>NW_004624883.1:417157-455074 GCF_000247695.1 Heterocephalus glaber | reverse complement strand
ATATATATATATATATGTGAATATGATGGTGGCATCAGGATTAGTGTTGAATTGTATTGAATTGCCAAATCAGTCGGCCAGTTACATATTATGTCAAGGATAGCATCCTTCATAAAGCTAGCAGAACAGAACACATTGTATTTTAGTTTTTGCAATTATTTACATACCTAAAACAATGTATTAAGTTGAATTTTGAGTATCTTTAATGAAATTATTTTCACCATGTCTGAAAGATGAAGGATGCCTCCTTTCCCAGCTTCTAACCCAGAGTATAGCAACAGACAACCAAGTATACTCTACTGTTGACAAATCTGGCTGCCAGGAAGTATTTATCTGCTGAAGCAGCCTTTCTTTACTCCCTAGCTTTGGGCAGATTATTGACACAACAATCTGAGGCCCACGTACTGACCAACTTTTCTGAGTGTAGCTGGAGTGGTTGGCCTTCACACAGAGTGTCAACGGGCATGGCCATCATGAATTGAACACCATTCTGCTACTTTCCCATGGATGATGTAATGAAATATTACAAATGTAGGTGCTGAAAACAACATAGATTAATCATATTACAGTTCTGGAGGTCAGACCTCTGGAATGAGTTTCACTGGGCTAAAAGCATGGTACTGGCAGGGCCACAGTTCTGTGTAAAACTCTAGAAGAAAATCCATTTCCTGACATTTCCTTTTAGGTTGTAGAAGTTCCCCTGAATTCTTTAGCCTGCCTCATAACCCCAATATATTGCTTCTCTAGCTACATCTCTTCATTTCTTTTCTGTCGTCAAATTATCCCTCTGCCTCCCTCCCATAATGATACTTGTGATTTCATTTAGGGTCTACTTGGATAATCCAGGACAGCTACTTAGCTCAAAGCTTCTAACTGGATCTAATCCGCAAAGTCACTTTGCCAAATAACACCACATTCACAGGTTTGGGGATCAGAATGTAGATAGCTTTGAGGACCATTATTTACTCTTCCACAATCACTACTCCTATCTGTTATTTTCCCTTTCCCTCTTCAGTAAAGAATCATCGTATCAAAGTTAGTCATCCTTCCCTACTCCCCTACTGATCTAAATCTAAAGCTTAACTCTCACACCATCAGGCTGTGAGCACATTTGAAAAGATCACTTGCTTCCACTCATTGGTCCAGAGATGTGCTTTAAAAGACTTTAAATTACTATGGCAGGCTACAGTTCGCTGTACCCATCCTTTCAGTTTCTTCTAGCCAATTTCCATTATCATTGTTTGTTTTTGGATTTCTCTCAGGGGTTGAGGGAGATATTGAGTGGGAACATAACCAGACTCCTGGATTCTGACTTAGGAGTTATAAGAAGGGGACTTATGTGGGACATGGAGCCTAGGTCTCCCAGCAGTTTAGAGTTTGCTGCTCACCCACATTGCTCAGCACAGAGGGTAGGAAAGCCTAGCTGTTCAGTACAGTGAAGAAGTGAAAGATTTTACATAGGATTGCACAGTGTCACAGGGGTGGGGCCATGCTTTTTAGTATTCTTTTAACTTTTTCACTATTCAGAGTACCTGTTCACAGATGCAGAGATGATGATTTAAGAAAATACGGTGTACGCAATTCTGTTTATTCTGGTTTTTTGTACCTCCAGAATATCATGCAGTAAGTACATGCAAAACGTTATAACCAACCCTGAATTCAATCAAAGCGACAAGTCAGATACAAAAATAAAAGACTTATATTGGTTGTAATTCAGAATACAGGAGGACTGCCAGTTTGTGACTTGAAAATCATTTTAAGAGAATGTATTTCCAAGAGGTCATTAATCAGAAGTTCAAGTTCAAATTCATCAGGAGAACTATTCCTCATGAATTAGAGAATGAATCTGACAGTTTTGCTAATTCTCTATAATAAGAACAGTTAATAGGGACAGAGATGCAGTCAGTAAGTAGTCTCCATAATTGAGTCTTAAGCTTCTGAATTTGTCAACAATAATAAAGAGTGCAATTAGAAAGTAACTGGGGAAATAATAATAGTTATGCCTTTAGTGAAGACTGAGACCCTTTTATAAACTCTCTGTAATTAGTTTTTGTGTCCTAGCAAATTTTTTGAGTCCTGCAAAATTATGGGCTATATCATATCTAAATGTTATTGATGCCTGTATCTCATATACAGAGCAATTAGGCAAGATAGCTTTAAAGAAAGAAAAACACTGGGGAGGTAAAAATAGAGATAATTGGAAACTGAGAAGAGTCATTTCCATTGTCCAAAACTTGATAATGGAATCCAGCTTGTATCTATTATTTTTCATCATGTCATTCTGTGATCTCATACCAGATTAGTCAATGGAAGATTTTGTCCATCATAATGGGCTTAATGATCCTCACAGCCAGAATCACAGCAGGAGGTTAGACCAGGGTCAATAAGATCCTGAAAGATTCAAGCATTATTATTGGAACCATTAATGATGTGTGTATTACATGATGCATTTAGCCAGTTACCCTGCTTTGCTTTGATACGAACAACTACCTTCGTGCTGCACAGCATTTTATGAAAAAGGGAAAGCTGCAACTGATTCAATTAATAAAGTGCTGAAAATTTACTCTTCTTAAAAACTTTGGTATGTTGGCAGGTGAGAGGTCTCCACACCCTTTTGCTAGATGAATTCTGAAACTCAGAGAGGTGAAGCAACTTGCCCAAGGAGAGTCAAGGGCCCTGAGCCTTTCAATTTCCTTCAGCTGCTGAATTTCATCTGACACTAAATATATACTTTTGGTTTGAAATTGAGTTACCCATTCTATTAATGTCAACTAATGTGCTCTTACATACAGATTCACAATAAATTTGTCTTATGATCTGTGCAATATAGCTCCAACTTTCTGAATAAGGTTTCCATATTCTTTATATTTTAGACACCAGGGATATCTGAATTGTAAGATTCATGGTTGAAGAATGGTATATTCTTAGGAAGAACACTTGATGGATTCCAGAAAGTTATTTTTCAAATTTATTATTCAATTAGAAAGGATTTAACAAAAACTTTTCCTTCAATTCAATGGTAACCTAAGAGAAAATTATTTTAATTAATTGTCACTAAGGACTTAATGGAAGTAGATTTTTCCCACCACAAACCACACTTCCAGGGTTGTAACATTAAAAACAATTCAAAGATATGAGCAAATCAGTACTGAGGTCTGAAGTTTTGATTGTTAAGGTTTTGAATTACCAGTGCCAGGGAATAATATTTCAATAACTTTATCCCCAAAGGAGAAAAAACTGCTACAAAACGGGCTTTATTAGAGCATTTGCAAATGTTTCGTTTAGCTAAATGTTGAATGAAATTTACTGGCAGGACAAGCTGTGAGCTGAGACAAAGAAGCAGGAGAAACATAAATATACCCTCCTTATCCTTGACATCCTTGATGGCTCCTACATGCCATGGAAGGAAGTTTTTCATGTCTCCACTTTCAGAGGTTTTCTCAAGAAATGTTACCTTGCTCTAACTTAGATCTGCTCAGCCTAGCCTAGTACTGAGGAAGGGAGAAGTTACAAACAAATTTTCTCAAAAAGAAACAAAAAATCAATGTATTTTAATTGCATAAGGAAATGCCTGGGAGTATACAAAAAGTTTTCCTTCCCTATCTTATAGAATGCGTACAGCTGTGATAAATGATTTCTAGAAACATGGTCAGCCATGGCTTGAGAAGGACATTGAACCCAGCTCACAGAGCCTAGGAGTTTGGAAAGTGAATTTTTTTTGTAATATTAAGGCAGATTGTTCAGAATTTATTTTTAGGTTTTAAATATTGATATTCAATTTATTGATGTTATAAATCTCCATGCCTGGTTTTTTTTTTACTGCATACAAATCTTATTATTCTATTTAAAATTCTAATAGCTTTTAGGAATCTTTCAAAGGACTTTTAAATAATATATGGTTCTATTTACCAACTTAGTTAATTAAATACCTTCAAATATTTTAAAGTACATTTATACATTTAATATATAGCACCAATTTTCCTTTCTTATGTCCTTTAATGTTTGTTAACAAATAAATCCCCAGAGTATTAAATGATTCATATAATAAATTGAATTTATATACAGCAAACCAAAACCCCTTTTAGATGTTCTATTAGTATTCAGGAATGCAGTAAAATTCCACTTAAAACTATGAGTATAATCAATTATTTAGTTCTGCATTTTAAATTGGAGTCACAAATCCGTCATTCTAGAAGACCAAATTCTCTTAACTACAACTACATAGCATTCAAATATGTACAAAAATATGATAATATATTTGATTCTCTCACAAACCTTTTTCTTAATTATACATTTTCCTACATTTTAAGGGTCTGTACTCATGAAAGAAAATCATTACTGTTGCAAATTCTTGTGGTTATTGATCACAAGAGAAACGCCCAAATACGTGACCTGGATCGCCCCATCCTGTCACTGTGAGATTTTGGGGAAAGTCACTGCATTTCAACTGACTCTGCTTGAAAGAGCATGAGTCTCCTAACTTACATTACCTTATACTTTCATTTCTCAAAGAGATTCATCAATGCCCACCCAAATTGACACATAATTCTGTGCTCATTTAAGCTATGTTGTATTGCTTAGTGCCTATGTATGCACACTGGAGCCGGATTACCCAGGTTCAGATTTTGGATCTTCCACCAATTAGTTGTGTGACCTTGGACAAGGAGGACAAACTCTTCAGGACTTAATTAAATGTCGTTGTAATTACATGTATGTTCCTTCTCTCTCCAAAGATCTTTGAACTGTAGGTATCTTAAGATATGAAATGGCTTTTCCATTTAATTTTAAAGATATTTTTACTTGGTATACTCTTGCAATCATTCATATTTATAGGATTATATAATTTCTTTAAATATTAAAATTATATTCAATTTAATTTTATGTATTACTTTGAATTTTCCCCTATGTCATCACAGCTTCTTAAGTCATTGTACTGACTGGTTTCAGACTCTACTCTATGCACTTTATAAATGACTTACTTGAGTTAACTTCACCGTTCTTCACTTTCTTTACCTGCAAAATGGAGATAATAATTCCTGATAAACCCTATCTTCCCATTCAACAGATATTTTCTATTTCTTGAGCACCCACTGTGTCGTAGACATCATTCTATGTTTGCTGAATAAATTACTGAACAAGGCAGACAAACATCCCAGCGTTTTTGGAGTTTATATTCTAGATAGTGTGGGATGACAGGGAAGAAGCATAGGCCAGAGGAGACATAAATTAAGAAGTAATAGGGCCGGAGATTTAGCTCAGTGGTTCTGTCACTTGCCTTGCAAGTGCAAGGACCCGAGTTCGATCCCTGGTACCAAAAAAAAAAAAAAAAAAAAAAGAAGCAATAATTGCTAAGGTAAAAATAGAATAGGTTAAGAGGAATCAGGAATTTGCAGAAAGGGCTTTGGGGATAATTTACAATGGCAAGTGGAGTGATCTGTGTAGAACTTATTAAGAATGTGAGGTTAAAGTAAAGAACGGAAGGAAGTGGGAGGTAAGGGAGAGGGGTTACAGGGATTGAAAATGATCAAGCTCCTCTATGTGCATGTACCAATTCCTCCAAACAATCATCACTATTATGTATCACAAACATACAATAATAAGAGAGAAATATAAAAACAGAATTGTAGGACATGAGAGAATAAGCCAGGAGACATCTAGGGAAGAGCATTTCTAATGGAAAGAATAATGTATTCATCAGCTTCTGCCACAGCAAGAAGGAACCTTACTTTTTCCAGTTCTGAAAATCATAAATATCTGTACTTATTTTTTGCTTGTTACATGGCCAGTAGCCACTTCCACAATTCTTTCAGATATTTCCTCTCTTTGGTTTTAATTATCAGCTTTGGTACTTGTAAGAGTCTTATGGTTTATTTGGAGAATGTCCCCCAGAGGCCTTATGTGCTCATAGGCTGGGCTTTTAGAAGGTAATTGCATTATGGCGGCTCTTAGCTGACTTGCTATTAGGAGGTGGGGCCTGGTCCTGAGAAGTGGGCCAGTGGGAGCATGGCCTGGCAGAGTGTATCTCCCTCCCCTGCTCTTTCCTGGTCTCTTCTCTTGCTGACCACCCTGACATGAGCAGCTTTTCCTCTGCTACACTCCTCTGCAATGCCTTCCTGCCTTGGAACCTGCTGACTATGGACTGAGACAAAATAAACCTCTCCTTCCTTAAGTTGTGAGTATTGGGTACTGTGTCTCAGCAACAAGAAAAATGACTAAGACACAAGGGTAGGGAAAGGTATTCCATTATAGAGAAGAGTATGGCCAAATGAGGTATATGGCGGAGGTTATCGACATAGCAGTTCTTGTTGATGTCTCCAAGTACCCTTGATTTACTTTTGGTGAATTCCTGGAAATGTAGCCTTCAGAATGTTCTTTGTATCACTGATGAATTGGATATTTTGTTGTGTACACTTGAAGGAATGTACCATACCATACCAGCTTGGCATGATAATTACTTTGCAAACATCAAGATTGATGATATGCACCTGGTTTCACTGTTAGACTCCTGAATTTTAGCTGCTATAGTAGATTGCTAGCAAGATGTGCCTATGGGACCAGGCCCTCATCCCATAAAATCCTTGAACCCTGAGGCTCAAATGGGTTTCCCTTGGCAAGTCATTCTATATTTGTCCCTGTAGTTTGCTGCCAGAGAAAAAGCTCATTTTGTGCGGTTTTGGCAGCATATCAGAAGCTTATGTTGGACTTTGCTGAACACCATTAATACCTATCTTTTTTTTTGCTTCTTTTGCTCTAACCTTAGACATGTATATAGCCTCTTATAAGTCATGATCTTTTGTAGTGTATCAATGAACTTAAAGAGGTGTGGACATCTGATACAAGGAGGGCATTCAGAACTGCACCACAAACAGCTAGAGTAAAGGTTTAAAAATCAGAAATGTAACATTGCGTGATCAAAGAGCAGCAAGGAAGCCAATATTTGTTGAGGGAAGGGCATGAAGGAAAGAGGAATAAAAATAAGGTCAAGGAAGGAGCAACAGGGACCTAGATCATGTTGGGCTTTGTAAATCATAAATAGGGAGTGTTCAGAGGGTTTACAATTTAACTTAAGTATTAAAAGTGATTAGTAGGGCTACTATTTTGAGAATAAAAATTAGGGGGCAAGGACAGAATTGGGGAAACCCATTGGAGACATTGGAATAATCCAGGGGACAGATAATGATGACCAGAGCAATGTAGCAGCAGTGGAGGTGGTCAGAAGCAATGACTTTTATGGATCAAGTGCAATAATGGTGTGTGTGAAAGATTGTCATTTCTCTGATTATGTGGCAAAAATAAACGATTATTAATTGGGGTTAGAAAGCTGTTTTGGCCAGTCGGGGGGTGGGGATAGGGCCTCAGGACCCTGAGGAAAGAGGAAAGCTCCCATTACTCAAGCTGTAGAGAAGCCTTTCTCGGGGATGCAGGAAGAGACATACAGACCATCTTGGGTAAAGAACCCAAGAAACATGCTTAAATAATGCTGCTGCCTCAGAACATATCTCTCCGATGAGGTCGAAGCTCCCAGCCCAGGCACACCAGTATGAAGGAAAATTCTTTTCTTTCTCCATTCTCAAAGAACTCTTGGTGTGATTTTTAAATTCAACAATTATTTTTGATTTTTAAAAATTCCACAAGGCTATGTCTGCATAGTCTGGTAGAGCTTATTCTCCCTTTATTCACTGGCAGGAATGTAACCAGTATGGCCTCAGGTATGGATATTTTCTGTCACCTAGTAGCACTAAAAACACAGCCAGCTTCTAAGTTGAGGTCATCAGAAGTGATATTGCATATGCCCCAATTTCTGGTTTCCTGGTGCTTCTCTCTCATTTCCCCTCTCTTTCCCCAATTCTGTGAACCAGACCTCCATCCACACAAGTCGCAGCCTTTGGGGAGATGTGATTCCCTTTTGTGGCCAGAGATTATACTGCCAACATACATGCAAAGGAGAAATTTGAGCTGAATTATCTATATTTCTCTACTCTAAAAATATAACTTCATCTTTACCTAATGTGTACAGGAAATAGGTGGCTGTATTTCTATATAACAGATGTGGAAGCAACTCAGATAAAGAGGTAAACCCCCGGTGTGAATACAGTTTGATTTACTTAGAATTGCCACAATTAGAAAGCTAAATCCCGATAGAAGACCCAGAGCTAATTATACAAAGAAGAGTCAGGAAATTGGTTTAACAAAGAGAATTTGTGATGTTATCCCTGTTCACAGTCGGGTTAGAGAATGTCTTCACCTCTGTGATTTACAGAGTATTAGCAAAAATTTTCAAGCAAACTTTTGTTCTTTACCTCAAAAGAATACCACAGACTCTTTAGGGGATCTGAGTGTAGTGCCCAAAAATGGGCCAATGGATTCAGAAAGTTTGTTAGCCAATGAGTTGCTTTGCTACCTAATGCATGAGACAGTGGCTGACTGTAACGGGTAGGTTGTATAATGATATACTACCTGGATGGCTTTCAAGGAACAGCATACATTTTTATGCAAATGTTACTGAGCACTGTCTTAATCTATTTTGTGCTGCTGCAATTTATATGCAATAGAAGTTTATTTGGCTCACAGTTTTGGAGGCTGGTTAGTCTAAGATTGAGGGGGCTGCCTCTGGTGAGGGCCTCTTTGCTGAGTCTTAATAAGCTGGAAGGCATCACATAGGCCAGAGAGAGAAAGAATAAGAGGGAGTCAAGTTCATGTCATGGGAAGCTAGTTCTCAAGATACACATTCCCATGATATTAGCATTAATCCACTCATGAGGTGACTTTACTCCAACTATTGATTTAGGAATTCAACTTATTGCCTTCTTAGCTCATGATTTCCAATGTTGTGCTTTTCTGCATCGAGTTAGTATGAGGAAAAGCAAGGAAAACAGCTTGTGAGAAGGTATTCAGAATCTTGCCTGGAAGTGGCACAGTATTTTTTTTCACATTCCATTGACTAGAGCTCAGTCACATGGCCACGCTTCACTGCAAGGGAAGCTGAGAAATGTAGTCTCTGCACCAGAAAAAGAGTAGATGGGTTTAATGAACAACTAGTCAACACCTACCACTCATTGTGTTTCTACAGCCTAGTACATAACAGACACTTGACAAATATCTACTGAGTTAACAAGTGAACAAGTGTTTCTTTTGTTTTTCTGGCAGAGTAGTGATATGATCCAATTGTTTTGTTGTTAATTTGAGAAATATATTCTTTTGTATGGAAATAAACAAAGAATTCAGAAATGTGCAGAGGCATTACTCTTCTAGAAGAACTGATGGATGTGGAGCAGTTTGACAAGTATTGGGAGGTTCAGGTGGTGGGCAAACAGACAAAATGCTGTTCCAATAGTCCAAGAATGACATAGCTAAACCAGGGCAGTAGAAGCAGGGGTAGGGAAGGCTGAATGTGAGCGCCATCCCTCAGGGAGCATTAAGAGGCCTTGCCAGTGAGTTTATTACATTGGGTGAGGAAGCAAAAGGAGCAGAAGGTGATCCTAAGAGGTTGAGCTCAGTCATGGAGAACATGTTTTCTACTGTTGCCATAAACTATTGGAACAAATTTAGCAGTTTAAAACAACAGCCATTTGTATTATCACTGTCCTTAGGAAGTTTCAACCAAGTATTTTGCTCATAGTACCACAAGGAAAAAATTAAGTTGGCAGCTTGCCTGAGACATCTTGACCATCTTAAGGCTCTTGCATGGAGACTGCCTCAAAGCTCACTGAGATTATTTGCAGAATATAGTTCCTTCCTGTGGTTTCCATGTCACTCCCCAAACAGCATTGGGAGGTTGAGTCTTTCTCAGGCTTTAAATCTCTCTACATTCTTCTGAAGGAGCTTGCTACTTCCTGCTATGCTTTTAGGATTATGACATTACACTGTACCCTCACAGACAGTTCAGAGCAATCTCCTTATCTTGAGTTCTTCTGCAAAGCCCCCTTTGCCCTACAATCTAACATATCTACAGGCATGCCACCTGTGGGTAAATGTCGTGGAGTCTAAAATCTGTCTTAGCACATGTAGAGTGCAGAGAGAACTGTGACTAATGTACCAGTCCTTTTAGCCTTTTTGGAGTAAGTTCCCCTGTATTCTACAATACAGGCTGGAAACTCCTGTAGCTGAGGTTCTGGACAGGATACAGATTTTGCTCATTCAGGTATATTCCCATGAGTCTTAACTGAGGTAAAGAGGGAGAGAGGTAGCATGGGAGATACCCCTTTTGGGTGGTGAGAATTAGCAATAGTGGCATGGTTCTGGGACCAAGAGATAGAGTAGTGACTTCTTGATTGGTTAGGCAGCTGTAGCATAAACCAGTCAGCACACCAACCTCTCCTTGATTGCTTTTCACATATGGAAATCAATCTACTGATTGATTAACTTACTTGGGCCTGGAAAGTTTCAAGTTATCCTATTCTATAGAAGTGGCACTATCCTCATCTGACAAATGATGAAAAGGAGAATCAGATGTTAAAGGGATTGTCTGTGTTCATATGGTAAGAAAAGCAAAGATTCAACTTTAAAGTTCTCTCTACTGTATGACTACTGCTGACTTGGCTGCCTTTTCTTCCTCTTCTTTTTCCTCTTCCTCTCCTCTTTTTTAGAACATTAGAATCATTTTCCTAACATGTATAGTTTATAACTATGTTCTGGATTCTGACTTTGACCTTATATGAAACTTAGCTGATTTCAAAGAGCTCTCACATCCATAGAGTTTCACTTGATGTTAGGGGATGTAACTGGGAACTCATGAGAATTATGGACTGTGGGGGAAGAGGGTGAGGATATCTGCATTGAGGTGGTCATGATAACCAGCACCGAAACCTTCAGTGTCCAGTTTAAATGGATGCTGGGGGGAACCTCACCTTTCCACTCCCTGTCTACATGGAAATGGCCTTGAAGAGGCCATGTCAGCATGGGAAGACTGCTCCAGAAGCACACAAAGAACCTGGATGTCATTGATGCCATTGACCAGGCTGTACCTGTTGCCGCAGGAGATAAATGAGCTTCTCTGGTGGGTCAACTCCAGGAGAGACAATGAACTGGGCTATCACATTCATACAGTGACAGACACCTATATTCATCTAACATAAGGGAAAAATCTTTGGTGCTTGAGCAGGTAGAGAAACGCCATGTTTACATAATTTATTTTGAAAGTTACTATCTTATGAAAACAGGGAATTGCTTCTTCTTTCAGGAAAAGAAAACCTGAGTGGGAAATGGAGATATCAGCTCTACTCCTGGCAAAGGTGAAAGCATTCCCAGCATGGGCCCACATGACTAGGTTGGGGCATGGCTTGGAGGTCAGGTGTGTTAGTCAGTAAGGAGGCTTAGGAAGCAAGGGCTGGCACCTGCCTTCGTGCACTATACTGTGTACCTAGACCTATGGTGGAGGTGCTCGGAAGCAGAGACTGTCTTTCTTATTCATTGATATGTTCATAATAGAGAAGTGGTTGCCCTGCTATTGAAAGTAGTTCCTGGAGCTAGATTGTGTAAAGCAGGGGTCAGTAAGCCACAACTCATGGGCCAAATCCCTCTCACCATCTGTTTTGGTGAATACAGTTCTGTTGGCATGCAGCTGTTCTTACTCATTTCTGCACTGTCTATGGCTACTTTTGAACTGCAACGGTAGAAGTGAGTAGTAGTGACAGAGACCATATGGTCCAAAAGCTGAGAATATTTACTTTCTGGCTCTTTATAGGAAAAGTTTTCTAACGTGCAATGTAAAGCATCATTCAATGAAAACTATCTTATTGCAAACGAAAAATGACTCCTTCGTATTTTTTTAAAAATGCACACTGCCCTTTAGGTACCAGCACTTTTCATTGCTCCTATTTTAAGGAAAACGCCTCAAAAAGTTTTCTGTATTCTTTCAATGGCCCCTCATATTTTCATTTGAATTCAATCCACTCAATACCGTATCCCCACTGAAATTGCTCTTGTCAACATCAGCAGTGATGTGAAATCCATGGTTAAACTTACAGGCCTATTGTGTGGCTTCACAAAAGTATGAAATATGGTTAGGCACACTTGAAATCTTTTTCGTGTGGCTTTTGCGTGACTACATTTCCTTTAGCTTCACTGCTTGCTCCTTCAGCACAGTTTTAGTCCCTCTTAACATTGAGCGCCGCAGCTTTAGCTCTTGGCCCTTTTTTCTTGTTTATCTAAATTCCCTTGATGATTCCATCTAGTTTTGTAACATTAAGTATACAATTATCTTTCTACACAATCCGTACTTCTAAATTTTTATATACAGCCTAGATATCTCCTTTGACTTATTTCTATTTGGACATTCCAATTTAACTCATCCAAACAAAATCTGATAATTCCTCTCAATCCTGCTTCTCCATCTCTGTCAATGGAAACTCCACTTTTCCACTTGCTCAGGCCAAACCTCTTCGAATTATCCTTTACTTGTCTCTCTTACACTCCACGTCTAATCCATAAATAACTTCTGTTGGCTCTATTTTAAAATATATGCCTAGTATTCACCTACTTCTTACCACCTCTGTTGCCAAAGTTGTACCCCATGTGCTATGGTTTGAATGTGTCCCCCGAAGTTTTTGTTTTGGAAACTTAATCACCAATCCAGCAGTGTGGAGAGGTAGGACCTTTGAGAAGTGATTACATCATGAGGGAATTATGTTGTTACTGTTGGAATAGGTTCATTGCCTTCAGTGGAGGCTTATTATAAAAGCAATTCACCCCCCCCCTTTCTCTCTTGCTCTCTCACCCATTTGATGCCTCTTACCATGTTATGACGTAGGAAGAAGGCCCTTGCTAGATGTTAGCTCCTCAGTATTGGGCTTAAGCCAAATACATTTCTTTTCTTTCTAAATTAACCAATCACTGCTATTCTGTCATAGTAGCACAAAATGAACTGACACCAAGCCATCATCATCTCCCACTTAATAGCCTTTGACTTGTCTCTCAGCTTATCTCTTTATTTCCTTGATCTATTATAATCAAAATAGTTAGAATATGCCATTGATACGTAATTCAAATCACATAAATCTCTTGCTTGAAACTTTAGTAGTCAACTCCCACTGAAAACAAATGTCAATGTTCTTCAAATGGCCTGCATGGACCTATGTGATCTGGCCCCATTATCTCTCTGTCTTTCTACACCACCACCTTTTTAGGCATGAAACTATGCTTCTGAGATTTCCTACTTCAGATAGAACTGACAGCTCCAGCTGCTGTGCTTGAAAATCTGTCACTATGTTCATGTCAGGCCTCCCTCAGCAAATGACTACAATGGTCAGGATACAAATACAGGTCCATTTCTAGAAAATACGGAATTTCTCTCATTAGAGGCCTTAGCTCAAGGACTCCTGAAGAGCTTGAGTAGAATATTCCTAGAATAGTGCTGCATTTCAAGGCTCCTGTTAGCCTACTTTACTTCCTTTCCTCTCTTGTTCATAGGGATAAAACTTGCATCCTGGTACAAAGCTCTCCCTACTTCTTCCAAACCTCTTTCTCTTTTCCCTCATAAGGGTTTCCCCTGTCAAATGAGTTGTGAACATCATTCAAAACTTTGTAAAATGATGGCATGTCATTTGTTATTTTCATTGAGCCGTTGACTTTAATTTGATATTTGTCAGCTATTTCTAATGATATGGGCAGTGGATTCCAGAATTTATTTTTCATACTAAAATATACTGAGTCAATGGTATGCATATATATTAAGCCCAAACCAAACAAACTGTACTATTTTGACAAATAACTCTATTACCTGAATCATTTGCAAATACAAAGTGGTTGCCTTAACTTATATGTTTTTGTGAAACTTCTAATAAGTAGAACAATCTCAATTTAACAATGTAGGTTTGAAGAATTACTGAGCTTATAACTGCAAATGAAGTGTCAGAATTAAAACTGATGTCAAATTTTATTCAATACCTAAAATCAAAATAAATAAATCTCGTTCTTTTGAAAAACTATTTGATAACAACAATCACCGATGAATGCAAAACTGCGTGAAGTCCTTGAATATACAAGATTATTTGAAGATGTTTGAAAACCTGCTTTTTGTTTCCTTTAAAAAATGAAGACATGCATTGACTATGGATTCATTCACTCATTGACTTTCAAGTAAAGCTTTTACAGCTAGGGAGTCTGAGTTATTGTTAAATATTATCAATAAGTCACCTTCCAAACAATAATTGTCTACCACTCCTTATTCTAGCTTCTGGACTAATTTAATGGAAAAGTATCTTGGGTTGGCAAGGCAAGCTATGAAAAAACCAGAAGTGTTAAATTATACAATTACTTATCCTTATGAAGTCTTTTTGGTTTCTTAAACACAAAACAAAATACGGATACTGAGAATAAAGTAATTGCCACTCATAATCACAACTTCACATTTTTGGTTTTATTGTAAAAGCTTTATTTAATATTTAATCTTAAAGTAATTAAATTCCATCTTATGTTGTAAAATCGAATCCCATTTTTCTTCATATTTTATCCTTGCTGTCAGACTTAGAGAGTCCATTCACCCCAGCATTACGTAACTATTTATACATATTTTCTTTTAGTGTTTTTTACTGTCCAATTTTTTACCTGTGGGGAATGACTGATTTTTGAATATGCATTTTGATTATTGGATTCCCTTGTATACTACAGTCACAATGATAAAAAATTTTCCTTTAAAATATAATATATGGGGGCCAGGGATTTAGCTCAGTGGTTCTGCTGTCTGCCTTGCAAGTGCAAGGTCCCGAGTTCAATTCCCAGTACCAAAAAAAAAAAAAAATAAAAAAAAATAAAATATAATATAAAAGATAAAATTAGTGATTGGGAAGCTTGCTATTTATCGACAACTTTTAAACTGTGTTTCTGTATTTTTCTAAACAACAAGGGAAAGAACAGGGATTAGTAGGTCCAGGCTCCTGCTCCTGTTGTGCCCCTGTCTATCTGAGTGATCTCTGACACCTGTCTCCTCAATTTCCTCCCCCTGGGAACTGAGGGCATTTGACCAAAGTGGCTCTTAGGTCTGTGAATGCTCCCACACTCTCAGATTATGCAGTTTGACTGCACAGAGTTTGTTAATAACTTACCAAATGAAATAAAAACAAAAAATGTTTTGTGGTTCTTACAAACTTTTAAATTTTCTTTTGAAGTTTTTGACAAAGAACTGATATCCCTGCTTGTGTTACTCTGTACAAACTGCTGTAAAATAGCACAGACTCAGTGGCTCATTGTATTGTTCGGTGTCTTAGTCACTTTCCTATCACTGAGGCACAATATCCAACACCTGCAACTTAAAGGAGCGGTTTATTTTGCCTTACTGTTTTAGTCCATAATAAGTAGCCTCCAAGGTACAAATAGGATGGGAGAGGACCATGATGAAAGAAAAGAAAAGGAAGCAGACAGAGAAAGGAGGAGCCAGGGATGAGAATACACCCTTCCAGGCCATGCCTTCAGTGTCCTGCTCCTTCAAACCAGACTCCACTTCTGAACATGAGAATTTGGGGGGCTGGATTTTAGATCTGAACCATAGCAACACTATTCACTAGAAAAGAGAATAAAGTGTGTGTGTGTGTGTGTGTGTGTGTGTGTGTGTGTGTAGGGGGATTATGGGAATTGCTGATGTGATTATGAAAGCTGAACAGTTCCAGCATCTGCTGTGTGTGAGCTGGAAAACCAAGAAAGCTGATGGTGTAATTCATTCTGAATCCAAAGGCCTGACAAGGAGGCTGTAACTCCCAATCTGAGACCAGTAGTCTGAGAACTGCACTAGAAGCTGCTGGTGTAAATCCAGTCTGAAGACCCACAAACCAGGAGCTCAAATATCCAAATCAGGAGATGAAGTTCCCAGCTCACAAGAAGAAAAAACAAATTTGCCCTTCCTCCATGTTTTTCTTTTGTTTGGCCCCTCAATGTGTTGGATGATGCCCCTCTCCACATTGGGGAGAGTAGACTTTCTTTACTGAGTCTACTGATTCAAATACTAGTCTAGCTCAGAAACACCTTCACAGATACAGCCACCAATAATGTTTTACCAGCTCTTTGGGCAGTCCTTAGCCCAGTCAAGTTGAAACACATTAACCATCATATTTATAAACAATAGAAATGTATTTCACATAGTTCTGGAGACAGTGAAGTTCAAGATCAAGACACCCACAGATTTGGAGCCTGATTCTTGGTTTATAGATGGTTTCTTTTCAATGTGCCCTGCCATAACAGAAGGGGTAAGGGAGATGTTTGGCATATCTTTCCAAGGAAGACATATCCCACTCATGAGGACTCTACCTTCATGAACTGATCACCTCCCAAAGGCCTCATTTTTTTTTAGCACCATGAACTTGAGGTTACAATGTCAACATATCAATTCTGGAAACACAGCCTTTGAACCATATCTCTAGCCTTGTTTCCAAAGGAAGACTGACATTAGAAGAAAGACATTAGAAAAGGTAACATTGCAATAATAACAATGGGTATTTTCTAAGAATATTAACCATGTGAGAATTCACATATGTGTGACAGTTTGCAGAATGGGTTCTGGAGATATAAGTCTGAACAAGCATGGGGAGTAAAGTACGTGGTATTCTACCCCCTCTTTGGTTGAAGACCTACATAAGAAGAGTCCATTGTATTTATTCAAAGTACATTACCTTCAAGCTATCTTGCTTGTCACCTGTAACTGGCCACTGTGTCTTCTTACCTCTTCAGTTAAAAAGTACTAAAATGAACTTGTCAAAACAGTACAATGCCATTACAGTAATTGAATTTTCTGCTCTGAGTTGGGAACATAGAGATGTATTAAATGGAACATGCATGGCAAAATGCTAAGGCAGCATGTGGGACACCATCTGTCACAATATTTTTTCTAGTTAATTTTAAGTGAGCAAAAGATTAAAAATATGTTTTCTCGGTCCTGTTTGCATCTTCACAGGAGAAATGTATTAAAGCAGAAGCTGTGATTTTTCTTACTTGTCTCCCTAGATTACGAGCATTAAATGAGCTTATGAAACATCTAGGAAGAGAATGGAAGTAGGCTGTGGAAAAGTGAGAATTTTTTGCTTACTGGATTTAGAAGAATCTGTTTTCTCATCTTTTCCAGTTTCTCACGGGCACCTACATTCTTTGGCTTGTGGTCCCTTCCTACATCTTCAAATCCAGCAATACTGTTATTTCTCAAAAAGGAAAGGTTTTATTATTTAAGTACATAAAGGAAGACAATGCTGGAATAGAATTTGTTAGGTTAAAATGAGTTCTATTGCTAAACCCTGACTTTTATTAAGCTCAGCAGCGCTTGTATTTCACATATCCATCCAATGATGAATGAAAGTTTTACATTCATTTTAATAATAACTTCCTCTCTGCAACTTTTTTTTAATTTGGTAAGACTGATGATTGATATTATGTGAAGTCAAACATTCAATTGATGAATGGATGCAATTTTCATTATTACAAAAGTGGCATGTTTATTATAGACATATTTGGGAAATGTGCACAAAAGGAAAAAGATAAAAATCATCAGCAAACCACCACGGAGAGAGAATCATTGGTATCATTTTGTGCATATTTTTCTACCATTTTTCTGTGCAAATATGCAGAACACAGAATCATATATGGTCTACTTTGAAAACTGTTGAAACCTGAAGCACGTTCCATGTCATATTGTTATGGTTTATATGTAAAATAGCTCCAAAAGTTTCATGTGTTTGGAAGGTGATTGGCTTATGGGGGCAGTATAGCTGGCTTGCGGATGGGAAAAGGGGTCTAGTCAGAGGAGAGAGTCCATTAGGATCATGGCATGGAAAGCTATTATTTCCTTCCCAGCTCCTCCCTTCCATCTCTGCTTGCTGGCTACCATGAGGTGAGAAACTTCTCTGCCATGCCCTCTGCCATGCTGCTTCTTCTTTGGAGCTAACCATGGAGTCAAAGAGTCAAAATAAACCTCTCCTCATTTAAGTTGTGGGTGTCAGCTATTTTGTGCCAGCAATAAGAAAAGTGATTAAGATGGCTTTTGGTACCAGAGAAGTGGAGCGATTGCTGTGAATGTACTTGACCATGTGTTTTAGAAGTCTTTGATGTGGTTTATGGGAGGAGTTTGGAAAGGTGTGGAGATACCAGCTGGAGAAGCCCTAAAATGCTATAAGTTGAGCTGATGGGCAATTCTGAAAGGAGCTCAGAGGACCAGAATGCTGATAAAAATGCAAGTGATAAATATCAGGCTCAGGAGGTTTCGGTAGGGAATAAGGACTCCCTTGACAATTGGACTCCATGCCATGTGTGTTGTGCTCTGGCAGAAAATTGTCTACAGTTTCCTGTAGAAAAAGAGTTCTGAGAATTTATGGGAAACTGAAATTAAGCGCTATCAACTAATTAATTTGGCAGACAAAATTTCAAGGCAGCCCAACATTTAGGCTGGTTAATTTAGAAGGGTTAATGCTTGCTGGTTTTAGTGAGATATACCATGAGAAATAGGAGCAGAAAGCGCATTTGAAAAATTTCAGTTTTGCCAAAAAGAAAGGGCCCAGGAAGATGGCACAGAGGAAAGTTTGGTTGCTGAAAAGATTAGCATTAAAAAGAATCCAAGTGCTTTGGATTAGTGTAAAAGAAAAAAAAATGGCTTGAGAGTATGTCAGGAGTCACCAAGAACACTCCTTTGGCAGGCACAAGGATACAAGGCCATAAAGGTTTCATTTGAGAAGAGAGACTCAAAGGACTATGCTGGAAAAGGGCCACATAGAGAATTAGTTCTCCAGGATTCAGTTTATAGTGCTCAACCATTTAGGCACTCAGAGACTTCTCTAGCCATAATACAAAATGGCTTTTGTAACGGCCATAATGGCCTTGATACTGCTAGAGCCAGCAGCAAATCTTTGCATTATCCATGTACTGCTGGTTTCACAGGCCTTCCAAAAGAAGGCCTAGGAGGCCAGAAACTGTACCCTGAGAAGGCAATATGTGAAGCTGTGAGAGTGAAGTTGAAAGTGCAGGGGAGAAGCCAGAAAGTTAGAGAAGCCTGGAACATGGAACATCTGAGCAAAAACTCAAAGAGTGAGCAAAGCCAGCCCAAGAGAGAGACCACAAGAGTTATAACCACTGGCAATACCATAAGGGTAGGGCTTCTCAAACCCACTGGAATGTACATCTCACCACAACTTAATCTGGATTCTGGATATGGAGCTTTAGTATTTAGTATTTGCCCTGTTGGATTTTGGACTTGCTTTGATCCCATCCCTTTCTATGCTCCTCTTCCTTTCTCGTGGGATGGGAATCTTTATCCTGTCATTGTATGTCAGCAGCGTTTAACTTTTTAATTTTTATTTTATATGTATTTTTCCCTTAAATTCTTTTATTGGTACATTTTAGGTACACAATACATTTATATTTATCATTGGGTGTTTGTACCTGTACATGATGTATCTTGGTTCTTATTTTTCCCCATTACCTGTGTGCCCTTCACCCCCTCCACCCTTCCCTATTTACATAGACTTTTTTCCTTTTTTTTTTCCTTTTCTCATAATTTTTCCTTTCCCTCCTTTCCTTTCCCCTTCCCCTCCCACCACTGCTACCCCTTTGGACCTTTTCTTCCTATTTCAAATTATCAATTATTTGTTTTATTGGTACATGTTTGTAATACATAATGATTACATTAATTATGGGAAGTTGGTACATGTACATGACACATTGTCCTTCTTTTTTATCTCCTGCCCCTGTACGCCTTCATTTCCTCCTACTAACTGCATTTCTTGGAGAAATATATATATATCTTAAGTTTGTAGTACATAATGATCACATTCCTCATAGAAACTTGATTCATTTGCACAATAATTAACAATTTCTATTTTTTAAAATTCCGCACTCTCCCCCCTCCCTCCATCCCTTGGTTACCTTCCCGTAAGTTAAAGGTCAATCTCACTCTTTTCTATAGTCTCTCTTTTGTCTTGCACATTATTTGTATTTGGGGTTTCCAATATAAAGCAATATTTAAACTGGTATGTCTGAGTTATTTCACTTAACATTATAGTCTCAAGGTGCAACCATTTTCCTAAAAATAACTCGTTTATCCTTCTTTATGGTAGAGTAGTATTTCATTGTGTATAAATACATTTTTGTTAACTTTCTGTTGGTGTATATATAGGCTTTTTTGAAGATTTAGCAATTGTGAATTGTGCTGCTATAAACATGGGCATGCATGTGTCATTGTGATGTCTTTAATTCTTTCAGGAAGATGCATAGAAGTGGAATACCTGGGTTCAATGGAATATCTATTTTTATTTTTTTGAGAAATCTGTACACTGATTTCCATAATGGTTGTACCAGTTTATACTCCCACTAACAAGAAAGAAAGGTTCCTTTTTCCCTGTGGTCTCACTAGCATTTGCTACTATTTCATTTCTTGTGGGTAGCCATTCTTTCCAGAGTAAGATGGAATCTCCATTGTTTTAATTTACATTTCTCGAATGGCCAGCAGTGTTGAATATTTTTTAATGTATTTATTGGTCATTTTCACGTCATCTGAGAAGAATTCATGAATTCATTTCAGATGCCCATTTTTGATTGGTTCTTTTAATTTGGGGGGGCCTAATTCTTTTTAGCTCTTTATATATTCCAGATATTAGTCTTTTAACTGAAGGTTAGTAGGCAAATTTTTCACATTCTGTAGATTGTTTCTTCACTCTGTTGGTGGTTTCCTTTGCTTTGTAGATTTTTAATTTGATATGATCCCGTTGTTGATTCTTGCTATTATTTCTTGTGCCACTGGAGCTCTGTTCAGAAAGTTCAAGCCTACACCTAAATCTTCAAGAGTTTTACATATTATGTTTTCTAACTGCTTAAGTGTTTCTGTTTTAATATTTATATCTTTGATCCATTTTTATTTTAATTTAATGCCTGGTAAGAGATATGGGTCCAGTTTCAATTTTCAGCACGTGGGTAGCCAGTTTTCCTAGCACTATTTTTTAAAGAGGTTATCTTTCTTCCACTGTATATTTTGGTCCCTTTGTCAAAGATAAGTTTGCTGAGTGTGCCTGCAGTAGTTTCTGCATCCTCTATTCTGATCCATTGATCCACAAATCTGTTATTGCCACTATTTTGCTGCATTTATCACTGTAGTTTTGTAGTATAATTTGTAGTTGGTGATTGTGATACCTCCTGTCTTGCTCAAGATTGACTTTACTGTTATGAATTTTAGGATTTTATTCTCTAGCTCTGTAATGAATGCTATTGGTATTTTGATTGAGATTGTGTTAAATCTGTATATCAGTTTTGGAAGAATGGCCATTTTGATTATATTGGTTCTGCTTATCCAGGAAAAGGGGATGTCTTTCCATTTTTTGATATCCTCTTTGATCTCCTTTTTCAGAGTGTTATAGTTTTTTATTGTGGAGGTCTTTCACTTACTTGCTTAGGTTAATTTCTAAGTATTTAATTTTTCTTAATGCTTTTGTAAAACATTGTTTCATTAATTTCTTTCTTGCTGAGTTTATTATTGGTGTACAGGAACACTATTGATTTTTGTGCATTGACCTTGTAACCTGCTACACTACTGAATTTGGTATTAATTCTTGGAGTCTTTTGGTGGAGTTTTTGGAGTCTTCTATGTAGAAGATCATGTCCTCTGCAAATAATGATAATTTGAATTCTTCTTTTCCCCTACATATCCTTTTAATTTTGTTCTCTTGCCTGATTCCTCTGGCTAGTGTTTCAAGAACTATATTGAACAAGAGTGGTTATTGCAGATATCCTTGTCTTGTTCCTGATTGTAGATGGAAAGATTTCAGATTGTACCATTTAATACAATGTTGCCCAATGGTTTACTATAAATGGCTTTTATCAGATTGAGATAAGGTCCTTCTGTACCTATTTTCTTGGTTTTTAAAAATCAGGAATAGATGTTGGATTTTGTCAGATGCTTTTTATGCATCTACTGAGATCATCATGTAATTTTTGTCCTTTCTTCTGTTTATGCGATATATTACATTTATTGATTGGTGTATGTTGAATCATCCATTCATCCCTGGGAAGACTCCTATTTTTTCATGACCTATTATCTTTTTGATGATCTCTTCCATTCTCTTTACCAGTATTTTGTTGAGTATTTTTGTGTCTCTTTTCATTAAAGAGATTGGCCTGTATTTCTCTTTTTTTGGTGGGGTCTTTTCCTGGCTTGGGGATTAGGGTAAATCTTGTTTCCAAGAATGATTTAGGGAGTACTACTTGTCTTTCATTTGTAGTAAAGAGTTTGAGGAATATTGACATTATACCTTCTCTAAATTTCTTGTAGAATTTGACATTGTTTCCCTCAGGACTTGGGATTTTTTTATTTGGTAGTTTTTTTATATTACCTCTTCAATTTCAGTGACTTATATGGGAATATTCAGAATTTTTACAACTTCTTAATTTAGCTTTAGTAGTTCATATGTATCCAGGAATTTATCCATTTCTCCTGAATTCTCCACTTAAATAGAGTACAGGCTTTCAAGGTAGTTACCAATGATCTTCTGACTTTCAGTAGAATCTGTTGAGATTTCATTTTTTCATTTCTAATGCTATGTATTTGTATTTTTTCTTCTGATAAAATTATCTAGGATTTTTTTAATACTTTCAAAGAATGAACTCTGATTCATTGATTCTTTGTATTTTAGTTTAGTCTTTATTTTATTAATTTTGCTCTGATCTTTATAATTTCCTTACACTAACTTTAGACTTGGATAATTCTTGTTTTTCTAGAATCTTAAGGTACATCATTCAGTTATTTATTGAGCTTTGTTTATTTTTCTGATGTGGCCTTTACCACTATACACTTCCCTTTTAAGACTGCTTTCATTGTATCTTATAGGTTCGGGTATGCTGTACTAGCATTATTGTTTGATTCTAGAAATTATATAATTTCTACCCTTGATTTCTTCTGCTATGCATTGGTTATTCAAAAAGGCATTGTTTATTTTCTGTTTGCATAGTTTCTGTGGTTTGTTTTGTCATTGATTTCTAGTTTCATTGCACTGTGATCTGATGATATGGTTGGAATAATTTTGATTGTTTTGCGTTTACTTAGGCATGCTTTATGGGCTAGTATGGGGTCTGCCCTGGAGGGAGCCCTATGTGCTGCTGAGAAGAATGTGTATTCTGTTGTGTGGAACACTCTATAGATATCTATTGTCTATTTATTCAAAAGTGTGGTTCAACTCCAATATGTCTTTATTAATTTTTTAACTAGTATATCTGCTCATTTGTGAAAGTGAGTTATGGAGTTTCTCCATTATAATTGTGTTGGTTTTTATCTGACTTTTTAGTTTTATTATTGTTTCTTTGATGAAATTGTGGGCATTGGTATTTGGTACATATATGTTTATCTCTTCCTGTTGAATTATTACCTTCACCAATATGTAGTGACCTTCTTTGTATCTTCTGATCAGTTTGGCTTGAAATCCACTTTATCCAAAAATAGGATATCTACTCCTGCTTTTTTCTGTGTTCCTGTCGCATGGAACATTGTTTTCCATCCTTTGATTTTTAATATGTGAATTTATTTTTGAATTAAATGTGTTTCTTGTTCTGTTGACTGAGTATTGAGACCATTCACATTGAGAGCTGTTACTGATAGTTACTGACAATTCTGCATTACACTATTTTTGTCATGCTGATTTCCTTATTTTTTTCCTTCCACTTAGATGCTCATCCTGCCAGGTATATTCAGTCCGTTTGACTTAGTGGCATTGGTGACTTCATTGCCTCTTTCTAGGATATCCTTGAGAATTTTTTGCAAGGCTGGTTTGGTGGTCATGAATTTTATTATGGCTTATATCTAGATGTCCCCTCAAAGCCTCATGCAGTCATAGATGGGAAATTTCAAAGGTAGCTAGATTAGGGTGTGTGATGCTGGGATTTAGGATGTAATGCTGGTATTAAGTGTGTGATGCTGAGATTAAGGTGCCCCACCCTGGGGTGGGTGGCACTGCCCAAAGGGCCAGTAGCTTGGATAGAACATAAAGGGACAGAAAGAAGTCTGCTGCTTCACTTCTGCTGATTGCTATGGACTATTTCTCTTCTGCTATGACCCTCTGCCATGTCACTCTGCCTTGGGGCCAGCTGACTATGGACTGAAACCTCTACAAATTGTGGGCTGGGTTTGCTGTCCATATTTTCAATGTAATTTTTAATCTCTTGAATTTCTGATTCTCTGTAAAACAGAATGAATAGTTTCTTTGGGATAGCTGAAGTTTTAGAGTCTGGTAATTATCAGTTTTCTCAGAGGCCCTTCTGCTTTCTGCAGGCTGTGAAAGTGTTCATGTCAAGATGCATCCTTGCTCATGCCAGTAGATAAGGGAGGTAGCCACACTCCAGACCCGTGCTATGTGCAAGCAGAGGGTAAGGGCTCAAATGCCCAAAGCTGAGACTTTCACATCTAGAGCAGCTCAGGCTGGGCATGGCCTCTGGCCATGCAGAAGGGGGGTTATGTCCTTCTGAACCAAGTTCAAATCCCTCAGTGGGTCTATTTCCACCCCATTCCCTGTCTGTGACTATTTTCTGACTATCTCTCACTCAGTCACTGTGGGACAATAAACTGGGAACCCAGAAGTGGAGCCATCCCATGGTTATTCTGAGTCCCAGGTTCAAACACTTAACCTTTTCCCAGAATAGCACTCAAGTCTGCCCTCTCTCAGGGATATGGTGAGAGCCTGCTCTGGGATCACTCAATCACTGATTTCTTTGTAAGGACTCCATGAGAGCAGAACTCCATGTTGTTCTTGCAGATCACAGCAACTTCCAGCCCATTAAGCTGTCACCATGTCTCCCTGGAGCCTCTTGGAGTACCAGGCTTTCACTTTTTTCCTACTGATTTCATCTCTCTTTCCACACAGCCATGATCCCAGGAGTCAGGGTGAAAGTCCAGCTGTTTCATTCCCATCTCTACATTGTAGTCTGCTTCTTCAATTTCTCTACAGTATTAAATTCCTGTCACTTCCTTCGTAATTCCTGGGGATCGATTTCTTATCTTTTTCTTCCCCAAGTTGTTATTTTTCTGTGTCTGGATTCTGAATCTTGGAGAGGCTCAATTGCTGCCACTGATGACCCAGTCATTTTTTGACTTCCCCTCTTTTTTATTTTTGTAGGGGCTCACAGCTCAGAGTTTGCTTTAAGTTTCAGAAGACCCTTGGTCATGCACTTTTCAGCAAAGCTGGAACTGGACATTGGTGACTCTAAGAGATGGACTAAATGCTTTTTGTATAAAGAATGTTCAAATAATTGCCTTTGGGGGGGCAAAAGAAGCATGTTATGGATGGGACCTAAAATTCCCCTCAATGCCTCATGTGTTTGGAAGATGATTGGATTATGGGGTGGTAGAGCTGGCTTGCTGTTGGGAACCAGAATCTGGTCAAAGGAGACAGGTCACTGGAGATATGATCTGGAAGGGTTTATCTCTATCCCTTACTCCTTCCTCTCTCTCTGCTTCCTAGCTGCCATGAGGTGAGAAACTTTTTCTCTGCCAGGCCGTTTCTTCTTTAGCGGTAGTCAACCAAGGACTGAAACCTCTACTCCTTTAAGTTTTGAGCATTGGGTATTTTGTGTCAGCCCTTGACAGCAACTAAGACACATGTCATTACATTTTCCTCTGCATTAAATGTTAAGAAATGGATAGTATTCTTTTATTTGAGGAAAAACAAAATTTAACTGTTTCTCTAATGACAGATATTTATATCATTTTTAGTTTTTCTCTGTTAAAAACAACCTGTATTATGCAAATATCTCATTAGTTTTGTAATAATAAAATCCTAAGAAAATAATCCCAGGGTGAAAGATTATATGTGATCTAAGGGAGGTGCGATAAAAAAGATATGGTAAATGTTAAAATTTAAACAAAAAAACCATTACAGCAAATGACACATTACTGTTAACTTTCCTCAAAATAATGTATCTGAACACACTTATCCTATCATTCTTGCCTTTTTTCTGAAATAGTTCTGGAAGTCCTTTTTTTGTAAGTTTCTTTGGTTGTGATTTAATAGCTGCTTCAGTGTCCTGAATTGATATGAAATGTTTACCATTCATGATCATTTTACTTTGTCCAAGCACCAGAAGTCACATAGCACCAGATCTGGTGAATAAGCTGGGAGAGGACACACCCAGTGTGGACAGTGTGATGTTTTGATGAGCCTGCCTTTTTCTTGGTTAGCACTTGGCAGCAGCAGCATTCACCATATTTTTGATCACATATCACAAAGACACTCAAGAAAAAGAACTTCCAGAACTGCTTCAGAAAGTGACAAGACTAATGGGATGGACGTGTTTGAAGTGAGGGGACAATATATTGAGGGGGATTAATGGTCACTAATCTTTAATAAATACTTTTCGATTTAAATATTCACTGTATATTACAATCACACCTGGTACAGCTTTCCAACATATTGCAATAGAAGACCTAACATTAAAATCAATATCATAGGTTTCCTTGACATCTGGTATAGTCAGGAGGGCTTCAAGTGGCCTAACCACTCCTATTCTTCCCTATTGTGTTCCTATGGATAAGTTTCTCCAGCCAAATAATCCACCTTACCACTGATACCAAGTATAGTCTGCTTATTCCTGAGAAATAGGTTGCAGTTCCCTGCCAGCCCACACAATTATCTCCATAGACCCATCTCATTCTCCCAAATGGACCAGGGCCCCCACCCTGTGGCTACTATTACTCCTGCCTCCCACAGCCACTACCCCATTTACTGTGGTGTCAAAAGCAGTTCCTCTGTGGCCCCGTGTGGTGTGCAGTGTCCTCCTCCCTTGGACGTTTAGTATATGTGACTGGTATACTGTAGTTGATCTCATTAGGTATCTTCTGTTTGGCCATCTCCATAACCTTAGAGTGAAGATCCCTCCCTCGCTGATGGAATGAAGAGAATGCAATTAAAACACCTTGCCTGGAGAAAAGTTGAATTCATTTTATGATGGTTGTTCTGAAGCATTTGGGGTCATGAATTCTAACACAAATCCTATGACAGTTAAGAATTCTCTATTTCCAGAAAAAAGAGCTGCTGCTCAAACACACATGGTCTGCAGGTAATTTCAGGGGATTCAGGGGATCCTCTTAATCACCTTGAATGTCTTCATGAGTTTGTGAAGATTTGCTATGATGAATAAACCTGAGTATTATAATTTCCTTGATTTTGAAGTGAGTTTTTTTATTCCCTTCCATGTAAAATGTACTTGGAGTTGTTTCCAACACATTTTTTGCAACAATGTTACTACATACGTATATTATCATACAGGTGGACTCAACCTTACATATGAGTGAAGAACCTAATCCTTGCAGATTTTGATATTCATGAACAAGAAGAGTGTTTTGCTTGTTGGTTTTCTTTGTTTTGTTTTTTTGAAAAATAGCACTAGAGGATAGATGTAGGGCGATCTGCACTACAGTTCTGTGTGTGGTTGCTTCACGCTAGGCCTCATGCCAGGCATTTTGTAAATAATGGCTTCTTTAATCTTTGAAGTTTATAAGGATGATGACTGTAGATTGTCAATAGTTGGTATTACATTAATTGAGAAGGAATGAAGTGCTGTAGAGTTTGGATTCTGGCAATAGAGAAACTTGGTTTTGTGTCTTAATTTTTCCACAACATAACTTTAGACAATTTATTTAATCTCACTGAGTTTCACTTTTCACACCTGTAAAACAGAAATAACAACAGTAATATTTGTCTCACAGAGCTTCTGGGTATTAAAAGTAAGTGCTGATATATGCTAAACACTTTCTTTAATATCCAGCATTGATGGGCAACAGTAAGTTTTCATATTGCCACCTCAAATTGCAGATGTGGAAACAGGTCCAGAGAAGTCATTTGCCTGAATGTTGCAAAGCTAATGATTTAGCAAGGTCCTAGAATTTGTACCAAGGTCAGACTCAAGTAAAGATAATTATACACATTATAATTGGATTAATTTTCAGGATGTGTACAGTTTTCTGACATTTCTACTAACAGCTCAGCATCCATCAATAAAATGAAAGCTCGGGGGTGAGGAATAGGGGCAACATGCTTGATGAGAACCCCAGGAACAGCTGTAACTGTAACATCTTGTGAATGCTCAAGGAGCAGAGACAGGATGGGAAATCATTTAGGAAGTCTAAATGGATGCTTTGGTCTCTGGCCTTTTGCCTCATTGTCGTCCCATAGTGGTCTGCTGCAGTGATGCAACCGCGTCCTGAGGGCCGTCTGCTCTATTTAGGCACTAAGGTTTTTCATACATTTTCTCATTTGAGTCCCATTACTAAGGAGATATACTTACTGTCTTTCATATGTGATGAAATTGAGAATCTGAGAGGTGACAGTTACCAATGTAATCTAGGACTGGTCGATTGCTCTTACCTAAATTGATTGGAGAGTAAAACTATTATAATTGTACAATGCTAAGTATTATAATCACCAAGTATTGAGTGCTACCTGCATGCTAGGCACTATATTAAGCACTCTGCATTAGGCATCCCATTTAATGTTTACCAGAAACAGAAAGTATAGATATTAGTATTATCCCTTTAAGGCAGCAGAAGTGGAAGTTTAAAGAGGCAAGATATGTAACTTGTCCACCCAGAATCACACAGCTAGGAAGTACTAGAGCTTGTTTTCAAGCTCATAGATTCATATCCCTCAAATTTTGTATGGGTGAGAAAACAAATAATTTGAGCTTCAAGAAGAAGAAAATTAGTTTAACAATATGAAAACTAGTTCTCTATTGCATCAGTGATATTGCTCAGGGTAATGCAAATTTCCTCATCTCCTTAAGTCTGTGTCTATTGTAAATAAAACTAAAGACAACTTGCTATCTTATTTATTTTTGTCAGAAAATGCTACCGAAATAATTGATACAAATATAGTTTATTCAATTTTATCTTTTATGTGAAATATAAAACATGCATGAGGAAGCATACAGAATCACAAATAATTATAAATTGAACATTAGTAGAACAAGCAACTATAATGAACTAAATCTAAAGATGCATCTACCGTATGAGAACCCCCCTGAGAGACCCTGTCTATATATACCAGTCGACTTTGCAAAGCACATGTTTTGATCTTTTGCCCATTTTTCTGATCTGATTTTTGAAATTCTATATATTCTACATATGAATTGTTTGCTGGTTATATGTGTTGCAAATATCTTCTTACATTTTATAGCTTGTCTGTTGTGTCTTGATGAACTGACATTTTTAATATTAATGTAGTTTTGTATAAATGTCATATGGAACTTTGATATGATTTGAACTTGAAAGAACATCAATCTTTTACGTATTCTTGATGCCCTTTGTGTCTCATTTAAGACCCTTTCCATATGTGATGTTCTTTTATATCATTCTGAGAAAGTTTTATACTTTTACCTTTTCACATTTAGGTCTGTAATTCACCTGGAGGTCATTATACAAGCTGAATTAGAGGTTCAGTTGCACTCTTTTTTATATGTGTGTTGTTATCCCAGCATCATTTATTGAAAAGTTTATCCTTTCTATACATTAGTTGTAATTCGTGTGAATATGTGTGTATGTGTATTTGTAAACTCCATTTTTGTCCCCCATTACTTTATTTGACGAGATGAGCACTGGTATCCTATTATTTTAATTACCAGTACTTTTAATAAATATTTACGTTTAGCAGAATGAGATCTTTCACCTTATTTGTCTTCAAGAGTTTCTTGATTACTATTGACCTGGAACACTTATGTATAACTTTTGGAATCAGCTTGTCCAATTCACATATACACGTAACCTCAATAATTAAGTGATTTGTGCAAAACAAGACAATTTGCTCACAGAATCAGTTTATATTTGATCACCTTGTTAATTTTCAGATTGAAAAACAAACTCCTGATTTGAACCAACTTTGTTAAAAGGTGAAAATAAATGCTTTAATGGAAATAAGAGCCTGAAATTTGCATATGAAATTTTTACCTGGATGAAACATCACTATGATTAAAGCTGAGTGATTGATGATTTCCTTATGTAAGTTTAATTTTCAGTACACAGAGAACACTGAATTCCCTACAAAGAGAATCTGTCAAATCTGTGTTGGGCTAAGTCTGACCTGATTCATGTGCTGGGTGCTCTGGCTGCCCAGTATTGCTGTACAGCTAGTAGAAGTTTTTAGTAAGATGATTATTAAAAATTATTTGAATGATAAGTGAATCTGAATCCATGGAATCAGATAGTTAAGATATAATTATTTACTGAAGTTTTAAAAAAGACTAATGTGTTAAGAAAGGCAATTATAAATAATTTAACATAAGTATTATTTTCATTAATAGCCATATTTGTATACAAAGTCCATCAATAATGTATACACACTTCAGAAAAAGAAAAACTTGTATAAATATTTTAATAGTAAATTTACTGAGACATCATGAGATTAACACCAGTTATCTTTGTTTTCCCTTTACAATTTTGAGAGGTGCTCAAAGTGGTGGCCATGAGTTTCCACAAATTTATGAGTACAGCGAACTGCTGCTTGGGTAACCTTGGTCACTGAGATTGCTGCACATGCATTTTCAGTTTCTTCTCTGAGGGCCGGCACTATAGTGGGTTTCCTGTGATATACGACCTCCTCTAGGGTCCCTCATACGAGGGTAACACCATCTGTTGAAAAAACATCATACTATTTTTCTTTTCCTGAGGTGTGTATACACTTTTTTGATGGACTCTGTATTTATGAAAGTATCTATGTAGTATGGATTACTTATATGATTTTTTTGGCACATACAAAATTCAGGAATAATATAAAGTTAATGTTCTATGACTGTCTTCTAGTAGAGGCCAAAAGCAAGGATTTAAGAATTGAAGAGATGAGGAAAATGAGGCTTAAGAGTGATGTGCATTCCAGCTCTCTTCTCTGGATATAATAAGTCACACTTTTCCTATGTGAGATGAGGGTGGGAAATCTGGTATTTCCTGGACTAGGACTCTCTTACTCTAATTTTCACAAATAATCAGCTTGTATGTATCAGGACAAAAGTTCCAGGCAGGGAAGAATCCTCAAGATTTTTAGTGTTAATGAGTGAGTCCATCCTGAGTTTGTGGAGTGGCCTTTCTCCACACACAAGAGAAAGACCACTACTGCAGGATGCCAAGCTTTGAATGTTAAAAATGGAATGCTGTTGACTGCAAACCATATTCATGGATATTCTTTCAAAGAGAAATTAGTGAGATGTACAATGGGGAGTTCTAGAGATTGTGAACTTAGCACAATTTAAGAATCTCTTGTTCAAAAGGCCCAAAAACTATATAGCAAACCAAGCAGTTTCAGCTTGGTGCTGCATCTTTTGGGCTTCTTGAATGAATTCATCTTCATTTTGGCATTGACTCAAATACTTGGGCTACAAATGCTTGATCTTTCTCTGGTGCCCACTTACATGAGATTAACACACCTCTTTTTGACATGAGGCTATAGGATGAGGTTGGGACTACCTAGGTGATTTGGGGCAAAGTTAGACATATGCTCTAACTTATAATAAATCAATCTTTGCCCATCAAAGCACATACCAAGAGATGGTCTGAGTTATTTACCAGCAGAAAGCGTGAGATACCAGCTAACTGCTTATCGATAAGTACAAAACAAGGCTGGTAATGGGTTCAGCTAAATCGTGTGTATTTCAAATTTTATCTTGAGTAATGAGGTGAGGAAACACTAAAGTCTGTGCCTATTACATACTCCAGTCAATTGGTCCAGGCCTAGTCTCCTTTCCTCATTAAGTTCCTGGTCCAACAAGTGGCAGAAAAAAGCCTATCCCAGGACATAAGGTTAGTTAAGCTAGTTTGACTTTGAAATATGCCCCTATTTAATATCTTCAACTAAACTGTTTTGGGACTGTGATGTAAATATATCTAAGATATGCTTCAAGCAAACATTTGCCCCTACTCAAGGTTTTATTGCTCATTAATGATTTCTTTATTAGCTAGCTAGGATTTGTGTCAGTTTGAATGAATTAGAAAATGAGATTTTTTTTCAAAAAGAAAATTTAATCTTTAATTAAAGTGAAGACAAACATAAAAGTGACACAAATAATTGATAATTTTATAAGCTGGACAAAACTGCTAATATGTTGGCACATTTTTACTCAGTCTTTTATGTGTGTGTCTGCATGCTCTTCCCAGGTTTGGGATGATAATGTATGTTAACTTTGTATCATATATATTTCAGCATATCACTAAGAGAACACACTATAATGATTTCCCAGTTATTGACCATTTATCTTGTTTTTGATCTTTGGCCATTAATATGTGCTTTATACTAATTATCTGTATCATTTAATCATTGTTTGGTCTCTCTTTAGAGGTGAAATTATTTGCTCAAAGGTTACAGTGTTTTCTTTTAAAGGATATTTTGGATACCTATCACTGGAATCCTGCTGTGGTGATTTGTACTTCCATCAGCAATACATGATAGTAAATCTTTCCTTGCCCCTTAATTACCTTAGAGCAGTACTATCAAGTTAAAATATTATGTAAGGCATGACTATAATCTAAAATTACAGTAGCCACATTTTTTAAAAAGTGAAAAGAAATGAGAAGTAGTTTCCTGTACTATATTTTACTTAACCAAATTGTCATAAAATATTATCATTTCAACATGTGATCAATCTAAAATTATTAATGGGATATTTTACTACTCTCCTGTACCGAGTCTTTAAATTCCAGTGTGTATTTTTTACATTGCAACACATCTCAGTTTGAATTAGTTATATTTCAAGTGGTTGGTTATGCTGCTATTGGTTAGTACAGTCATAGAATATTGCATTAAAAAACATTCTTGCTGATCTGATAGGTGAGAAAATGGCATTTATACGTTGATTCAACTGCAGTTCCTATTACTAAAAAAACTGAATACTTCCTCACATGTTGTATTTGAGGGGAATATTAATAGATCTCAGTTTATATGAGTTATTTCTATAGAATAATATAGCTGTGGGAAACACTCTTCTGATTGCTCAATATTTTTTTCTTTTTTGTACCAGGGATCGAACTCAGGACCTTGCACTTGTGAGGCAGGCAGCGGAACCACTGAGCTAAATCCCCAGCCCTATTTGCTCAATGTTTAATATTGAATTTAAAAATTTCTATGTAATCCAATTAACTATTTTTATTTGCAAATATTTTCATTGCTTGTATGCTTAAGAAGTCCTTTTCCATTCCAAGACAGCTAAATATTTACTTTTATTTTTTATGGCTTCAGGGTTCTTTTTTGTTTTTTTGGTTAAATTCTTTTATTGATATATTTTAGGTAAATGATACGTTTACATTTATCATTGTGTATTTGTACCTGTACATGATGTATCTTGGTTGTTTTTATTTCCCCATTACCTGTGCTCCCTTCACCCATTGCTATTTACGAAGACATTGTTTCCATGTTTTTCTTTTCTCATAATTTTTCCTTTCCCTTCTTTCCTTTCCACCTCCCCTACCCCTTTGCACCTTTTCTTCCTATATCAAATTATCAATTATTCATTTCAAACATTTTAATCCTTTTTTACACTTTCAGTTTCTCACACCAAAGAAACTATTTGGTATTTATACATGTGTGTCCTATTCATTTCACTTAAGACTATGACCTCAATATGCATCCATTTAGCTATAAATGTCTCTAGTTTCTCATTCTTTATGGGTGAGTAGTACTCCATATTATAAAAAAAAAAATCTTCTTTATCCAGTTTCCAGTTGATGGGCACTTGGGCTGTTTCCAAACTGTAGCTATTACAAACTGTGCTGCTATAAACATGGGTGCACATATATCGCTGTGGTATGATTCTTTTAATTCTTTGGGGAAGATATCCAGCAGGGGAATAGCTGGGTCAAATGGGACCTCTAGTCCTAGTTCTTTGAAGTATCTCCATACTGATTTCCCCAGTGGTTGCACCAGTCTGCACTCCCACCAACAATAGAGAAGGGTTCCTTTCTCCCCACAATCCCACCAGCATTTGTTATTGGTTGAATTCTTGATAGCAGCCATTGTGGGGTGAGGTGGAATCGCAGTGTTGTTTTCATCTGCATCTCTCGAATGACCAGTGATGTTGAACATTTTTTCATATGCTTCTTTGCTGCTTCTACTTCTTTGTCTGAGAAATGTCTGTTCATTTCAGATGCCCATTTTTGAATTGGGTCTTTATATTTGGGGTGTCTGATTATTTTCAGTTCTTTATATATTCTAGATAGCAGTCTTTGTCTGAGGTTCAGCTGCTAAAAATTTCTTCCCACATTGTAGGTTGTCAATTTTTTGCAATGCAGAAGCTTTTATATAAGATGAGATCCCAGTTGTTGATTCTTTGTACTAGTTCTCGTGCTACTGAGGTTGTGTTTATAAAGTCTCTCCCTATGCCAATGTCTTCAAGAGTTCTACCTAACTTATCTTCCAGCAAGTTTAGTGTTTCTGTCTTAATATTTAGATCTTTAATCCACTTCGATATTAGTTTAGTGCACAGTCATAGGTATGGGTCTAGTTTTAATCTTTGGCAGGTTGAAATCCAGTTTTTCCAACTCCATTTATTAAATAGGCTATCTTTCCTCAAATGAGGGTGGTTGGCTCCTTTGTCAAAGATGAGGTGGCTGAGCATGTCTGGAGTTGTTTTTGCATCTTTTAATCTATTCCAATGATTCTCAGGTCTGTTCCTTTGCTAGTACCATGCTGATTTTATCACAGTAGCTTTGTAGTATAGTTTCAAGTTGGGGATTATGGTACCCCCTGCCGTGTCTCTGTTGCTTAGAATTGCTTTTGCTATTCTAGGTCTCTTATGGTTCCAAATGAATTTTTGGATTGTTTTCTCTAGTTCTGTGAAGTATATTGTTGGAATTTCAATTGGCATTGCATTGAATCTATATAGTAGTTTTAGAAGTATGGCCATTTTCACTATATTGGTTCTTCCTACCCAGGAACAAGGGATGTCTTTCCATTTTCTTGTATCCTCTTTGATCTCTTTTTTCAGAGTGCTGTAGTTTTCAGTGTCGAGATCTTTTGCTTCCTTTGTTAGATTGATTCCTAGATGTTTCATTTTTTTGGATGCTATTGTAAAAGGAATTGTTTCCCTGATTTCTCTCTCAGTGAGTCTGTTATTTGTGTACAAGCAGGCTATTGTTTTTTGAATGTTGACCTTGTATCCAACTACTCTACTGAATCTGTCAATTAAGTCTAGAAGTCTTTTGGCAGAGTTTTTTGGGTCATCTATGTAAAGTATCAACTTGTCAACAAATAATTACAGTTTAACTTCTCCCTTTCCTATCTTTATTCCTTTTATTTCTTTCTCTTTTCTAACTGCTGTGGCTAATGTTCCTAGAACTATACTGAACAGGAGTGGTGATAGTGGGCAACCTTGTCTTGCTACTGATTTTAGCGGAAAGTTTTCAGTTTTTCACCATTTAGTATCATGTTGGCTGTTGGTTTTTCATAGATAACCTCAATCAGGTTAAGATAAAGACCTTCTATTCCAAATTTCTGTAGGGTTTTTATCATGAATGGGTGTTGGATTTTGTTGAATGCTTTTCATGCATCTATTGAGATGATCATATGTTTTTTGTCCTTGGCTCTGTTAATATAGTGTATTGCATTTATTGATTTACATATGTTGAACCATCCTTGCATCCCTGGAATAAATCTGACTTGGTCAGGGTGTATGAACTTCTTGATGACCCTCTGTATTCTGTTCGCCAGTATCTTGTTGAGGATTTTTGTATCTATGTTCATTAGGGAGATTGGCCTGTAATTCCCTTTTTGGGTTGGGTCTTTCCCTGGTTTTGGAATTAAAGTAACACTTGCTTTCAGGAACGAATTTGGATGTATTGCCTCCCTTTCAATTTCATTGAGGAGTTTAAAGAGTAATGGTGACAGTTGTTCTTTAAATGTCTTGTAGAATTCAGCAGTGAAGCCATCCGGACCTGGGCTTTTCTTTGTTGGTAAAATTTTATTACATTTTCAATTTCACTCATTGTCATTGGGGTGTTTAGAATTTCTATATCTTCTTCATTTAACTTTGGCAATTTGTATGTATCTAGGAATCTGTCCATTTCTTCTGTGTTTTCCATTTTATTAGAGTACAGGTTCATGAGGTAGGTATTGCTGATCCTCTGGATTTCTACTGGATCTGTTGTGACTTCACCATTTTCGTTTTTAATTGCATGGATTTGAGCCTTTTCTTTCCTTTTTTGATAAGGATTGCTAAGGGTTTATCAATTTTATTTATTCTTTCAAAAAATCAACTCCTCAATTCCTTGATTTTTTGTATCATTCTCTTAGTCTCTATTGCATTGATTTCTGCTCTGATCTTTATAATTTCCTCTCTTGTATGAGCTTTGGGTTTGGCATGCTCTTCTCTTTCTAGAAGCTTGAGGTTCAGCGTTAGGTTATTTATTTCAGCTCTGTCTGTTTTCCTAATATGGACATTCACTGCTATGAATTTCCCTCATAGAACTGCTTTCATTGTGTCCCATAGATTCCTCTATGTTGTACTGGCATTATCATTTACTTGTAGAAACTGTCTAATTTCTTTTTTAATTTCCTCTGTGACCCATTGGTTGTTCAGGAGGGTGTTATTCAATGTCCATGTGTTTGTGGGGATTTTGCAGTTTCTTATGCTATTGATCCCAATTTTATTGTACTATGGTCTGATAATATACAAGGGATAACTTCAGTTCTTTTACATATATGTAAACATGTCCTATGAGCTAGCATGTGGTCTATTTTGGAGAATGACCCATGTGCAGCTGAAAAGAATGTATATTCTGATTTTGTGGGGTGGAACACTCTGTAAACATCTATTAAGTCCATTTGTTCAGTAGCTTGGTTCAGTTCTAGAATTTCGTTGTTAATTTTTTGTCTAGGTAATCAGTCTATTTGTGATAATGGGGTATTGAGGTCCCCCACTACAATTGTATTAGTGGTTATTTGGTTTTTCATGTTCATTAATATTTGTTTTGTATAGTTGGGGGCATTCATATTTGGTGCATATACATTTAGGATTGTCACCTCTTCCTCTTGGATTGTTCCCTTCACAAGGATGGAGTGACCATCTTTGTCTTTCTTAATCAGTTTTGGTTTGAAATCCATTTTGGCTTCAAATAAGATTGCTACCCCTGCTTTTTTCTGGGTTCCTGTGGCACGGAGAACTGTTTTCCATCCTTTCACTTTCAGCCCTTTTGTATTAGGTGTGTCTCTGGTATACAGCATATTGTTGAATTTTGCTTCTTAATCCACTCTGTCAGTCTATTTCTTCTGATTGTTGAATTGAGGCCATTAACATTGATGGTTAGAATTGATAGATATTGACTCATCCTTGTCATGATGTTTTACTGTTGTCACCTCTTTAATTTTTATTTTTCTCCCTTTCTCTTCGGTTTCTTGCCTTGCCTGGTGGCTTCCCTCTGTTGGGCCTCATGGAGTTGTGACCTTCATTGCCTTTTTCTAGGATATTGTTTAGAATTGTTTGGAGTGCTGGTTTTGTGTTCATGAGATTACTCAGGTGTTCTTTGTCCTGGAAATATCTAATTTCCCCACCGATTTTGAAAGATAATTTTGCAGGATGCAACAGTCTAGGTTGGAAGTTATTTTCTGTTAGGGCTTGAAGTACTTTACTCCAGGCTCTCCTTAACTTGAGGGTTTGTGTTGAGAAGTCTGCTGTGATTCTGATGGGCTTTCCTTTGTAGGTGATTTGTTTCTTTTCTCTAACTGCTTATAGGATTTTGTTTTTCTGTTGGGTTTCTGAGATCTTGACTATTATCTGTCTAGGTGTAGATTTTTTTTTGATCATGGCTAGGTGGAGTTCTATATGCCTCACTTATCTGTATGTCCAATTCTCCTCCTCTGTCTGGGAAGTTATTTACTATTACTCCTGTGAACAGTTTTTTATGTCATTTGTACTTTCTCCTGCCTTTTCATGGACTCCTATCAGTCTTATGTTATTCTTCTTTGCATCATCTAGCAGCTGCTGGATTGATTTCTCATGGTCCCTTACTATTTT
>NW_004624883.1:371318-401533 GCF_000247695.1 Heterocephalus glaber | reverse complement strand
GGAAGCCCCTTCCTCTGGACCAGGAGCAGTGGGATGGTGGCTCAGAAGCCCCTACCGCTGGGCGGGGAGCAGCGGGACTCAGCTCCGTTGTCTGGTGGTCCAGTGTCCTCTGTGTCTTTGTAGTGTCGAACCAGGTGTCTGTACAGAGGAGTGGGGGAGGGGGTCCAGTGGATTGTTGCCAGGGTGCAGGCTGATTCGGCGTGTTGCACGCAACTCGGGACCTCGGTAGGGCCTATGTACATTTGATTTAAACAATGGATCTTGACTTTTCCACTCTGGAGGGTGCCTGACTGTTTAAAAATTAAGCCAGTGACCTAGCTGCAACAATTGGTAGTTCTATGCTTTCTCTGTTGGGTTCTTCATAGTAGATTCCCTCAGGTTTTCAGTAGAACTGGATGTCAAATACCAAATCAAGGAAATGGGAGAGTGAGAAACTGGCTTTACTGTAGCAAATACTTTAGTCAGGAAGTAAATTACAAAGCAGCCTCTATATTCTCCATGCAAAGGAAACTGACTCTTTTTCACTTCATACATCATTTACAGCAAGATACAATGATTCCACAGAACCACTAGACATTAAAAAGGACAAATGAGACAAAAATATTCCTTGGCTGGCTTTAAATTTTCCATAGTGTTTTCTATAGTATGTAAACATAGACATGTTGCTATACTTTTTATTTCCCTTGTCTTAGCTTTAAGAAAAAGGTAATAGTTGCAAGAAAAAAACTGTATTAGAAATACACTTTTTGTTGCAAAATCTGAAGTATATGAATGCCTCTATTGGGAGAACTGAGTACATAAATCTCCATAAATTCCATCTTGTATGAGAGACAATCCAGGACATTCATCCAAACTGCATTAGTAAATATATGGCTGATTGATATTTTTCAAACTTATTTAGTATGATTAAACCTCAAACATCAGGAGAATATGTCAGCAATTTTACCCAGGTCCAGGATTTCATACCATTATTAAAATTGCATTTAAAAAATAACTAGTGTTATCTAAGACATTTCAGTAAAAATTTATGAGTCATCATTATGCCTTAAACTTAAATTTGGTTATCCAGTGGCATACCAACTTCCACTTTTTTAAATAAACTTATTGGTACAGTATCTTTCTCATTATTTTTAGTGTTCAATAAACACACATGGCTATATAAATACATGTGTTACAGTGAACAATATTACTTGGAGATCATGCCATCTTAATGTATATAGAGCTGTATATGTTGACTTTTTGTAGTTGCCACTTGGAAGTCCACTTTTGGAACAAGTTCCCTATTTATAAACTTTTAGGTTATTTAAAGTTCTTTCTGTTACAGTGTTTACTGAATAACATTGTACAGCCTGTTTATATATGTATATCACTATATCTGGGAAATTGTATATATACATATATTATTATATCTGGGAGATTCCTAGCAGTGAAATTGCTGGGTCAAAGGTTTGGTGGAATTATTAATTTTGATTAATATTGTCAAATTCTTCTCATATAAGCTATACCAATTTGTATTCACACTAACAATTTATGGGATACCTTCTCTGTACTGTAGACAACATAATACACAATGATGCTTTTGATCTCTTCTAATCTGATAGGGAAACATTGGTATTTAATAACTATTATTTTGCCCATCTTTACTAGTGAATAAGGCCCAATATTTACTTTTCATATGTTTAAAGACATTTGATATTTACTTACAATGAATGAGTTCTTGGGAGAATTTAAAGTGTATTCTGTGAAATCAGGAGGCAAGGATAGATTCCTGACTCTGCTCCCAGAAGAGTCTAAAGGCAAGAAAGTTCCTATAGTTGTCTGTAATAGAAAACCAAAGAGTGATGCAGTGGGGACAAGCTGTTATTTCACAATGGTAGCATAATTTTGTAATCCACCTGGGGCTAGAGGCTACTGAGAGGACTTGTCTACATTTCACTGGGAAGGACCCCTGTCCAAGAGGACTGAGTGCTGTAGAGATGGTGCCAGGAGCAGGAGATTGTGTACAGAGCATAATGTCAGGAAAGCAGCCTAAAAGCTCTTGGAAGGGATCAGAGTAAATCATCAGCGATGTGGGACTGGATTGATCCTTTTGAGAGGGACTTGTGAATAATTTACTAGTATGCTACACAAGAAAGAGCATTAAAAGTGCTAATATTTCATCTTACACCAGAAAGAATGGCAATGATCAAGAAATTAAAGAATAATACAGTGGCACCTCAGTTCATGAACTTAATTTGTTCCATCATGGTTCTGGAAAAGATGGCCACGTTCATGTGGGAAAAAGTTGTAGAATGTTAGGGATGTGTTTAATAGGAGATCCATTAGAAGTCAGAAGGCGTCTTTCTCTCCAAATTTTGGCATGTGCATAGATCATGGAAAGCATACTTAGGATCAGTAAAAATGTTTGCTCTCTTATCTCTCATTAATGTCAGTTCTCAGGTGAGAGCAGTCAGTTCTGCCTTTTGAGCACTTGTGAAGCAACTGGCCTGACTCTAACACTCCTGTAGGGCCAGTCACTGCGCATCTTGCCTTGCTGAGTCTGTGCTGTACAAAGGAGCTGCTGTCAGCGAACAGCTCATCCTCAAGATTATTGAGGGGCTGATTGTTTAACCCTTTTCTCAATTGTTGGGTGTGGATTAGAGCCTCTGCAATTGTGTTCACTTTCTCCCAGCTCTTGGGGATCAGGCAGGAAGGTGGCAGGGTTAAGGCTTTGACAAGTTTCAATGTTTACATCTGGCCCTTCTAACAAGAGAACCTGATATTTTAAAATCCATGCATCAGAGACCTAAGGGTGCACTGGGGCACAGAAGTCTCCCAATGTCACTAGGGGACTTGATTATGAGTGCTCTCCTGATGAGCTTATGAGACTCTGGAACCAATACACCTGCTGCTGCTAAAGCCTGAAGACAGTCTGGCCATCCTCTGGCCACAGTGTCGAGTTCTTTACTTAAATAGGCTACTGGCTGCTGGCTAAGTCCCAGGAACTGAATGAGAACCCCTAAAGCCACTCCTGGTCTCTCAGTTAAAAAGAGGGTATATTTGTCGTGAGTTGGGAACCCTAACACAGGAGGATTTTGTAGAGCTCCCTTGAGAACTTGGAAATCCTGTTGGGCCTCTGAGCTCCAGACAAGGAGGTGAGTCTTTGTATCTTGGATCTCTTTAAGAAGGTGGTAAAGGGGTCTAGCCTTTTCAGCGTATCCTGGAATCCAAATTATGCAAAACCCAGTCACCTCTAAGAAGGCTTTCAGCTGTTTGATATGTTTTGGCAAAGGGAAGTCTACGGTGGGTCAGATTCTCTCTGGAATTTGTGCCCTTTTTGCCCTGATAAATGAGCAGCCCTAAATAGGTGACTTGCGATTGACAGTTCTGGGCCTTTCCTTGGGACACTTTATAACTTCGGAGGCCAGGAAGTTAAGGAGGGACTCAGTTTCCTCTCATACCTGAGTGTCTGTGTCCCCACAGAGCATCAGATCATCTACATACTGTAAGGAGGTGATGCCCTCTCTTTTCCATTCCAGAAGGTCTTGCGCGATCTTGAAACCCCTGGGGGAGGACTGCCCAGGCCAATTGCCCCACCCCCGTACGTGAATTTTCAAAAGCAAAGAGATTTTGACACTCGGGTGGCAAGGGGACACAAAAGAAAGCATCCTTAAGATATAAGACAGAAAAGCAGCTGGCTGAGGCTGGAATCTGTATTAACAAAGTATGGGGATTGGGCACAACCAGATGTAGAGACACCATAGCCTCATTAATGATGCACAGGTCTTGAACCAATCTTCATTTATTAGACCCCTTTCTAACCCCTATGATAGGAGTATTATAAGGACTGACAGCCTTTCTTAAGAGTCCCTGTTTAAATAGTCCTTGGACTGTAGGCTTTGGTCCCTCTTTCTCCTCAGGACTAAATGGGTACTGTTTCTGGTGAGAAAAGCGAGTGGGGTCTTTGAGATGGATCTGAACTGATGTAGGTGTTTTTGCTCTCTCCACCCTGTGTCCATCTGTCCACTCACCCAGGTCCACCTGTCATTCTTGGAGAGGAAAAATTCCCATGAGGCTGTGCCCTAGAGGAAGCAGGATTTGAACCTGAGCTTTGGACAGTATATCTCTTCCCAACAATGGAGTTGGGGTTTCAGGCACTGTCAGAAAAGAGTGGATGAAATGCATTCTCCCCAGGAGCATGCCATAGGCTTAGAGAAGAATCTTTCCACGGGGCATCCTGAGACACCTTGGACTGTAGCTGTTTGTGTAGAGTATGGTCCAGGGGAGAACAGGGCCCCAGTGTCCACTAAAAAGCTTAATAGCTTGCTCCCTACAATTAGGTCAAACTGGGGCTCCACTGTGTGAACAGGAGTGAGGGGCACCTGAATATGAAGCCCTGGGGACCTACACTGGGAGTTCTCTTGGTTCAGGAGGGAGGATTGATTTTTTCAATGATGTCCCTGGCACGTGGGACAGGGGATGGGAGGCTTACATGAGGTCTTTTTTGTTGGGCTTCCTCCTGTTGGGGGTAATCCTTTTTAAAATGTCCTGGCTTTTTACAATGGCAGCAAAGTTTGGACTTGTTCATTGGGCAGCCTTAGAGAGCAACAACTAACTCCTGATTCCTCTTTTTTTCCTATCTGTTGAATTTCCCCATCCCTGTTGTGAAAGACCTTTGTAGCCTCTCGGAGGCAGTCACCCAGACCTACATTTATTGATCCTGTCAGGATCAGATATCAGCTTAAAGAGTTTGTAGGGAATGTCAGCAGCAGACTTGGAGATGACTCCGTCCTTCAGGATGACTTCTCCTTCATTACTATCGGGGCTGATGAGTGGTCATAGCATCTTTATGCCTTTGTAAAATACTGATGGCGGCTCTTTCTCCTCCTGATAAATTTGGCTTAGCCCAGCATAGTTTATTGGCATAACTTTTGCTGATTTTAGCTCTTCATTGATGCATTGAAGAAAATGTAAATGGGGCCTTTCTTTTTGGGGTGTTTGATAAACCCAGAGGGGTTTAGCAAGCTTCCTCTCCTGCAGAGACATATACTTCCTCCCCCTCCTCCTCCACATCTTCATTTGCCTCATTCACTGCATGTCTATGGGCTTCATGATAGGTGTTTCCTGTCCTTACTGCAGCTCTCAGAATCCTCTCTTTTTCTCCTGGGTTTAATGTCTCACTGAAGATGAACATCACATCATCCCAAGTGAGGCTGGAGAGGTGACTCTAAAGGACTGGACATATCTGTCAGGATCATCTGTGAAATGTCACAAACCTCAGTTAATTTCTCCTCGCTCAGCATAAGTGAATGGGGTGGGCTCAGCCTGTCCTCTGTGATTGGAACAGAGGGACATCAGCTTAGCAGCTGGAGCATGGGGCCTGACTCTTGGATATGGAGATGCAGATCCCCTATCCAGGAGACTTTCTGGGTTTTGGTTTTTCCCTGTTGGGGCCTTAAAGTTGCATCTTTCCCCACTTGGACAAAGGGTAGGGATTGGACCCAAAGCAGCTAATGGAGGAGCATCAACCTTGTCAATACTGAGATATCTATTTAAGGTGATTTCTGAGGGGAAAAAAATCAACTGGACATAAGCCACTTCTCCCCATTTCCCTCATTTTTTGCAAAATAGATCTGATTGGTTTATGGTATTGTAATCAATATACCCCCCCACACACACACACGTTTCTTGGTCTCTTCGCGGTACCCTGGCCAAGCCCTAGTACAGTTAAAGACAGGGGCTTTTTTACATCCAACTCTTGGGATCTAATTTTTTCCAGTTTTTAAGAAGACAATTCGGGGTGGATGTGATGGAATGGCTGATTGTCCAGTGCCCATCCAAAGAAAAAGAAAGACTGAGTGTGAGGGTCCCTTCATCTTTGGGCATCCCTCTGGCAAAGTCTCTCCTGGGCCCAAGGCTAAAATGACGAAGAAAGCCTGCCTAGGCCCCAGCCTGCCCTGCTGCAGGTTTCTTCCTAGACGTCTGTCCTCCTGCCTTGCAAAGTGAGATAGGCCCTCTCCTACCTCATCCAGAAGTCCAAGTGCAGCCTTGATTTTCTTTCTCCCTGGCCCCTACCATCATTGGGATTTATCCACACTTACTGGGCATGGGTTCAGGCCAGTGTCCCTGATGAGTTTTTTCTTGTTGTTTTTCCTTTGGGGAACTGGACCAGGAACTTGGTAGCCCCTTTTCTGTCTCTGACAATGGTGATTGTGCCACGTTTCCAATGCAGAGAGCTCCTAGAAGGCTCTTTCTTCTAAGGTGGCTAAGATGGCCGTTAAAGCCGGATTCCAAAGTGAGATGTTTTTGTTTTCTTTTTTCTTTTTCTTTTTCTTTTTCTTTGGCTTATGTGTGCAAGGGAAACTGGCCCTGCAAGGGTTAACTAAGGATGGCCTGGGTTTTTTATCTCATTCCTTAGGGTTGTTCCAAGACTCTGAATGAAGAATCTGTAAAGGTGGAGTGAGCTCAGGGGTGCCCTGCCATACTGTTCCCTATATAGATGTAAATGCTTCTGGAGGTTTCTACCCAGTTCATTAGGAGTAGTGGGTTGGTAACAGGATGGATGGAAGGTGAGAGGAAGGAGATGAGAAGGACTAGGCAGGGTCTCACAGTAAGGACTCAACTATCTCTGAGTGAACAGTTGCAAAAGGGGCAAGCTGTGCTAGAAAGCCTAGCCGTGGAGGAGGTGTATCACCTCTGGGGCTACACAGAGCCAGGAAATAGTCTAGAAGAAATCTCAGCCCTGGGCCCCAGGACGAAGAGGTCCCAGGACATTCTGTGTTGTCTGTGTAGTCACCTAGGCAATTTCCTCCCATAGCAGTACTGGCTAGGCTTTACTCAAAGCCACTCTGAAGATGTTTATGCCCTGGCATCTCATCTGTAACATACTTAAGAAACTCACAGATTAAAGTGTGTATTGTTGTCTTGCATCACAAATTATATGTTAGTAAAGGCACATTTATCAGCACCCCCCCCCGGCCCCGCCAGGCACAGGCACATATGAGAACCAGAGCTAGAAGGAGGTGGGAGAACAAGGAGTTTGGGGCCTTCTCTGACAGAAGGAGAATGAGGAAGTCAGAGAGGAAGAGTGAACCATTGGACTCCTTCTAGGTATAAGTCCACAGACTTTACCAAGTCACACAGGTGACATCAACTGCCACCTGATAAGCCACTTGTATCTACACTGCTTAGGATATGATCCCAGCCACCCAAAAGAGGGGAGCCATGGTGTCCAGGCTGACTGAGTTTATGTCCTTCGGTTCAGAAAAGGGAGATGAAAGAGGAGTTCAGAAATCCTTCCCTCAAATCATATGTGTTTTGGCATGTACGTGTGCTTTAGCACATTGCACTGGGCTGGTCCTTATATGTGTCCCCCTGGTCAAGCAACATTTCAATGTCTCATCTGACCCAGAGCCGGGGTATGTGTTCCTTACCTAAGGTGACAGTTCTATCTTCAATACCTCTATAAACAAGTCCTCATTTTCTTTTTTTCTCTTTGGGCTCAACTTGAGAAGTTTCACTGTTGGAAAGGAGAGTCAGACTAAACCCTTTCTGAGGGTTCCTCCCTCTCTAATCTTTAGAAACATGCTATCCCCAGGAAAGGAAAGTACAAAGTGACAGGTAAGGTTGGACTATAAGATCAGCAAAAGGGAGGTTGTTCTCCTCACACAGTCACAGTGAGTTAGGAGACCGTCCACTCGTGAGTCGTCACCCTCAGCCTGGGGAGGCGAGAGTGGAGAATCTCAAACCAGAAAGGAAACTGAGGCAGTACAGGCTAGACATTCCCCTTTAGAGCATAGAAGGAGGATCAGGCCAAACTGTCCCAGTGAAATCTGTCCTCCAAATCTTAAGACCAGTTGTCAGTGTTATCCGCCATTTAATTGACTGTTGGAGTTCTGGATGATTGATCGACATGATGTATTCCCCAGATAAAAACTGATTTTTAAAATTTACATTTTAGTTAATATCAAAGTCCACTAGGGGGAGCGCTAACATTATTTCTCCTCCCATTGCAACCGAAGCTGACTGTTCTGTCTTCCCCCCTCCCAGCCTCCCCCAGGATGTATGGGGCCAACGGAGGAATAGCTAAGATTTTCCTCAGGTACTGATCATGTCAGAAGACGAGGTTTATTTTTCTTTGAGTCCTCTTACCATTGGCTGGCAGACCACTGGGATTGTAAAACTTAGCCCCAATAGAAAGAATTAGAAGGGTCAAGTCTTCCCAGCTGATGCATCAGGAGATGTTATGTCTAGTGAGGGTAGATTTTTATCTAGGGTCTGTAAAAAACCTACATCCATAAAAGAATTAGAGATATAAGTTAAGAAGAAGAAACAAAATCACTTTATTGGAAAGGGAAGCAAAATGGGGAAGCTAAATCATTTTATTGGGAAAAGGAGAGGAAATAAGTAGATGGCTACTTTGTTCGAGTGAGGTAGGGAGCCCAGAGCCACACTCAGGGGTCTTTGTTCTAAGCCCCTTTTATTACAGAAGAGAAGGGGACTCTCCCCCTTGAGAGTTGCTATAACTTGACTGGCCATTTTGGACTCTGAGACCCCTGATTTGGCCATGGCCTACATGTACACTATTGGATAAGTACTTTTTTGGTCTCTTTGTGTTGTCCAGGTGCTTCTCTTGTGAGATTTATGCAGAGTTACATTCACGGCTGACTTAATAAAAAGGAAACATGTGCATTTTAGTGTGTTAATATGGTGAGAATAATAAAATATATATGTACTTGTATATATGGTTGTGTGAGTGTTTAGCTGTTAGTGTATATTATATATACTAAATGAGTTTCTATGTCATAGTCCTCCTCCTCCCCACTTTGTTTCTCTTTGCTTATGTGAAGATTTAGGGAGGAGAGAGTTGTGTTTTGGCATAAAGTGAGCCAGGCCAGCCTTTTCAGTTCTGTTTGTTTTTCTTAGCTATCCTCTCTCTAGCAGGGGTTTAACTCTTTATTTACCAGGGCCCCATTGAGGCCCTTTTAGTTTCCCTGCCTGTGCCCCAACTTTCCGTACAGGATGAATGCAGCCTAGAAAAGTCAGCTCAGCTCATGCAGCCCACCTGGAAAGACTGACAGCTGAGCCACCAGCACAGGTGCACAGGTTCCTGGCACTTGCCTAACGAGCTCACTTGCCCAGATTGGTCACTGAGTCGTAGGCAAGCACACCCAGACCTTCAGGCACTAGCTCTGCAGGTATATCTGCCAGCTGAGTCGCAGACAGTGCATCTGAACTGCCTAGCACCAGATTCGCATGTCCATTGGAGTGCTGGGTCACAGGCACCAGAACTTGATGGCAGGCTGAGTCTACTCTGCACCTGCCTTGCACGACAGCATGCTGCCCCAGTCACCATAGTGTACACCCATCTGTGGAGAACATGGGTGGCCACCTGCAACCAGATTGCAGTTACAGCAAGAAGGAAATAGGGCAAACACATGGGCAGTCAAAACAGATGAAACACTTGAAGTCATAGGTGTAGGCAAGGACTTTCTGAACAGAATCCTAATTGCACAAGATAACAGCAAGAATCAACAGATGAGATTACATCAAATTAAAAAGCTTCTGCACAGAAAAGAATCAATTAGTACAGAGAAAACCTAAAGAGTGGGAAAAAATTTACCAGCTAGTCTGCAGACAGAGGACTAATATCTAAAATATATAAAGAACTCAAAAAATAGATCACCTAAAATAAAAGACCCAATTAAGAAATGGGAAACTGGAATGAGCAGACACTTCTCAGAAGAAGTACAAATGGCCAATAAACATAATGAAAATATGTTCAATATCTCTCATCATTAGAGGAAGGCAAATTAAAACAATGCTAAGATTTCCTCTTATACCAGAAAGAATGGGATTCATCAAGAATCCAAAGAATAACAAATGCTGCCATGGCTGTGCCGAAAAAAGAACCCCCCTACATTGTTATTGGAAATGTAAACTAGCTCAACCATTATGTAAATCAGTATGGAGATTTCTCAAAGAACTAAAATTAGAAATTCCATATGACTCTGCTTTCTCCCTTCTAGGTAATGTCCCAAAAGAGCTTATATTACAGTGATACATGTATAACAATGTTTGTAGCAGCACAATTCATAAGAGCCAAATCCTGGAAACAGCCTTTATGTCCTAGAGTAAAATAAAGAATGAGTAGAAGAAAACAATGGGATGGATCTCTTGCAAGAGGAAAGGGTCCAAGAGACCAAAGGCAAGGGAGGACAGAGAGTGCAAGTGGAAGTAAGAAGAATTAAGGTATGCCATGTACAGGTACCCAGTACCCATAGTGAAAGTAAACATTATATGTAATAAACATGAGCCTAGAATAATAACAACACAAATGGGGAAAAGGATGTTTTTTTGAGATGAGGAAAGGAGGTGGTTGGGAAGTGGAAAGTGATTAAAAAAAGAAACAAGCTATGTTATGTACATGCACCCACTCCCCAAGATGAAGGCAAACCCCTTGTACTGCAAACGTGTACTAATAAAATAAATATTAAAATTAGAAACAAAATTACAATTGACCCAGCTATTCCTCATTTAGTTATCTTCCTAAAAGAGGTAAAGATATCATACTACTCTGATCCCTGCATACCCATATTTATGGCAGCACAATTCATAATAGCTAAATCTTGGAAGCAGCCTGTATACCCATGAACAAACAGATAAAGAAAATGTGGTTTCTACACATTATGGAATACTACTCAGCTATAAATAATGGTAAATCCAAGACTATGGTAGGAAAATGGATACACCTAGAAAATAAAATGTTAAGAGATGTAAGTCAAACACACAATCTTAAATGCCATATGGTATCTCACACTTAAGTAAGGTGAAGTACAAATAAAGAGCAAAATAATGGATCGATACAAGGAAACAAGGATATAGTTCTCATTGAAATCAGAAGGGGTCCAGGATGCTGAGGGGGAGGGGAGAGGGAGAGGAAGTAGAAGTAAGAAGAATTAAGATATGCCAGGTACGGTACCAAATACCTATAAAAAATGTAAACATTATATGTCATAAAAATGAACTAAAATAATAACAAAGAATGAAAGTGGATAAAGGGGATTTATAGATGGAAGGAGGGAGGTGGGTAAGAAGAGGAAGGAGAAGGGATTAAAAAAGAATCAAGCTGTGTTATGTACATATTCCTCCCCCTAAATGAATGTATACTTTATGAAGTACAAAGATGCATTAATAAAATAAATAAATAAATACAAAAGGAAATTATATCCCATACTTATCGACAGGTGCATTATATAGATGTTAGACATTTATTTTTAATGTTTAGATTTGGTAATATCCTTGCTTTTGAGGAAAACAGTGTTTCATTTAACGTATCTATGGAGTGGATTTAGGATGCGCTTTCCCCCCTATTTTGCTAGGATCTGGGCACGTTCCCTAAAAGTTCATGTGTTGGATCTTAATTTCTCCATGCAGCAGCACTGGGAGGTGGGTCCTAGTGGGAGAGGTTTGGATCTTGGACACAGAGCCCAAGAATGGATCAATGCTTTTGTATCAGGGGTGAATTAGCTACCTTGGGAGCTGAACCTACTTTCCTCTCTCTTGAATGTTTCTTTCCTCTTCTACTTCCACTCTGTCCTGAAGCAGCAGGAGGACATCACCAGATGCAACTCCTCAACTGTGCACTTTCAATTCTCAGAAGCATGACCTAAATAAATGTTTTTGCTTCATAAAGAAAGAAAAAGCCAGCATTTGAATAGAGGATATTCTATAGCCAAGATAAACTTCCTATTATCAACATAACTGAACAGACAATCTGTCTCTTTATTCTCCTTCCTCTTTCTATTCCTAGCCCTAGAGATACAAACAATAGCAGATCAAGTCTCAACTGTTGTTAAATAAAGGAAGTGAAGCAATGGGTCCTGCCTTAGTTGCTTTTCTTGTTACTGAGACAAAATACCCAACACTGGAAGTTAAAGGAGGAAAGGTTTATTTCAGCTCACAGTTTGTAGAGGTTTCAGTCTGTACTTGGCTGGTTCCAAAGCAGGGCAGTATGGCAGAGGAGGCCTCTCAGGGGAGAAACAGTCCATGGTGTGGCAGTCAGAAGGCAGTGAACAGCAGCAGCAACCACCTTTCCTTTTATTCCATTCAGACTACAAGCCTTTTGGGTGGTGCCACCCACATCCATGGCAGTCCTTCCCGTTATTCACATCCAAAATTATGCTAATTCCAATCAGTGCACTAATTTAGTACCACACACTCTTAATCCCAGTATCACATACCCTAGGTCCAGCAAGCTCTGAAAAGTGGTCAGCCCGAGGCTTTGGGAGGACTTCTAAATGCAAGACATAACAGCTCCTGAGCCTTATCCTACTATAGATTACATAGTTTCTGGGTCTAAATGTGCATGCGTGTGTGTGTGTGTGTGTGTGTGTGTGTGTGTGTGTGTGTGTGTAGAGATCGAAGTTGGTTATAAATTGAAGGTTTTGATTTAAACTGAACCGGACTTATAAATACAGATTAGGGCATTTTGTTAATACCTGAAATTGGCTGAAAAGCTATGGGGTCTGCCCAAGATTGGTTACACATGGAAAATGTAGCTATGTCAGAATGAGTTTTAGGGAAGTGGTGAGAGGAAAAAGAGTAAAGCTATTTCGTGGTTTTACTCAATCAATTCCATCTAGTCCATTCAATATACTTGTTTATTCTTTATATAATGAGAAACAGACTCATATAATGGGAAATTTGCAGCTATCTGAACTTGAGTAAACATTTCATCTCTGTGATCTAGGCTAAATCACTATCCCATTCTGAGACTTATGAACAGAAAACTAGTGAGACTGAAGACTTTCAAGGCTCTTTCCAAACCTTATATTTTGTGAAATTCTTCCAAGTATGTGGTTTAATAGGAGAAAAAAATTCCTTTAGGTTTTTGTTTCTAAATTGAGTCCAAATGCTATACACATTGGCACCTGTGTGAAGAATTAGTATGTATTGGGAAAAGATAGTGCCTTGAACTCACTATACCCTTGCTGTTTCTAGCTAAATTGTCAAGTTCTTTGCTACTTCATGTGAGAACCATGGACCAGTGGCACCAACATCATCTGATAGCTTGTTAGAAATACAGAACGTCAATCCTTACCCCAGACTTACTGCATCTACACTTTTACAACGTTCCTATGCAGTTCTTTTGCACATTAAAGTCTGAAAATCTTTCAGCTAGAGGTGAAGAAAATATCTTTGTCTTTCAGTCCAGTCCTACAGATTTAAAATAGATACTGTTCAGTGGAAGGAAAAGGTGAAAATACCTCCTGCTTAATGTGTTGGAAGAATATCAAGGTCAGTGGTCTTTCTGTTCCCCTGATAATGATCAATATATGACTTAAATGCTCACCAGTTTGAAGTCAGTTCAAATTATCGTTATCTTAAAAAATAGCATTTTATTAGGCATTTTGCATATAAATTCTAATCCAGGTCACTCAACAATTCCTTGAGGCCAATGTTATTGCTTCTATGACATTTTTTATGTCATAGGATGACTATAGTCTTCAACTTATTATACATATATAACTCATTATATATATATATATATATATATATATGAATGAAATTTGTAGGTTCCCAACACAGAAAAATGACAAATATTTAAGGATATGAAAATGCTAATTACCTTAATTTTGTCATTACACTATATATATATAGAATTATGATAAAATATCCCATAAATATATGTCAAAAAATAAACACTTAAAGTAGCTACTTTTATTTTATTTTTAAAAAATTTATTAGTATACATATTCAATACATAATGATTACATTCATCATGAGGAGTTGGTACATGTACATAACACATTTTAATTTCTTTTTTCCTTTCCTTTTCTTTCTATTTTCCAATAACTATCATCCATTTTGGTGCTTATTTGTGCTTTTGATTTCTCACATAAGAGAAACAATATGATGTTTAAACATGTGTGTCTGATTTACTTCACTTAACAGTATGCTCTCAAGGTGTGTCTATTTACCTAAAAATATCTCAGGTCTATCCTTTTTTATGGCAGAGTAGTACTCCATTGTGTATTTTTAAAAACCACGTTTTCTTTATCCGTTCATCTGTTGATGGGTAGCTGTCTGTTCCAAGATAGTGCCTTTTCATTTTATTAGGGATGAGAAGTTGCTGCCTATTTGGGCTTGCACCCAGATCTTTGGTGCTGACCTATAGTATTGTTTATGAACCCCAGACAATCTCAATATTGGTATACAAGGAAGAACAACTGATCCCAACAGCTATGTCACCTTAGCTGAAGTTGTACAATCATTAATAACAATAGCATCAAGTACAGTCTAGAAATGACAAATTGTGCTAACTGTTAATTTGCTACCTTAAACCATGGGTACAAGATTTATAGTTATATAACAAAATCTAAAACAAATCAGAAAATCACACACCTTAAATATCCCCTAAATAGAGTGACTTTACCCTCAGGGGAGAAAATTTAAAAGGGATAAGAGAAAAAATACAAAAATAAAAGAAACAAAAGAGATTAAAAGCAAGGCTGGAGGACAAAGGAAGATTACTTAAGCTTTGGGAGACTGGTGAAGAAAACAGGAGGGAAAGAGAGAAGGAAAAGACAAAAACAAGAACTAAGCAAAACCAAAAAAACTAAACAACTATGTTCACACTCATGATAAAACATCAACAAAAAAATAAGAAAGAAATGAAAAAGAGATTTCTCTGTGATTAAGCCTGTGGTTATCTTTTGGGCTCTACAGTTTTGTGGTTGTGTTCAATTAATGGCGTGTCTTTGCTGTCTCTGGTAGACAAAGGAGTCAGACAGAGCCCAGATCCATGCTGGATGATACCAGCAAGCCTGCAGTAGGATTAGGATGGGGTACTGGATAATCCTAGCAATTCTGCGTTAGGAATAGGGCAGGATACTGATTCTAGTCCTTTCAGCTCCACAGAAGCTCAGGCTGATCCTGACTTCTGGTTTGGGGTTGGGCCCTGACTTGTTCAGCCTACCCTGGGTGCCTCTTGCTAGCCTAACCTCAAGTCTCTGACCCTGGGTGTCTCTTATGGTTGTGCCTCTTCCAGTTGCTTGGAACTCTGAGAGGGACCTAACCCACTGCTGCTCTGAATCTCAGGTTCAGTTGGACCCTCCCTAAAATGGCATTTGACAAACCTTCCTCTCCAGGGTACACTTGGACTGGAGTAAAACACTAGCTGTTGTAGTTCACAGCATCCTCTTCTCTGTTCCACTGGTGCATTTCTCCATGGAGGCCTCCAGGGTCCTCTGGCTTCACTGTGTCTCTGTAAATTTGAGCCTTCTCTCTCCCTCCATGAGCCAGGGGTTGGAGAAAGTACAGCTTGACACCTCCTTTTTCTGTGTTGAAGTCTGTCTCTTCACTTTCCCCGTGGCTTCCAATTCTCCCTTTAGATCCTTTCTGGGTCCCAGGGATCACCTGCCTCTTTCTCTTCCCCAAGTCGTCATATTCCAGTGTCTGGATTCTGAGTCTCAAAGAAGCTGATCCTTTGCTGCTTACTGTTTTGCCATCTTCCTGGAAGTCTATTTCTACTTTATAGAAGAGGAAAACCCTAAGAGAGTTTAGGATACTTTTCTATGATTACACAACTTAAGTGGTAGAGTCAGAATTTCTACTGAGGCAAGTTTGAGTCCATTATTCAATTTGAAGAGCCATGAAAGGATGTGGGTGAGGGGGGATATCTTAGAGGTCAGATCTTCTAACAACTCTCAGTTTTACTAATGAGAAATTGAGGTCAAGATGCAGTGAGGGCTAGCTCTTCCTCCATGGATTACAATGGGTCTTTGGGACTCTCTTCCTGCTGGCCTCTGAGCTACTTGAGAATAGAGATTAGATTTTACTTATCATTTCATTTCCTCTCACATCTTATCTGGTGGTGAACATGTAGCAGCCACTCCACAAATATTTGTTGAATTCATATTGTTAAGTGAATACTAACTAGAAAGAAATTTTACAGGTCACTTTTTACATGTGGAAGTGGAATGATGATTTATGTTTAGCTCAACTTAGTCACACTTTGAATATCCTCTCAGAAACAAAGGAGATAGCTTAATTTTACCATTCAAAGTCAATTTTGTAGTCTCAGGTTGTCATCAGCTCACTTGACATGAATTCACAGTTAAAATGGGGTTCTTCTCTCAACTTTCTCTTTGGAGTGACAGGTTTGATGAGCTCACTATAGAAGAGACCAATTTGGCATCAATTCTGTACATAAAACTCAAAAACATCTCTCGTCCTATCAATGGTAAAGTATGAGATGTCTCAGAAATCACTCAGCATGGGCATGTGCAGCATGGAAATGGGGAGAAATTAATGCCCATAAAACACTGACCAATGGGGCATGGAAGCCAGATGATAATTGTTTTTTTCCTCCCCTGGAAAATGCATTTTATATGACTTCTCAGACACTCTATGAAATTACGCAGCCACTTTCCTTTACAGTAGTTAAATCAATAACATAATCTTATTTTGATTTTGCTCCCTTTCTTGTTTCATTTCTCTATATATCCTTCCTGATCCCTGGCATCATATTTCCCAGAAAAGTCTTTGTGTTAGGCTATCTTTCCTGGGAGCTTGGGCTAAGTGCATGGAGATGGATATTAGGCTGTAGGATTGCCTTTTTCCATGTTATTCTAGCCTGAAATGTACTTACTCATGTCTTGGTTTTGGTCATCACCACCCTTTTGTGTTGTGACTTGCTGACATTTTGTTCCAAACTAGTCCCAGACTTAAAGTTCCTATTGTATCCATGAAGGGTGGCCTTTTATGTAAGCTCTGAGGACTTTAGAGATCCATGCTGGCTGTGGGGAAGATGTTGAATTCCAGCACACCATTGAGATACCTGGGTATGCTGTGAAGTCCATCTTCTGGATAACCCATGAATCCATTTTCATTTGTTTTCTAAGCCATGGTGGCTTGAAGATGTCTTTGTGAGTCTTTCGGCCTCCCAGACCTACTGCTAGGAAAAGTGTTGTATGAGATCTTCTTAATCTTGATCTCAAAATTTATCTGGAATCTCCAACATGTTCTGTTCCTTAACTGGCCAAGGAGACATCTCCAGTGCTTATGCTGCATTTTGGTTTCTTTGGTGCCGGGGATCAAACGCAGGACCTTGTGCTTATGAGGCAGGGGGCAACACCACTGAGCTAAATCCCTGACCCCATGCTGCATTTTCTTTACATTATTTCTCCCCTACTCAAAACTCATCAACATTAAATCATAAAGTCTAGGTGGAAGCATTGAAATTAGTTCTGAGAGACAAATATTATTCTTTTCATATTGTGCATTCAAGTCCTTGTCCTCTGAGGCTCAAAAGATACAGAGTTTTGCAACTCATATAAAGTATTTTCTCTAACGACAATTGTTTCTCTCATGAAATCAGACACTCTACTTGGAAATTCAGAAACTTAGAACTGGTCAGATTTTGCTTTTGTGTTTCTGCTGTAACACCCTGTTTTGGGGCCATAAATATGTGATGCTGTAGCTTGCTGGGCTTGAAGAAGACCTTGGGGAACCAAGAAGTGGCAGATCAGTTAACAATATGTTTAGTATTTCATAACACTGTCCCACAACTAATGAAGGAATGAGCATGGCTGAAATTAAGGCTAGTATTAGGTGAAGTTCTTTGGCAAAACCATCATTCCCTGATGCAATACCTTTATTTCTCTTTCTACAACTCTCTTCCTAATATCTAGATCTCTATATCCCTCCTCATTAAGTTGCTCTAAGTAGTCACTAAGATAAATTTTATTGCATACCCAAAAGCACAATATATTTTTTATAGGGGCACTAACTGGCTTGCAGTTCTGCTGAACTGGTCTCAGATTTGAACTACTAGTTCAGTTTTTATTGTGAATTATCCCACTAGAGGAGAAGAGGATTGATTCATCAGACTTTGCTGTGCTCCAGGATAGAAACTTTATCTTTACTGTATTCAAAGACCTTCTTTCTTTCTTTCTTTCTGTTCATTCATTTTTAAATTGAGATATGTCACACACCATGAAATCCACCCTCTTAAGATATAGAACTCATTGCTTTGCATTATATCCACAGTGTTGTTCAAGCTTCACCGCCATCTAATTCAGCAAGTTTTTTCCATCAAAAAAGGTACCCTCTGCCCACTGCACTTGTTCTCTGTTCTCTCCCATCAACCCACAACAAATACTAATCTGTTCTTTGTCACTGCAAACTTGCTCTTTTGGACATTTCTAAAGAGAATCATCTTCTGTGTGTACTCAAATTCTATATATGTTATAGTATTTAATAGTACACCATTGATTGATGTGGCTAAATAATGCTCTCTCTATTGGATGGCCATAGTACGCTTTGCTTATCCATTTACTAGTTCATAGCTGTTTAGGTTGTTTCCACCTTTTAGCTATTGCGAATAGTATCACTATGAATCTTTGTACATAAGTATTTGAATGTTTATTTTCAATTACTTTATGTATATAGGTAAGAGTGGAATTGCAGAGTCATTTGGTAACTCTCTAGTTAACATTTGAGGAATTACCAAACTGCTTTTACAAAAAAGCTGCAAAATATTACATTCTTACCCACAATGTATGAAGGTGTCAGTTTCTGCCTGTCTTTTATAATCATGCTATTGAAGTAATATCCCAATATTATTTTGATTTTTGATTTCTTTAATGACTAATGATGTTCAGCATTATTTCATGGGCTTATTGGTCATTTGTATATCTTCACTAGAGAAATGTCTATTCAAATTTTACACCTGCTTTTTTAGACTGGGTCTCACTATGTAGCCCAGGCTAGCCTCGAACTCACAGCAATCCTCCTGCCTCAGGCTCCCAAGGGCTGGAATTACAGGCATGCATCTCTATGCCCAGCCTAATTTTAAACTAAGTTTATTGGTACAATTTAGATATACATAATGATCACATTCATCATAGGGAATCTTACCTATACGTGATTTATCTTAATTCTTATTTTTTCCCATTCCCCTCCCCTCCCTTCAACCCTTCTTCCCCTACTTATTTACAAAAGCTTTGTCTTTATTTTATTTTTATTTTCTTATGTTTTTTCCCTTTTCCCTCTCTTCTTTTATTTTGTCGTTTTAGTGTTGACTTGTAATATATATGTTTTCTGGATAGTGAACCATACATAATTAGGTATATGATTTAAAATAACTTTCTCCTATTTTATGAGTTGAATCTTTAGTTTTCCTGATCGTGGCCATCCTAATGGATGTGAGGTGACATTTCATTGTGGTTTTCATTTGTATTTACCTGATAATTAGTAATGCTGAGCATCTTTTCATGTACCTTCTAGCCATTTGTATGTCATTTAAAGGGAATCTCTATCAAAGTCATTTGCCATTCTTTTTTTTATTTGTTTGTTTGTTTTGAAAACAGGGTCTCACTATGTAGCCTAGGCTGGCCTCAAACTTGTGGTAATTCTCCTGCCTCAGCCTTCCAAGTCCTGGGATTATGTGTGTGCACCACCACACCTGGCCATTTGCCCACTCTTAAATTGAGTTATTTTAATTCTTCTTGTGGAGTTTTAAGAGTTCTTTATATAGTCTGGATATCAATCTCTTATCAGATATGTCATGTTATAGTTTGGATCTCAAGTGTCTCCCAGACATTCATTTGCTGAATGATTGGTCCCGAGGTGATGGTGCTATTGGGATCTAGTAGAACCATTCAGAGGTTGGTCCAATTGGAAGGAAGTTAGGTCATTGAGGGTATGCCCTAGAAGGGGATATTATCCCTCTTTTCTTTTGCAGTTCTGAGGACTTTAAATCTTGTTCTTGGGAAGAGTTAGAAGATGTAGAGATGTGGGCTGGAAAAACCATAAAATCCTATAACAGAGCTTGTTGGGTGACATTGGTCAGAACTGAAAAAAAAAAACAGAATTATGATAAGAATGCAGACAATGAAGACTAGGCTCATGAGGACTCTTAGGAATTGGACTAGAGGCCATTCCTGTTACATTTGGACAGAGAACCTGTCTACATTTTGTCCATGTCCAAAGACTTTGGATAAGGCAGACTTTAAAGGCAATGGACTAATTAGTCTGGTAAAAATTTAAAGGCAACCCAATGTTCAGGTTTTGGCATGGGTATTCCTGACTGTTCTTAGCTAAATCTACAGTGAGAAGCAGGAACAACAAGCAAAACAGAAAGATTTTTAAAAGTTGAAGAAGTTCAGACAAAAAAGAAGCCCGGGTAGAGTTGGAGCTGAGAAATGCATGATTTCTAAAGAGATAAGTGCCATTATAATGAAGCCATGTGTTTATCTGGATTTAAAAATATTTAAATAATTATTTACTATGTCATTCTGCTTTACCTTGAAGAACTGTAGACTTATTTCCGTTACACAAATAAGAAAGATCTTATTTATAGCAAGAAATATTCCTTTGAAATGTTATGCTGTAATGTGAAATGCTGTAAATCTTTTTCTTGGTTTCCATCAATGTGAAATAAAATATAGTTCTGACTTTAAAAATACTTAACCACCAGGACAATGAGAAAGATACCTGGAGACATCTTAGAAATTGTCCAAATCCCACCTTTCACAAGCTCAAATTTGTAAAAACATGTCAATGCATTAAAAAGACTTTACAGGAGTTGTGGGGTCATGGAGGCTTCCACCTAGTTTTCAAAGGGAGGCCTGGAAGGCTTGACAAAAATATGCGACAGATTCAAATCACCTGCTGAGAGATCCTGAGAGGGTGATGTGTAAAGCTGTGAGAGTGAAGCTGAAAGTGCAGTGTACTTTTCTCTTCCAGGAAGTTGGAAATTCCAAGAATGTGGATCATCTGCCGAGGAAAGCTGCAAACAGTGAGTATAGCCAACCTGAGAGAAGGCCATGTGGGTTGCAGCTGGCAATGTCATATTACTGGGGCCACCCAAGCCCTCTGGAGCTCACATCTCAGGACCACATGTTCTGGAAGCTGGATATGAAGCTACAGGATTTAATACATGCCCTGTTGTGTTTCAGTTTTTCTTTGGTCCAATTCCTCTCTCTTCCAATTTTTCTCCCTTTTAGAATAAAAATATATATCCTGTGCCATTATATCCTAACAGCATGTAACTAGCTTTTTGATTTTTTTTTCCCACAGGGACTCATAGCAGAGTTTGCCTTGGGAGTCCGAGGAGACTTGTCCTTGGGACTTTTAAACTGTGCTAAAACTGTTAAGGCTTTGGCACTTCTTAGAGATGGGTTACATACATTTTACATAATGAGATGGACATGAACTTTTTGGGGACAAAAGGGCAGAATGTCATGGTTTAGATCTAAAATACCCCCCAATCTCTTATGCTCAGAAATGGGGTTATCTGAAGGTGATGGGATTATGTTGTTATGGAAGAGCGAGTTCAAACAATAGAGATGGTCCACACTCTGTGCCAAATTCAAGCCCATTTATTATAGCCAGTGGCCGAGGAGGGGCTAGCGCCTAGAAAGTTTCCTCAGCAATGGGAAGCAGTTTGATTTCTCCTTTTAAATCATGCTTTCAGTTGAGGAGGTGCACGGGAGAGCAAGCGGAAACTTACAGAAGCAGAATCATGCCAGGTTAGTGGGAGGTATAAGGAAGTTTCACACACTAAGTGAGCTACAAAACATCCTGCAACTACAGCAAGTTTACTGCCAAGCAGGATGTGGGGGCTTTGGGTGCTTTGTTCAAGTGCAAACACTTTGTTCAAGAACAGGTACAAAATGGCATTGAGGCACAAGATGGAGCCATGTTGCCTATCACAGTGTGTGCCATATACTCATTAGTGGATTAATCCCTTGATTAGTTCATAGCTGAATGCTCTATTAGGAGGTGGTGCCTAGTTCACTGGGGGTGTGACCTAAAAGAGTATATCCTATCCCCGATCTCTTCCTCTTTCTCCAGCTCTGCTCCTCCCTCCCTCCCTCTCTCTCTCTCTCTCTCTCTCTCTCTCCCCCTCCCTCCCTCCCTCCCTTCCTCCTAACCACCATGAGGTCCTTCCACCATGATGTTCCTGCTTTGGATCCAGCTAACCATAGTAATAAAATCTCTAAAATCATGAGCCAAAAATAAACCTCTCCTCTAAATTGCAGGTGTCAGGTATTTTGTCTCAGTAATGAAAATGCTGAGGCAGTAGTGTTTCACTGTTGCCTAGAATCAATTGGATGGCATGCCATGGGCGGGGAATCTAACTTTTAAGGAGCATTATTTGGGAAAAAAGGATGAGATTGAATTTACCAGTTGAAAACTTTTTGGAAACGTTTAATTTTTAGTTGATACACAATGTAAGTATTTATAGGGTACGGTGTGATAGTTCAATACATGCAAATAATGTATAATAAACATTTCCATCACCTCAAACATTCATCATTTTTTGTGTGGAGAACACTCAAAATCCTCTACTGTAGTTTTGATATAAACAGTAAATTATTTTTGAGTATAGTCACCCAAATGCCCTATAGAACAGTAGAACTTATTCTTCCTATCTAATTGCATTTTGGGTTCCTGTTATCCATCTTCTCTCTATGCTCCCTACCCTCTACTGCCTCAGGCTCTAATGAAATTTATTGTACTTTTCACACATGTGACATCAAGTTTTTAACTTCTGTATATCAATGAGAGCATTTTCCTTCTGTGCCTGGCTTATTTCATTTAACACAATGTCCTTTTAGGCTCATTCATGTATCAGTTAACAACTTTTTAATCTACGCCTCAATTTGTATTAAAAGTTATTCACATCCACTCATAGTTTTTTATAATCTGCCCCTGGTAGTTTGGAACTATAAGAACACTCTGTGCTTCAAACAATCAACAAATGGGATCTCTTCTTATTGAAAAGCTTCTGCACAGCAAGAGAAACCAACAACAGTGTGAAGAGACAACCCACAATGTGGGAAAAAATGTTCACCTGCTGTTCCTCAGACAAAGACCTACTATCTTGATTCTATAAAGAATTAAAAACATTCAGACCTCCTAAATTTAAAGACTCAACCCAAAAATGGGCATCTGAAATGAACAGACATTTCTCAGACAAAGAAGTAGAAATAGCAAATAAATACATGAAAAAATGTTCAACATCACTGGTCATTCGAGAGATGCAAATGAAAACAATGCTGACATTCCACTTCACTCCAGAAAGAATGGCTGCTATCATAAAATCAACCAATAACAAATGCTGGCGCAGCTATGGGGAAAGAGGAACCCTGCTCCACTGCTGGTGGGAATGTAGACTGGTGCAACCACTGTGGAGATCAGTGTGGAGATACCTCAAAGGACTAGGACTGGAAGTCCCATTTGACCCTGCTATTCCCCTGCTGGGGATCTTCCCCAAAGAATTAAAAGAATCATACCACAGTGATCTATGTGCACCCATGTTTATAGCAGCACAGTTTGTAATAGCTAAAACTTGGAAGCAGCTCAATTGCCCATCAACTGGAGACTGGATAAAGAAAATGTGGGTTTTTATAAAATGAAGTACTAGTCAACCATAAAGAATGAGAAACTAGAGACATTTATAGCTAAATGGATGTACATTGAGGCGATAATCTTAAGTGAAATAAATAGGACACACGTGTAAATACTGAATAGTTTCTCTAGTGTGAGAAACTGAAAGTGTAAATAAGGACTAAAATGTATAATAGATAATGTGAAATAAGAAGAAAAGGGGCAAAGGGGAAGGGGCAGTGGGAGGGGTAGGGGAAACGAAAGAACTGAATGGAATTAATATGAGAAAAAAATGGAAACAACGTCTTTGTAGATAGGGAGGGATGGAGGGTTTGAAGGGAGGGCAGAGGAAGGGGGAAAAATAAGAACCAAGAGAAATTATGTAAAGGTGCAAGTTTCAAAAAAAGAAGAAGAATAGTCTGTGCTTTACATAAAATCTTATAAATTATTACATATATCAAAGCCCTCCTGAAGCTAAGAGATACATCTGTGCTCCCATGTGTATAACACTTTTAAGAGTTCTTCTTTTCTGGTGAAAGTTGTCTACTGTTTCCGTACAAAAGGAACTTTTACTAAATAGCTTATTTGCATATGGAAATGTCCCTGTGTCTTGATTATCCCCAAATGCATCCTGCAGAGTCATCTTTGCTCTTTCACATTTGTTTCTTTGAATCAATGCAGTTGAAATCTTGGGTGAATATGGGAAAATTGTGTGGTCCTAACAATTACATGCCAGCTTTTTATTGTGACTTAAGCAAAGACAAAACATCTTGTGCATAAATAAACAAAATATAGTCAGGCATTGCTGTTGCTAAAGATGGAATCTAATCACCCAAACTAGAAATTCTTATTTGATTTATAAACTTATGAGGAAGCATCTTTGCTCATTTTAAGGAATCGGAGCCTGAGTTGTTGAGTAGTATATACTTCATATAAGCATTTGAATCGACATTTCTAAAACAAATTGAAAATCTGAATCTCAAAAGAGCTTATTATGTGTAATATGCAGGCCCTGGACATAAAAAATGATTGGCATTAAAGCTTTTTGTAACTGTGATTTTTTTAGCTCTTAATTTCCCCGTTCAGTGGTGGGTATTTTAAAATCTATCATTCCCCATCTCTAAATCATGTTTCCGGTATTCAGTACACCATTATCCTGTCTAAGAAAGGTGATATCACCTAATGTGGTCGTTATGCCACATAGGAAAGAAATGGTTGACATAATAGTGGAAATCCACACTATAGTGGACATTTGGTATGCTTCTCTGCTACCTAGCATCTGAAACTTTTTCCTATGTTTGGAGCAGTGCCTAGCATATGAGCTTTCTTCCCACTGGAGAGTATGAAAATCTTGATACTTCCTTAACCAGTTTCCTTTGAAGCTAGGGATATCCATTCAGAAACTGCTGCCCCTCACCTTAAGTGACAAATTAACAACACAAAGCAGAGTCCATGAAAATTCCATTCTGCCAGGTACAGGGCAGCCTCACTGCTAACCAGCACCAGTGATGGCTAGGACCAGCAAAAGTGGCACTAGTGTCTTCCACTACTTCTTTGGTCTTGCTCTTAGCCATGATCCCTTTCTGCTTAGCTTTTCAGCCCTCTGGAACCTGTGAACTAACCAGTGTCTAAGAGGGAATTGATTTTCTCTTTCCATTTGGCAAAAATGGGGCCTATTGCTTATAGTCACCCCCAATCTTGATCAGGTGCAGTCACTCATCCTACCCTCTTGTGAATTGAGGAAAGGAGAAGGGATAAGAGGACTAGGAAGCAAATGGTGAGACACCTTTATTTCAGATTCATGTCTTCAGCTTGAGGTTGAGAAGAAAACCTAAATGAGAAAATCATTTGTTCTCCTGCTCAATTCTGGGAGGTCTTACAAGGAACCCCTATGGTACATGGAGCAGACACATTAGAGTAAAATGAGTAGTGTAGCATGATTAGGCAGACAGAGGGCCTAAACTAGCTCCTGAGAGCTTCACCATCTTCCATGTGGCAGAGAAATCATATATTGGTTCCCAAATATTCTGAGGAAGAATGTGGAATTTAACTGATGGTGATTAGCAGTGAATTTATGAGCAGATCACAAGCATGAACCACACAATCTTGTACTTGAAGACAGCAGGGTAGCCTGAGTGGGCCTTAGATGCAATGGGAGATACAGCTAAATCTCAGGGCAGTTAGCTATGCTGATGAGAAGCAAATCAAGGCCAAATGAACAGGAAGCACCTTTGGTTCCTGTCTAAGCAGAAATAACACACCTTTCTTTCCAAGCCAAAGACCAAATGGTTCAGCAGGGACAAGGATAAGGGATAACTACTACTTCTACACAAAAGCCCATGGAGCATTAAATAGTCATTACAGAATTGTTTCATTTTATTAATAAGTGATAGATAGTCTTTCTACGGTGTTGAGAGGAGATTTGGTTGGAATGCTGTAATCATTTACATTAAACTTATTTCACATTAGATATATAGGTGAATTGGTTGTTCTGTGGTCTCCTAGGGAATTCATTTTTATCAAAAGTAACCTTCTGTGCATTGGAATGTGGCTTATAGATGAGCTATTTGCCAAAAGATATTTTTTTCATTCTGCCTCTACATTAGACTAGAATTTTTATAGAAATCCCATGTATTTGTCATTAGTCAATATTTACATTTTTTAATACCTGTAAATTGCTAAGCTTGTTCAATATGTTGAAATGTATCACATTTGAATGCAGGATCTAAAAGTAAATTGCCTACCCCTCATGCTGTCATTTACCAGTGTTCAAGTCAAGAAATTAGCGTTTTTCCCCTTTCATTTGCATGAGAGAATGAGGCCAATTTCCAGTATTCAAATCCTATGTGGCATTCAGGTGCCCTGGCCACATTCATCACATGAGCTATCCATATCCAGGGTATACTAATCAACATTGCTTGGCATCACATTTTGACTGGTATGGGCTCTCTGTTAAGAGTGTTCATTCATTCACATGGTAAGGATTTATTAAGCCATAACCGAATTCCTTGGGCATTTAGAGACATGGCTAGTTCTTACAATTATAGTAGTCAAGGTGGAGAGGGATACCAAGGACATGGCCTGAGGTAGTTGTAGAATTAGAATTTATTAATATCACAGTTGTTTACTCTCATCGAACCTGTTAGAGATAATATCCATCATCACTTTAATTTCATTCCTTTGGGATTAGGCAGTCTACTTATGTAATTAGTGAGGCTGTTACCATGTCACAGTTCTGAAATGACATTTTACAACCAAAGACCTGATTTAAGTTATTTGATTTGGTTGATTACATGTATATTTTTAAAACTCCTTTGCTGTACCATCTATTTGAGCAGTTTAAAATGAGATTCTGTATTTTTCCCAGAGGACTAAAATATATTAAGATGTGCATGCATGTAATATATATTCTTTCAATTCCCATTGTCCAGGGACTATGCTATTTAATCAGCTTGATATAAAGATAGCTCTGGGGTAGTGATAAAAATGAAATTCTCAGATTAACATTTTAAAAACTATTTTCAAGCAAAACATAATTAAGCTGACTGAATTCTCCTAAACATGAATGTGAATTTCCCATTTATAAAGTGAACATGATATACTATTGAGGATTGAACTGTTATTATCAGTCACGATTAAAATTTTATTAGAAATTATACGAGAACAATCCAGAATTAGCAAATCCTTAGTTTTAGAAGTATGATCAATTTGAGTGTCATTACAAAGCATTAGATTCTTCTCTTTATATCTCTTTTATACTTACGAGAAAGTATTGAAAATTCATCTTTTATAATAGTTCGTGTATAGTGATACCACTTTTTATTTTTTCATGTTTATAATAACTCTCAGCTATTAACAGGCACTGTGTTAAGCAATGCTAATATGAACTTAGATGCAGACAGAGGTCATAGCGACGCAAGTAGATAAATGGTATTGCGACAAAGTTGAGTTGTTTGCTACCTTGATTACCCTTGTTTGTAAGATATAGATTCAAGGGACTTGTGAAAGTAATTTGTGAGAAACACAAAGACCAGTGTGAATATAATTCTAAAAATTGCAAAAAACACAGATTAAGCTACAAATGTATAGCTCATACTACATCACATAAAATAAAACTACGCATACTTTATTTCCTTAATGAAAATCCTTTATGAAATAAAACAGAATCAGATTCAGTTATTGCCATGGGCTCCATTGTCCCTTCCCAAATCCCTATGTTGAAGTCCCCATCTAACCCCTAGTACTACAGAATATGGTTTAATTTGGGGATAGCATCTTTAAAGAGAAACGTTAAAATGAGGTCTTTAGAGTGGGTCCTAAAGCAAAATGACTGTGTCCTTATAAGAAGTGGAGGTCAGGACATAGATACACACAGAGGGGCAACCCTATGAGGACACAGGGTGAAGGCAGCCATCTGAGAACCAGAGAGAGGTCTCGAAGAAACCAAACATGCCTACACTTTGATCTCAGATTTTTGAGCCTTTAGAACTGTGAGATAATAAACTTGCTTTGTAGGAGTTACTCAATGTACGGCACATTGTTATGGTGGTCTTAGCCAACTCACACTGTACAATCATATACACAAATTGTTGTCATTTAACTATACTTAACTGTGTGGAGTGTTATTACCAGTGTGTGTGGGAGGTAAAAGTTTAGGACACTCAGAATTTCTGAAATTGTTACATTCTTTCACATACTCTTTTCAACCTTTCTCAATTTAAACTTTTCTTAACTCTTGGAGGCTCTTTACTGCTAAATGAGGGATAAAATCAAGGAAGAAGAAAGCATGGGATAAGGAAAACCGGGGACACCGAAAAGGGTAAACAGAACCCCAAGAAGATGGTGAGCAGAGCCTCGGGATAAGAGTTGTGGCCCAGACGTAACCAACCCAGATTGTAGTAATGGGACTCAAAATGAGCTGCAACCATTGGGCTCTCTTTAACTCAAGCATTGCATGACTAGTGAGCCTAGCCCAGATCACTATTTGCCCTTAACTTGACCATTTGCTGGTCAGTTTCCTACTCTGCTTTATAGTCTTCTGCCTGGATCGGCCAAGGACACAATTTCATCTCATAGAGGTGTTCTGCTATCTTTCCAGGAAGAACCTAAAAACAAAACTAGTAGCAACCTACTTGCCTGATCACATCTCCACCATGTATTCAGAACCAAACCACACTGCAGCACTGCCAGATGCCAAAGTGTGGTGAGCCTTTACTTCTCGGATCCTACTCATAACCTGCGTTGCTGTGACCCTAGAAAGCTCTGTTGTAAGCTTTCACTGAAGTCAAAGTCACGGTGCATTCAGCTTGCCTTTGCTTGAATTTCTTTATCTGACAATGGAATGCTGCCTATCTGGAGCTAGGTTTGGGCTTGAAACTTGGCTTTTCAAGTCAAAGTAGTGTAGAAGTGGAGGGAGGAGAATGTGATACAGGAGTGACTCACAGATTTTAGAAAGCATTGGTAAGGGTCTAGGTTTTCATCTGGGTCTTAGGTCCTTTTGTGAGTATTCTTACAATATTTTCTTAGTACTTCTTAGTATTCATGAGTATTCTTTAAGTTAGGAATTGTCAAACTTCCTGTAAAGGGCAGATAGCAAATATTTTTGGCTTTGCAGCCCATATAGTATCTGTCATAACTACTCAGCTCTATCATTGTGACACAAAAGCAGCTATTGACAATATAGAAAGAACTGGATATGATTGTGTTGCAATGAAATTTTATTTAAAGAGTAGGCATCAAGCGAGATTTGGCTCATGAGCTGTAATTTGCTGGCCCTTCAAAATTGCACATATAGTATATGTGTTATGTACTCTTAGAAGTATGTGATCCATTTTTAAGAATATGTAAACAAACAATCCCTGCCATGAAAACCAATATGTCAATGTGCACTCCATGGCAAATTATAGAATTCCTTCTCAGCACTTTTCTCTTCTGCTGTATTTCCATTCTTTCTTTTCTATTTTATTTTGGTCTGCTATCTTACAGTCTTTCCATTGTCATGATTTCTGGCATGTGTATCTTAAAGGATAGACACTGGATTAGATATTTTAAAAACCAGAATCTACCTCATACTTCTAGAAATGACTACTGGTAGTAAAGAGTTAAAGGACAATGTCATTCTTTCTTCAGGCCTCACTTTCTCCCTTTATAGAATGACCCAGTTGTGTTTTTGAAAGCCATTTATGACTTGTGTTTTATTTCAAATGTCTTGCTATGATTACATTTTATTTTTATTTTTTATCCTTAAGTTATTGGTATAATTTAGATACACCTAATTATCACATGGAATTTGTACCTGTACATGATATATCTTGATTCACATTTTTCCCATTCTCCTCCCTTCTATCCCTCATCCCCTTCTTATTCACAAGAACTTTGTTTCCATTTTATTTTTCTTTTCCCATTTTTTTCTTTCCTTTCCTTCCTTTTCCTCTTCCTCCTCCCTTGGACCTCTTCCCATTTGAATATTTTCTTCCTATTTCACAATATCTATTATACATTTTGGTCCTTATTTATACTTTCAATTTCTCACACCAGGGAAACAATGTGATATTTCCACATGTGTGTCTGGTTTATTTTACTTAGGACTATGGTCTCTAGGTGCATCCATTTAGCTATAAATGTCTCCAGCTTATCCTTTTTTTTTCTTTAGATACATTTATTGGTATATTTTAGGTATACAATACATTAACATTTATCGTTGGGTACTTGTACCTTTACATGATGCATCTTGGTTCTTATTTTGTCCTCCTTCCCCTGCCCTCCCTACACCCCCTCCACCCTTCCCTATTTACAAAGACTTTGTTTCCATTTTTTCCTTTTCTCATATTTTT
>NW_004624883.1:321025-369308 GCF_000247695.1 Heterocephalus glaber | reverse complement strand
TATCATGAATGGGTGTTGGATTTTGTTGAATGCTTTTTCTGCATCTATTGAGATGATCATATGGCTTTTGTCCTTGGTTCTGTTAATGCAGTGTTTTACATTTATTGATTTATGAATGTTGAAGAATCCTTGCATCACTGGGATAAATCCAACTTGGTCAGGGTGTATGATCTTCTTGATGACCCTCTGTATTCTGTTTGCCAGTATGTTGTTGAGGATTTTTGCATGTTTGTTCATTGGGGAGTTTGACCAGTAGGTCTCTTTTTGAGTTGGGTCTTTCCCTGGTTTTGGAATCAAAGGAACACTTGCTTCCAGGAATGAATTTGGAAGCTTTGCTTCCCTTTCCATTTCATTGAAGAGTTTTAAGATTAATGGTGATAGTTCTTCTCTAAATGTCTTGTAGAATTCAACAGTGAAGCCATCAGGACCTGGGCTTTCCTTTGTTGGTAAATTTTTAGTTACGTTTTCAATTTCACTCATTGTAACTGGAGTGTTCAGGATTTTTATATCTTCATTTAATGCTGGCAATTCATATGTATCTAGGAATCTGTCCATTTCTTCTGTGTTTTCCATTTTATTAGAGTACAGCTTCTCCAAGTAGGTGTTGCTGATCCTCTGGATTTCTGCTGGATCTGTTGTGACTTCACCATTTTTGTTCTTAATTGCATGGATTTGAGCCTTATCTTTCCTTTTTTTGATAAGGTTGGCTAACAGTTTATCGATTTTATTTATTCTTTTGAAAAACCAACTCTTGGCTTCATTGATTTTTTTGTATCGTTCCCTTAGTCTCCATTGCATTGATTTCTGCTCTGATCTTTATAATGTCCTCTCTTCTGCAAGCTTTGGGTCTATCGTGCTCTTCTTTTGCTAGGAGCTTGAGGTTCAGCATTAGGCTGTTTATTTGAGCTCTCTCTGTTTTCCTAATATGGGCATTCACTGCTATGTATTTCCCGCATACAACTCCTTTCATTGTGTCCCATAGATTCCTGTACGTTGTACTGGCATTATCATTTACTTGTAGAAACTTCTAATTTCTTCTTTAATTTCCTCTGTAACCCACTGGTTGTTCAGGAGGGGGTTATTCAGTTTCCGTGTGTTTGTGGGGTTTTGCAGTTTATTATGCTATTGATGTCCAATTTTGTTGCACTATGGTCTGACAATATACAGGGAGTAACTTCAATTCTTTTGCATTTACTTAAACATGCCCTATGAGCAAGTATGATCTATTTTGGAGAATGACCTGTGTACAGCCAAAAAGAGTGTATATTCTGATTTTTGGGGGTGGAACACTGTGTAGACATCTATTAAGTCCATTTGTTCAAAAGCTTGTTTCAGTTCTAGAATTTCATTGTTGATTTTTTGTCTAGATGTTCTTTCTATTTGTGACAGTGTGGTATTGAGGTCCCCCACTACAACTGTATTAGTGCTTATTTGGTTTTGCATGTCCATTAATATTTGTTTGGGCATTCATATTTGGTGCATATATATTTATGATTGTCATCTCTTCCTCTTGGATTGTTCCCTTCACAAAGATGTAGTGACCATCATTGTCTCTCTTAATTAGTCTTGGTTTGAAATCTATTTTGACTTCAAATAAGATTGCTATCCCTGCTTTTTTCTGGGTTCCTGTGGCGTAGAGAACTGTTTTCCATCCTTTTACTTTCAGTCCATGAATGCCTTTTTGAATTAGGTATGTTTCTTGTATGCAGCATATTGTTGGATTTTGCTTCTTAATCCATTCTGCCAGTCTACTTCTTTGGATTTGTGAATTGAGGCCATTAACATTGATGGGTATAATTGCTAGATATTGACTCATCCTTGTCATGATGTTGTACTGTTGTTGCCTCTTTAATTTTTATTTTTCCTCCTTTCCCTTTAGTTTCTTGCCTTGCCTGGTGGCTTCCCTCTGTTGGGTCTCATGGAGTTGTGACCTTCATTGTCTTTTTCTAGGAAATTGTTTAGAATTGTTTGGAGTGTTGGTTTGATGTTCATGAAATTACTCAGGTGTTCTTTGTCATGAAAGTATCTAATTTTCCCATCAATTTTGAAAGATAATTATTTCAGGATAAAACAGTCTAGGTTGGAATTTATTTTCTTTTAGGACTTGAAATACTTCACTCCAAGCTTTCCTTAACTTGAGGGTTTGTGTTGAGAAGTCTGCTGTGATTCTGATGGGCTTTCCTTACAGGTGATTTGTTTCTTTTCTGTAACTGTTTGTAGGATTTTGTTCTTCTATTGGGTTTCTGGGATCTTGACTTATATGTCTAGGTGTAGATATTTTTTGATCATGGCTAGTTGGAGTTCTATATGCCTCATTTATCTTTATGTCCAATTCTCTACCTCTGTCTGGGAAGTTTTCTACTATTACTTCTCCAAACATTTTTTTTATGTCATTTGTACTTTCTCCTGCTTTTTTGTGGACTCCTATCAGTCTTGTGTTATTCATCTTTGCATCATGTAGCAGCTGCTGGATTGATTTCTCGTGGTCCCTTACTATTTTGAAGAAATCTCTGTTTTCATGGTCACTAACCACAATCCTGTCTTCTATATCTGATATTCTATCTTCACATTCCCTTAATCTGCTATGCATGCTTTCAACAGAGATTTAATCTCCTGGATATGTGTTTGAATCTGTTTCATGGATTCCATTTCTTTCTTATATTGGGCAATCATGGTTTCCATTTCTTTTTTATGCTGGGCATTGATGGCTTCCAGCATGGTTTTGAGCTCATCTATTTTTTTTTTAACCTCTTTCTGTTCTAGATCATCTAATCATGTGTTTCACTCTGCTCACCATCTCTGTAGTTATCTGGAAAATTATTTCTGTTTTGAATTTTTCTAGAGCCTCATTCATCTGTTTTGTTACTTCCTGTGCCATCAGTTCAGGGTGTCCAGGTGGTTGATTATCATGTTTTCCATCTCATTTCCCCCAGAATTTGCCTTTGGTGAGCTGGAAGTCTGTGTTTGTGTCCTGCCAAGGCATCTTCTCATTTTTAATTCTGTTGGTGGTGGTGTTTTTTGCTTTAATTCCTGGGCTGCTACTCCAATATTTCTTATTTTGAGTACCTTTATTACTGGTGTTTTGAGCCCCTAAGGAGCGATTGCTTCTTAGAGATATCTTCCAGGTATAGCTGGACTTTTTAGGCTTTGAATCTCTAATGACTCTTAGGCAGTCTCATTTTCAGTATACCATGGGGACAACTGATAAGATCAATCAGAGCACCTTAGCCCAATTGGCACAAGCAGCATCAAACACAACTTAGAAAATGACAATTTGTGGTAGTAGTTAATTGGTCACCTTTATCCTTGCAAGCTAGATCAAAATCTAGGCCAGCCCAAAATATGCTTGTAGTAAGTAAACCCTTCAATATGGCAAATTTACCCTTAGGGATAAGGATTTAGCAGGGGTTGGGGAGAGAGGGGTAGAGAGATAGAGGGAGAGGGAAAGGTTAGAGGTGAGGCTAGAGGACATGCCATGATCACACAAATTGTGGGGATTTGTTGGAGACAGAAGGAGAAGACAGAGTGAATGAATAGAGACAAGTACAGAACAAACTGCCAAGAGGGAAGCTAGAAATTGTATGTACCTTCCTATAAAAGTGACAGTCAAGAGGACAGAGAGAAAAAATTCAGAGTGGGACAAGAACAAGAACAAAGAGGGAGAGAAATGTAGAGCCAGAAGGTATAGAGAGAGCGAAAAGAAAAGAAGAAATATATATATCAAAACAAACAACAAAATGTCTCCCTCAGGATATGTCTCTGCTGTCCTGGTACTCAATGTGGGCAGTAGTGTGTGGGTCTAAGTTGATTAGTCTCAGCAAACCAGCTGTAGTCTCCTGAGATTCAAGCTGATTTCTGGCTGCAAGGTCCAAGTTGAGGTCTCTGACCTCCTGCAGGATTAAACTCTGCAAGATTCTACTGCAGGTTCCACCTGTCCTCCCCCCTATATGAGTCTGGGTTTCTATGGGAGGTGCTGATCCCACCAACTTACCAACCATGATGGTCCAGTGTGCTTTTATTGAAGAGTTTTTCTTCACTTTCTCAGTGGGCTTCAGTTTTCATTGAGAAGTGTCAGATAGGCCCTCTCTGTTGTTCACTTCTGCTCTATCTTCTGCGGCTCATAGCCATGGCTTTTATGTTTCCCCTGGTGCATCTGCTGGGCAGATTCAAATGCTGCATGGCATCCACACCAAATGGCCTCTGGCGGGGCACGGGTTGCTTGCATCCGCGCGACCGGGTGAGCTTATCCCTTTTTATGGCTAAGTATAAAAAAACCACATCTGCTTTATCTACTCATCGGTTGATGGACATATAGGTTGTTTCCAAGATTTTGCTTTTACAAACTATGCTGGTATGAATACATGTGTGCATATATCACTGTGGTATGATGCTTTTAATTCTTTCGGTAAGATACCAAGAAGGGGGATAGCTGTGTCAAATGGAACCTCTAGTTTTCGTTTTTTTGAGAAATCTTCACAGTGATTTCCACAGTGGTTGCACCAGTCTACACTCCCACCAAAAGTGAAGCAGGGTTCATTTTTCCCCACAACCCTGGCAGCATTTGTTATTGGTTGATTTCATGATAATAGCCATTTTTTCTGGAATGAGGTGGAATCTCAGCATTGTTTTAATTTGCATTTCTTGAATGACCAGTGATGTTGAGCATTTTTCATATATTTATTTGCCATTTGTACTTCTTCATTTGAGAAGTGTGTATTCATCTCAGATGCCAATTTTTTGATTGGATCTTTAAATTTGGGTGAGTTGATTTTTTCAGTTCTCTGTATATTCTAGATATTAGTTCTTTGTCTGAGGAACAGCTGGCAAATTTTTTTTCCCATTCTGTTGGTTGTTTCTTTTGCTGTGCAAAATCTTTTTAATAATGAAATCTCAGTTGTTGATTCTTTATAATATTTCCCATGTGATCAGGGTTTTGTTCATAAACTCTTTGCCTATATCTATGTCTTCAAGTGTTCCACCTAGTCTCTCTTCCAGCAGATTTAGTGTTTTGTTTTAGTATTTAGATCTTTGATCCATTTCAGTTTTCGTTTAGCACATGGTGAGAGACATAGGTCTAGTTTTAATCTTTGGCATGTGGAAAGACACTTTTTCCAGCACCATTTACTAAAGAGACTGTCTTTTTTTCCAGTGAAGGTGTTCGGTCTGTTTGCCAAAGATAAGGTAGCTGAGTGTGTTTGGAGTTGTTTCTGCATCTTCTAATCTGCTCTACTGATCCTCAGGCCTATTTTTTTTTTCACCAGTACCATGCTTTTTTTATCACAGTAGCTTCATAGTATAGTTTCTAGTCAATGATTGTGATGCCCTCTGCCTTGCCTTTGCTGCCCAGAACCACATTTCCTATTCTAAGTCTCTTTTCATTCCAAATGAATTTAGAATTTAGTTTCCTAGTTCTGTGAGGTACACTATTGGTATTTTGGCGATTGCATTAAATCTGTATAGCAGTTTTGGAAGTATGGCCATTTTCTCTACATTGGTTCTTCCTACCCAAGAGCAAGGAATAACTTTCCATTTTCTGATATCCTCTTTGATTTCCTTTTTCAGAGTTCTGTAGTTTTCAATGTAAAGATCTTTTACTTCATTTGTTAGATTGATTCCTAAGTATTACATTTTTTATACTATTGTGAAAGGCATGGTTCCCCTAATTTCTCTTGCAGTGAGTTTGTTATTTGTGTAGAAGAATGTTATTGATTTTTAAGTGTTGGCTTTGTATCCAGCTACACAACTGAATGTGCTTATTAAATCTAGAAGTCTTTTGGTGGAGTTTTTGAGGTCTTGTACATAGAATTGCTATGATTAAATTTTAGACATTGACTCATGCGCTTGTTTTATGACCTCTGACCAACACAAAAGTGCCTCGTGTTGTGTTGAACATTAATGTGTTCTTGGATTATTTCCATCTAAGTTTTCTAGGTTATGGGATTCATGTATCAGTTCACATTTTAGATTTCATTAGTCTCATTTGTCATGAAGTCAAATTTCTTTTTAAATCACACAGAGGAACTCTCAAGTAAAGAATAGGAGTTGGTAATTTTACTTTCCTCAGAGAAGAATTACAAAATCTATCTAGAGTCAATTATACTCTAAAGGTGTTGATTGCATTATAAATTAAAAGCTTGTCAAGTAATCTATTACATAAAGGCAATTTGCAATTTTTTGGTGTTTATAAATTCCATGATACTGATACTTTTCACATAAGTTGTCAACTGCAGTGTAAAATTTTATTTCAATAGGTTTATATTTATAGATGAATTTTAGAAATGAGATAATAAAGCCTGCAGTTCATTGGTAGACAGCTGAACCAAACCCTGGAAAGACTGAGTAGTCCTTGCTGATGAGTCATCTCTAAATATAAAGACTTCTTGGCCAAGGTACCTGGGTCAGAGACAGCATGTTTAAAATAAAATGATCAATACTTTCATGAAGGGAGGAATAATAATCAAGTTTTTCTTCCAATACATGAAAATAAATATAGCAAATGAGAAGACTAAGTGTATTTAGGTTTCTATATTCTTGGATCTTTTGAGTGAGTACAAGGGAAATCCTAACATTTTCAATTTCACACATATATATCAAATAACTTCCATTTCTCAGGTCCAGCAAGGGAATAGAAAATGAGTGTTGATTTCCAGTGTGCTTTCAATGGTACTGATGGGAGCTAGGCTAGGAAAATGAAGGTATCTTTGAAAAGGAAAGAAGTTCATCAGTGAGCTGGACTTTCTAATAGTGGTCTAGAAAAGTACCAATTCTTTAGGGAGATTGAAAATGTCATCATGGCTTTGTTTCTCCTCCTCTCCTCCCTGCTCTTCCGTGGTGGTCCAAGCCTGGAACAGGGCCTTGCACATAGTCGATGGTCATTGAGGATGCACTTAACTTGAATTCTCTTAATATAAGATTTCTCTCTTCAGGGGAATACCTCCTCAGCTTGACAAGCATCCATAAAACAAGTTTAAAAAGACTATTGCTCCATGAAGCAGGATTTAACCCTAAACTCTTCATGTAAGTGTGGCTATTCAATCAACTCTGATTACAAAGCTCCTACTCTGTGTCACAAACACAGGAAGAGTGCATGAAGCTCCAGGTTTTGAAGTTATAAGAAGAAATTTCATTTCAACTCTGTTTTATTCTGTTCCAATAAATAGAAATTTAGTGAATGCATTCTGTGAGCCAGATATTGTGCTAGGCACTGAATATCAATTACACTTCAAAACAACATTGCCAAATGATGTTTTATTTCCCTGCTTTAGATGAATTTTGTGCATCTTAGAAAGGTTTATGAGCTATACCAAGGAAATCCTACAAACAGTAACAAGGCACAGGTGAAATATAAGTCATTTGGCTTTTTTTCTACCACCTATGCTTTTCTTTAAAATACAAAACAAAACAAAACAAAACAAAAATGCCTGCCTCAGGGATGTGGTACTGTCAGACCTACTGTTAGAGCTGGGAAGTCTCCTAAAATATAGACCAGCATTCAGCCTTCCTATTCCTGAGACATTTCTGCCTTCATAGAAAGTAGCCCATAATCTTTGTCCTACAAATTAGAACTGAAACTCTGGATCTACAGGACAATGTCCCTAATTAACTTTCTTGTCTTACTTTGGAATGAGTTAATTTCCCTGGTCTTTGCTTTTCTTATTTCTATGATGTTTAACAAAGTCACCCATATCTCAGGGGTATTATGAGTGTTCACTCCTCCAGTGTCTTTTAAAAACAGGATCTGACCACTGGACCTGCCTAAATTTAGACCACATCCCTAGTAATTTGTTTATGTATTGATTGATTCATTCACTTAGAAAGCATTTATTTTTTAAATTAATTTTATCGGTACATTTTAGGCATACATTATGATCACATTCATCATTGGGAATTTTATTAAGCATCTACTTTATATCATGCAATGTGCTTGATTGGAACGGTTCAGCTGTGAATGAGACAGGCTCAGCTCTGGCCCCTATAGACTTATAGTCTATAGGAGAAGATAGCTATGAATGAAGTGATGAAAATGAAATATGCTAGGAGTTATGATAGGGCAGAAAATGGTACTATGGAACTAGTCTAGGGGCCCAGAAAGACCACTCCTGAGAGGACATGTTGTGTAAGTTAACTGAGAACTAAGGGATGAATGGCAGTGACTAGACAAACAGGGTGGAATGTGGCAGTAGTTGAACGTGGTACTGGATATCGATCCAGAATTGAGGATAGTGACAAAAACTGCTGTCTTCAGCTTTTTTCTCCCACTCTGGCCCCAACTTCAGCAACGTAGAGAAACCAAGCTTTCTTCCCAGCCACAGAGCCTTAAGTTAGCCAATCCTATCAGGCACTGGCTTTGTACTTGGCCACAGAGGGCAGCTGTAGAATAAGTGACTCCACAGGAAGAAGGCTCTGCCCTAGTTAATCCAGAAAGTCTCACCGTTGGCCCTGTCCGTTCAGAGCTTGACACAATTTATTACATTCACTTGGTTCCTGAATACTGAATACTTGGATGTTTAAATATTTTGCCATAAGACCAAGGGAAACTGGATAGGATGGAAGAGGTGGGTTAGCAGTAGAAGTTTTGCTAAATAAGGCAACTTTTCTCCTGAGGTTTTCAATCTGTGTGAATATGAGTAGCGTGGGTGATGTGTGAGCAGATCCAGAATTCATTTACCTCAAGCTTCACACCTCTTCTTTGTTTTTTTCTTTTTTAACTCAAATTTTATATATGTCTCCAGGAGCAAAAGAAACCAATAATTACTATAAGGGTATCCTCATTAACAAACATTCTCCTGTCTTGTTAGTGATTTTCCAGAAACTAAAAATAGTGCTCACTAAATGTGTATTGGGCGCTGACAATGATTTGAAAAATAATGAATTGTTTGTGAAATCTTTGAATGGCCTTGCAAAATGTCTTTTTCAGTTAAAATGGTAGTTTGGCTTCCTAGGTGATCTATGCTATTCTGTTAGTTGAGTACTTGTCATCTGTAGCTTAATGGGCCCACAGTGCCTTCATTATATAGGTCAACTCTGCACAGAAAGGGATGTTGGATTCTCTGCCCCCTTTGGCTCTCACTGTCTGTAAATTTATTCTCTTATTCAGTTGTTCGAACATCTTCAATTTTTGTTTCTCCAGTAAAGCTCTGGGGAAGTACTAGGAGGATCCAAGAAGAAAAAGACATGGTCCCTGTGCCTAAGGGATTCAAAGGAAAAGGCAAATAACTGAAGAGGCAGCTTGACAAATGGTGTAGCAGTGATAGGTACAAATTGCCATGGTAGCACAGTCAAGGGTACCATCCCTCAATTTGCTAGCAATCCCTATAGGGGATGGGAGGGTTTGACTTGTATTCATTATATCATAGTAGCTAAGGTTTTCAAATAACACTGTGAATGATGCTTGCAGCTCGTCTAGTGAGAATATGACCTTTGAGAACTGACATTGTACTTTGATGGATCCTGTACCCGAAACTCATGATCAGTCATGGGAAATGTCATGAAACAGTGTTTTTTGTTGTTGTTGTTGTTGTTGTTTTTGGTACCGGGGATCAAACTCAGGACCTTGTGTTTGCGGTGCCACTGAGCTAAATCCCCGGCCCATGAAACGGTGGTTTTTGACTCCCAGGTCTCCCCACAAAATCTCTGTAACCTAGGTGCCTCCCTCCCCTGCCCCTTATTTCTCCTCTTATTGCTGAAGTGCCTACGTGTAACCTGCATCCACTCTCCTGTACAATTTTGGAGAATGAAGTTATTATAACATTTTTAGCTTTTATCTTCGGCTTCATTATGTTGTTGTTTTTCTAGTTTCTAAGCTGAGTAGTTAATTCATTTCTATTTAATATTTCTTTCTTTCTTTTTAATAATAAAAGATTTAATCTCTAAAATTTCCTTTTATACAGCTTAAGGATATAGTGTAAATTTTCATTTGAGATATTTTTACTTTTTGTTAAGTTCCACAAAATTTATAACTTCAGTTGTTTCCTTCAACTGTGTGTTTGTCAGAATGTTTCCTGACTTCTAGGTAGTGAAGTTATGGGGTCATCTTTGAGTTGTGAATTTCTATTTTTATTTTTACTGAATTATTATCAGCATATGTGAACCACATCATCTTTAAATTTGAGAGTCTAATTAGGTTTTGCTGTAGCCAGATATAGGGTCAATTTTGACTAATGTTCTTGAAGAAGCTACTATTGTTAGTAGAGTGCAAAAATATAAACCATAGTTTTTTATGTATGTTTGAGGCATTACCATGAGCATATAACATATATTCTTTTACTTATTTATATTTATTAGTACTTATTTGCAGTACATGAAGTTTACATTCATCTTGGGGAGCAAGTACATGTATATAATATGGCTTTTCTCTTTTTTTAATTCTCTCCCCTTCCCTTCCACCTTTCTTCTTCTCTAAATCTCTTTTCCCCATTTACATTCATATTGTCATTATTATTCTTCACTCATGTTTATAACATTTAATGTTTACATTCATTGTAGGTATTTGGTAACCATATGTGGCATATCTTAATTCTGCTTATTTATCTTTCTCCTCCCCTCTCCCTTGCCCCTCAGACTCCTGGACTGCTTCCCATTTGCAAGAGATTTATCCCCTTGTTTCCTTCTCTCCATCCTTTAGTTTGCTCTTTGTTTGTACCTTGTCCTACACAAATGAGAGATACCATGCAGTGTTTAAACTTGTGTAGCTGACTTATTTCACTCAACATGTCATTTCCAGGTGCATTCATTTTCCTATTTTATCTTACACCAGAATAAATGGCCATCATCAAGAAGTTAAAGAATGACAAATGCTAGCATGGCTGCAATGAAAAAGGAACACTTCTACATTGTTGGTGGGAATGTAAACTAGTAACACCTCTATGGAAATCAGTATGGAGATTTCTCAAAGAACTATAATTAGAAATTCCATATGACCTAGCATTTCCCTTTCTAGGTATCTTCCCCAAAGAGGTAAAGACATCATACTACAATGATACATTCATACTTATGTTTATAGCAGCACAATTTATAATAGCTAAATCATGGAAGTAGCCTGTATGCCCATTAACAGTCAAATGGATAAAGAAAATGTGACATCTATACACAATGGAATACTAGTTGGCTATAAAGAAGGATAAATTTGAGCCATTTGTAGGAAAAAAGATATACCTGGAAAATATAATGCTGAGTGAAATAAACCGGTCACACAAACTTAAATGCCACATGGTATCTCTCATTTGAGTGTTTGTTAAATTGAGCTTGTCAGTTATATTATTCAAATACTATATGAGTTTTTCTGGTATGGTTTCGTCCCATTCCTGCCCCACTAAATAATCTGAGACTATTCTTAAATCTTTGCTGTCTTCCTAGAAGATTTTGCTTAATTTATTTCACTGTTGCATAATGATTTAGGGTAGTTTTATTCGTCTTTGTCGGTTACAGTTTTACCATCACAAAATTTCTGACAATATCATATATTAGGTCTTTGGTAATCCTTTTACTGATCTGTACATAGTTACTCTTTTTATTTGCATTTGCCTGTTACAACCTAACATACCATTTACTTAATTTCTTTTTTAGAGTATTGGGTTTTCAGAAATAGGCAATGGGAACAGAATTTGTTGAATACTCACCCAACCTGGTTTATCTTTCTGGATCATTTTCCAGCTCTTTAGCATCAAGATGAGGCCATATAACTTGTTTAGTCAATAAAATGTGGATAGAAATGATGTGTATCACTTACAATCCTTGCACCTAATAGTTCCCCTGCGATCCTCTCTGTTCTCACTCCCTTTCTTCGCTCATGGGCTGACTAAACTCGGGATCCCACCGAGGCCCTAGCGGAAGGCAGAGTTCAAGATGGAGAGAGCCCGAGGCTCATGTGGAATGTGTGAAGCCGCACATCCGATTGGACTGTGACATGAGTCAACATTTGGTTTTGTGTTGTTAATCTCCTTCAATGTGGCAATAAATATGTAATGCTCGGAATTCCAAGGTGCGCACGTGTATACAACGTAATGTGCTTTATCATTCCCTGATGGTCCCCAAAACACAGAATTCTCTTCTCCAGAGGTAGCCACTGTCAACAATTTCTTGTGTATGATCCAAAAGAAAGGTTTGTTCATATCCCTTTACCAGTTTTGCTATGGATTTAATTAATATTTTCCTAGTGGTTTAATATTTGTAGTCTATAAATAATGGAAATTAATGTTTGGTGGTATAAAAAGCAAATGTTTTCCTAGTTTATTTTTCTTTAAGTGATTTTCTTCCATGAAGAACGCTTTGATGTATATGTGGTTGAATTTGTTAGTGTTTCTAAAAATTGGATTCTCAGTTTATAACCAGATATATCTATTGATATATCAAATTTAAATACACCAGTCATTAGCTGTCCCAACATATGTCTTACTCTCCTATGTCCACCAGTACCTTTGGAATCATTTCACTTTCCCATTACTGAACTCTTTCCAACCCCATTCACCCTATCTCCTAGTTTTTCTGAAATTCATTGGAATCTTATTTCCAAGCATTATATTTTCTCAATTAGAAAATGCTTTTTTGTTTCAAGAACCCTTACAAAACTCTTCTATTAGTTTCCAGAGTCATTATCCTCATTCATTTAGATATAATTATAAATATGATATGACTCATTATGCGGTGTGGTTGCTTCTATTTTGTTCAGGAGATTTTTGTTCTGAGGAAATTTTCATTCAGCTAATGTACTTTTTGAATGAGTTCTTCAGAAAATGCCTTCTTAGCCATTGTAACTCTTAGAATATCTTTTCTTTGTTCTTTCATGTTATGAGACCTTGGGCAATATAGGTTTCTTGGATTGCAGTTTTCTTCTCTTGGTAAACTGTAGATGTTGCTGAATTGTATTCTGGTTTCTATTATTGCACCTGAGATGTTTGATGCTAGTATGTTCATTTTCCATTAATAAGAAACTTGTTATTTCTTTATTTAAGATGTTAAGATTGGTTTTTAGTCCTTGGAGTTTAGAAATTTAATCTGGGTAGCTACAAATATGTCTTTATTTCTTTAGACCTGGGCCTCAGTAAGCTCTTAAAATCGCAACATTTAAGTCATTCTCTCACTAAAAAAAGTTTCAGTTATATTTGCGATGTTTCACTTTTCTTCTATCTATTCCTCATTTCTTCCCAAAGCTCCGAGTAATATGCCAAGTTTCCTGCTTCTTTTCTTAGGGTTTTATCTTTTTACTCATTAAATCCATTTCTTGTATTTGTGGCATTAGGTTTTCTTTTCATTTTTTGTCTCCCAGAAAATCAATGAACTATCTGTTCTAATACCTGCCCTTAATTTTTAATTTAAATGATTTATTGAGGTATAGTTGATATTAAAAACACGTGCATATTTTATATATAATTTGATGTGTGCAAAACACTACCACAATAAAGTTCTAAAACATGTCTATTGCCCCCAAAAGTTTTCTTGTGCCTTTCTTTTTTTTCTTTTGTGGTAAAACAACTAACATGCAATCTACCCTGAACAATATTTTTAAGTGCCCAGTAAAGTACTGATTATCTATGAACACTATATGGGGTAGCAGGTCTGTAGAACTTGTTCATGTTTCATGATGGAAACTTTATACCTATTCACAGCATATCCTTATTAAGACACACACACACACACACACACACATACACACACACACACACACGCACTCTGCTTGTATGAGTTTGACCGATCTGGATGCCTCACACAAACGGACTCATGCGGTATTTTTTCTTCTATGACAGGGTTATTTCACTTGGCATAATGTCCCCAAGCTTCATAGATATTGTACCATATAATAGGGTTCTCTTTTTTGAAAGGATGAATAAATTCCCACTGCATGTTTATACCATTTTTTATGTATTCACTCATTGAGGGGACAACTTGTTTATTTCCATATTTGCTGACTGTGAATAGTGTAGCAAAAAACATGGAAGTTCAGGTATCTCTTTGAGATCCTATTTTCAGTTCTTTTGGATAAATGCCTAGAAGTAGAATAACTGGATCATGTATATTTTCAATTTTTTCAAAGATTCTCTATACTACCTACAATAGCAAGTATACCACTTTACTTTCTCACTAACCATGTACAAAGATTCCAATTTCTCCCTATCCTTGTCAACACTAGTCATTTTTTAAGTAACAGACATCGTAACAAGTGTGAGGTGGTATCTCACTGTGATTTTGATTTAACTTTCCAGATGATTAGTGATGCAGAGCATCTTTTCATGTATCTGTTGGCCATTTATTTGTTGTCTTTGGACAAATGTCTATTCAAGTCTTTTGCCCATTTTAATCAGGTTATTTGCTTTTTTTTTCTATTAAGCTGTAAGAGTTCCTTATATATCTGAAGTATTAATTGTTAATCAAATACATGGTTTGTAAATATTTTCTCCATTCTGTAGAATGGACTGTCTCTTCATTCTGTTGATTGTTTATTTTGCTGTGAAGAAGCTATTTCACTTGTAGTAGTTCCATTTGTTTATAGTTGTTTTGTGATACCTATTTTTTTGTTTCATGCAGAAGAAATAATTGCCTACCCTCATCCAGTGTCATGAAGTTTTTCCTGCTGTGCATTTTTCTAGGAGCTTTACAGTTCTAGGACTTGTATTTAAATATCTAGGTTATTTTAAGTCAATTTTTATGTGTGGTAGAAGATAAGGGTCCAATTTCATTCTCCTGCATGTGATCAGCTGGTTTTCTTAGCACTTTTTGATGAAGACATTGTTGCTACCCCATTGTGTATTGTTGGCACCTTTCTTGAATGTTGTCTGACTTTTTTTATATGTAGGTTTATTTCTGGACTCACCATTCTGTTGCACTGGTTTATAAATCTGTCTTTATGCCAGCATCATACTGCTTTAACTACTGTTACTTTGTAATATATTCTGAAACCATGAGCTGTGATACATTCATCTATTTTTTAAGCTCTTGCTCAAGATTGGTTTGGATATTTAAAGTCTTTTGTGGTTCCATGTAAAACTTAGAATTAATTTTTTCCATTTCTGAAAAAAAATCACTATGAGAATTTTGAGAAGATTCTATTTAGGCTGCTGTCATTGATGGGAACAGCTGGCATTTCCCTGAGCTGCACACGGAAAATCTTCTCCCTTCAGTGAGTGAATCCAGTGTGTGAACTGAACTCTACCTTACTCTCATTGCCCAATCTTCCAGGAAACTGTGGATTTTTATTTGCTGCATGTTCCACAGGATAGGCAAGCCTGTTTACAGAGCTCTAGGTTCTAGTCAACTAATTTCTCACCAGTAAAACCAATGACGTTTTTGTCCTGAACCATCCCAAGAAACTATGCATCTCACATGGTATCATCGATTTTGTCTGGGCTCCAACCTGTGGTCATGGCTACTTTTAGCTGTTTCATTTAGTTACCAGGAAGAGAGAATCAAAGATCTGAACTCAAGATCCCCTCCTCCCAGAATATCCCTCTCCTTCATCTCTATTTCCTACACCTATCTCACTAAAGAGGGAGGACAGAGAAGAAGGTTGGAGGTCTGATGCCTTGCACAATCTTTCTCCTTTATTGTCCACAGGTTCCACTGCCTTATGATCTCATGTTCTCATAAGACCATGTCATCACGAGTGACAACACTCTGGATTTCTTTCTTTTTTCTATTATAATATCCCTAAATTGCCCATACTGTGCTCAAACTTGTGATTCTCCTACCTTAGCCTCCCAGAGTGCTGGGATTGCAAACATGTAGCACCATGCTTGGCTCAATTTTATGCTTTATCTGTTTCTTCTGATTCCCGCTGACCTCCCAACAGTTCTGGCCTGGACCTTCACTCTCTCGCTCACACTGTTCACTGCTTGGGAAGTTGAGAGATTTTTCTCTTATTCTTTGACAGCTGGGAGGCCCCTAACCTAGTCAGTGAAGACCTCTTCATTGTGCCTATGAATGAAAATAATTGCTGGCCGGCATATCTGGCTGGACCTCTTGGATATACCTAAATTCAGATGGTATAGTTTGCTTGTTATCTGTTGCAAGGAACTGGCTACTACCACTTCTCCTACCTGATAGAGTAATTGTGAGGTTGAAATGAGACGGTTTTTGCAAAACTGTTTTTGTAAACTTCACAGAAGTTCATGGTTTATGTCTCGGTGAATGTAATTGCCCTGACTTTGATTTGTGTGTATATGGCATGTCCATTTGTACCCTTTATTTAAGGGCAAATTGGAGTGATTAATCTTCTACAGGGTCATTTGCTGCTTTTGATTTGTCATGCAAAGCATGATACCAGGTTTCAGTGGTGTGCTACATCTTTGCTACCACCCTGTCCTTGGCTTGTTTCAAAACACAATGAGTTTTATGTTAATATTAACCCTTGCAAGAAACCTGCAAGTTTATTGCTTACAACTATTTATTTAGCTAAATGCATATATAAATTATATGCTTTTTGAACTTGTTCATGTATCTGTACCATGATTTTTATTATACATTTTAAGAGCATGGAAATAACTTGCTAGTGGTCTCCAAGATGGCGGCCGTGTCACTTTAGGGCATCTCTGCGGTCCAGTCCCAGGTCCCGGGATCCCAGCTCTCTTCTTCCCAAGATTCTTTCTACTAATCCAGATACTTGTTGAAGTGCTGAATAGTTTCTTGGGGAAAGATGTCAAGGAAGCAGTGCAATTCATAGACTGGTGAGCGGAGATTCCGGAGTACAGGATAGGCGGCACCCCTCTGGCATAAGATACACGTTTTCTACTCTGACAGTGGGGATGAGATCTGTGGACTTCTTACAACTTTTTGAAGGGACCCATATGTGGTGCTATTGAAAACTTTATCGGGAAGTTTGAAGACTTCAAATAACCAGTTGTTTTAACTTCTAAATTAAAAGTGGAGAGGCATTCTATTTTGTGAAAGGAGGAAGGACTCAGGCCAGAAAACTTGCATGCTATGGTTAACTGGTTCCCATCCTCTGAGAATCTTGTTTTCCACGGTGTAAAACTTACTCAACATCAGGATAAGGGATAACAACTCTATGGATATACAGAATCCTTCACCATGGTAAAATTCGCTAACCTGCTGTACACTGAGTGGATTTTGGAGGTCATCAAAAAAGTGAAGAAGCAGAAACAGCGTCCTTCAGAAGAAAGGATATGCAATGCAGTGTCTTCATCCCACGGCTTGGATCGTAAAACTGTTTTGGAGCAATTGGAGTTGATTGTTAAAGATGGAACAATTTTAAATGTCTCAAACAAAGGTCTCAATTCCTATAAAGATCCTGATAATCCTGGGCGAATAGCACTTCCTAAACCTCGAAACCATGGAAAATTGGATAACAAACAAAATGTAGATTGAAATAAACTGATCAAAAGGGCATTTGAGGGCTTGGCAGAGCCTGGTGGGTCAACTTTGAAAAGTATTGAACGCTGTTTGAAAGGTCAGAAGGATGTATCGCCATTATTTGGAGGCAGTGCTGCCTCTGGCTTTCACCAGCAGTTATGGTTGGCTGTCAAATGTGCAGTCCATCATGGTGGAATCCTTAAAGAGGGACCTCTCTATCAGCAGCTCAACACTAAAGCAGCCAATGCTGAGGGGAAGGAGAGTTGTGAGTCTCTTTTCTGTTTACCTCCAGTGTCACTGCTTCCCCATGAAAAGGACAAGGGCTGTCTTTCTGGAAAAAGATGAAGATGGAGTTCTAAACTGTCCGAAAGAATTTGGGAGGAGCTGAAGCTCATCAAAGACCATTAGTAGTGAAGGAATGGAGAATTTGGTAAAATTGAGATGGAGAACTTACCTGACTAGAAGAGAACCAAATGTTTTAGAATGCACAGCTGTCGTGACAAAGTATAAATGCTTTCCCACGGAATATGAATTTTCTAAGTGAACTCTATGTGCCACTCTGTTTCCCTTATACTATTTGAAATAATAAATTGGGTAATGATTTTTTTTAAAAAATGAAGTAACTTACTAGTCTTTTATAACTCCTTATAACTTAGTATAATATAGGATTCAAGCAACTAAACTAAAGCAATTTAAGTAGCATCACTACATACTTCTCCTCCTACCCAAAGTTAAGTGATTTTTTTTGTTTCCTCTAGAATGCTTAGGGAACACATAAATGAAAAACGCACCTTGCAATCATTTTCCATATGTGTGTATATGGAAATTATTTGTGACCCCAGACATACCTCTGTGACTTGGAGTTAGTTTTGTGTGGGTGGTGATGCTGAAGAGGAGCAGAAGCAGCCCAAGTAAAGAGAATATTCATAGATATAGATAGATGACAACAAATTTGTGTCTGGGCTTTTGGAAATTGCTTTCAATATTTCAAAGTTCTGTTTCTCAAGAGGCTATCTGAAAACAAGGCAAGAGTACCCAATAATAGACAAGCTGGACAAAGCTCTGGACGTGACATTTGGCCTACATGATGGAGATGTAAATTGAAAGAGAGAGAGAGAGAGAGAGAGAGAGAGAGAGAGAGAGAGAGAGACAGTGTAAGAATTCATTACCTAAGTTTATGGAACACATTTTAGTCCAAAGAACTCATGACCTCTTTTGTGGCATATGAGACAAAAGAAAACACTAAGGATTGTGAGTAAAAATACAGCTCCTTGCATACTGACATAAATGGGACCTGCCTGCTCCTTTGAATTTGTGGGGCTAATTAAAACCAGCATCTCAGGAAAAAAAAAAGCCAGTTCTGGAAAGAGAACATAGTCAGTTGGTATCGCTGAATGTGTCACTAGAGATTACTGTTATATTTATGGCTAAAAGGCATTTGAAAGTGCAAAAGAAAATGGTGTTCTGCAAACAGCACAGAAAAATTAATCTATGGTCAATCTCACCATAGAAAGTACAATTCTAGTAATGAGTGCTGAAATGGTCTAATTGGAGACTGGTTTAAATTGCATTATAAAATTCAGGAAAAATGGCTTAATGTGAAATAAGCCTATCTTGTTAATCCAGTGGAGCGGAAAGTCTCAGGTTCAGTGCTGTTAGTTTCAAACCTTTAGAAGCTGAGAGGGTGCTCTGGAGTCTGTGAACATTTCTGCTGGCTTCCACAGTCTGTTCTGAGGATTCATTCTAGGAGTCTGCTGTGTTTTGCACTTGACTCTGTCATCAATTTGGACTTCCTGTCTGATGGGAGCCAGCATTACCACATAACTCAAAGATTATTAATTAGAATTGTATTTAAAATTACATGTGCTAGGATAAACTTAGGAGCAAGGTAATTTATTTCAAAGAGGGGTCCTAGGGGAGTAGCCCTACAACCATCTGATGGCAGCATAGCTTGATTAGAAAATAATGTAAGATTCCACAACATAAAAACTAAAACCTAACACCCGAACATCACCACCAACCAAAGCTCACATCTGTAAGACCCCAAAATCAAGTACTGCACAATATGTCTTCAGTGCTGCATCACTGTTTTCCTCTAATGTTTTGGAGCAATACTGTCTGAAAATTACATTTGGAAACCACGAAATTATTATGGTATTTACATGAAACTGATTTTATTTTAAAAGCCTGAAATGATAAAATCCCAGTTATTTGAAAACACTTGTTTAAGCAAACGATTTCTTTTACACAGGACTAGGGTGTCTGGAAATTTAGAGTTTACTTGTCAGAATGTCTCTTTATTTTGTAGCATATAAGAAAGCCTCTTCTTGGAATATTTTTATGACAACAGACAAAATTTAAATTAGCACTTCAAATATTTTCATGAAGAATCAAATCTCAGTTTTATAACTATGTTTTGAGATTATACCCAGTTTCTTCACTTGGAGACATGCCCAATTATTTTAGTAATTTGGGCATTAAAGTCGTGCTACAAGTGCTGCAGTAATTGTTCATGGAACAATGTTTCTAAAAATGCAGTTAATAATGATGACTTCAGTCTTACCTCTGAAAGCCTAGAAATATATCATCCTATTTCTTGGGAGTAGAATAAGACATGAATAATTCATTAATGTTTTATTTTTCTTCTAAAATCTCTTTTCCCTCAAATCATATCGTAGTGGTTATGGTATAAAAGTCAAGAATTCCTGTCCTGGAGAAATGATATGTTTAGCAGTATAGATGGGGAAAGAAAGCAGAGTTGGCACAAATACATCTGCGTCATTAACAAAGAAAGCTCTTGGGACTTCCGTAGCCCCATTCCACTTGCTAGAAGCAGGGTTTTGGAGAGCTCTTTTGGAGGGTTCTCTTGGGTTTTCTGCAGTATACTGTGCTTTGCCTTACTCGTGCTAGGTGCTCCATAAATATTTATTAAACGAGTATTAAACTCACTACTCTTTGGCTGTCTATGCTAGCCACTGCAGAAAATATTTCGCTCACACTGTCTCTTGTAATCAGTGTATTTCTATCACTCCCATTTAACAGATGAGGAAATCGAGGTAGGATTAAGTGACTTACTTTCCTTTTGCAACAAAGCTAGGAGATAGATGAAAGTCAAACCTGTGGTGCCTGCTTGACACCACAAGTTGTGGCTTGGGTGCAATATGTTCCACTAAAGGCTCATTGCATTGTAGTCTCTGTTGCCGATGGGCTTTTTTTTTTTTTTTTTGGTACTGGGGATCGAACTTGAGTTCTTGCGCTTGCGCAGCAGGCAGCAAAACCACTGAGCTAAATCCCCGGCCCCCGTTGGGCTTTTAAAGAAGTGACTGATTACAAGGGCTCTAACTTTAGGTGGACTAATCCATTGATGGGATAGAATTTGATGCTATTATTGGGAGATGATGGAAACAAGAGATGAGGCCCAGTTGGATGAAGTAGTTCACTGCGGTGCACTTGGAAGGTTATAGCTTGTCCCTGGTCCCTTCTTCCCTGGCTTGTCCCCTGCTCTCCACTTCCTGGCCACCGTGAGGTAAGCAGCTTTCCTCCACAGGCCCTGCCACCATGATGTTTGTGCCTCACCACAGGCCTAGAAGCAATAGAGATGGCCGATCATGTTCTAAAACCACTGACACCGTGAGTCAAAACAAATCTTTTCTCCTTTAAGCTGATTTATGTCACATGTTTTGTAACAGTGATGGAAAGCCTGTGATAGCTGGGATAAATTGCCTTTCCCAGATCAATATATGAAAGAATATGTAGATTTGTATCAGACCATTCTACTCTTTTGAAGCTTCTTAGCTATCATCTCCTGGAATTTTTACCTACATATTCAAATCTCTGTCTTAACTGATATAAGAATAAAAACTACAATGATCAGAATTTTGTCCTCATACAAACCATCTCAAAATGCAGTCTTCACTAAAATATTTTGAATTTAAATATGGCAGCACCCTTTAGGTTCGCCTTTATGAAGGATAGAGACCCGAAAGTGCAAGGAGGAACAGTATATGATTACGTAGTATTCAAAACCTGTTGGGGCTGGGGTGTATCTCAGTGGTGGAGGCTTGTCTGGAACATACAGGCCATGGGTTCTTTTCCCAGCACCATGAAAACCAATCAAACAAAATATTTTCCTTTTCCTGTGACTGTTTAGCAACTGGTTAGAGATTTTGCCCTCATTTGCTCTCTGAATTTTCTGTGTGAAAAGATAATGTACTTCAGCTGTTGTGCAGAGGAACCCTTGAGATGATTGCATTGAAAGTCTCAGGTGCTATGAGAGCATCTTTTGACATTTCTCTGGAAAGTGGCCATTGTCCCTATCTATTTACTGATTTCTGAACTTCAAGCTCAGTTCTTGGACTTGTAAATGTCAGAGTACATTGACTAGAAGGATGTCCATTTTATCATCTTTAAGACTCATTCATGGCCGCTCTACATATTTCACATAGCCTGTCCTGCTGACCCACTTCCACCAAACTGAGCAATTTGAATGAGTAAACAGATGCTTAACATCATGAAAATTCAGGCTATAGTTTATATGTGCCGTGGGGAAGAAGTTCATGGAAACATTCATAACCTTTTTCATCACCTTCTATATATTAAATTTATGCCTCTCTCTCTCTCTCTGTCTCTCTCTCTGTCTCTCTCTCTCTCTCTGATGTCTATTAGCAGTCACTTCATTCTCCTGGGTCCCAATGCGACGCTGAGGGCCCTCTTATCTTCTGGATAAAGTTTCCAAAGTCCAGTTACTTTTGCATGCATGAAGTTAGTAGCATTCCTTACTGCTCATCTTCCTTAGTTACTGTAGTGATTTAGACTAGCATTATCACTCTGCTGGATTACCTCAACAGCTTGCTGATGGCTTTTCTTCTTCAGCTTTGAGCTATTTCTACAGCCTGGGGAGTGATCTTTCTAAACTGAACATTGGATATCATTATCTGTATGTTTACAGGAATTTCATGCTTCATTTTTGTCTATAGCATAAAGTGAAAACTCCTTACTATGGCATTACAACTATCAACAATCTAGTTCTATCTCACCTTTGGGATTGAATTTCCTGATACGGCTTCCACTATACTCTATACTTTAGCAGTAGATGAGCTGGATAAGGACAATAGGTGGAGCAGGAATTTTTGAGGTCATAAAATCTGCCTGGTTTTGAAATCAGGCTATTTATCATTATTGTTATTTATCAATTGTATGACTTCTGGGGAATTAGCTGACATCCCTGAGCCTCTCTGCTCCCATCTGTACAACCTGTACAAGTGAAGCTAATGATGTATACTTCAAAGTTTGTTAGGAAGACTAATGAGATAATATATGTACATTACACGCTCTGCATACATGTCAGTGACATCTCGTTCTGCCCTATATAGTAAACCTGTTGACATTCATATTTTCTCCATTTGGTGAGTACTACAGCTGCCACACTTGTGTGTTGTCATTTCTGTATTTCACATAAAACTTAGCAGTGCCTTACACATGATAATTACTCAAAAGTTTGCTAAATTGATTTAAAATATGAGTTTAACAATTCAATGGGTGAATTTTGTTAACAACTTTAGCATCTACCCAATTGAATATTAAATATATATATCCAATATCATATATATATATATGAACTTTTTCTTTGCTCACAGACCAAAATGCAATACAATAGATGATTTCTAAACTTTCCTTATGTCATTTACCCATAATTCTGGCCATGAATTTCTCAGACTTAGTAGCTTTTCATTTGCAAACTGGATCTACTTTAAAACTACAGCTAAGAAGAGTGAATGCTTCCATTTTCTCCTCCAGTGCAACTGTTTAATTGCTCTCTGCAATAAACTTATTTTTGCACAGTCAGCACATATGTATAGAAAGGTTCATAATTTAAGTTCAAAGAGCCTGTCCGGAGTTTGTATAAAGTTAATGAATTTTTAGAAAAGGAATCTATATGCTTAGAGTGGGCAGTTTGGGGTCATTTTTTATAGGTTTTCTTTTTCTCAAAGTGGGGCACCATTCCCATGTGTCTAAAGCACTTAGCTTTGTGCCTTGGGTGTTCTCACCCACACTGATCAGAGAGAAAAGGAGTTGGTGCTTAGATGAGACCCAGGAAAATAGGTCAGAGAGAAGAGGGAGCCTGAGCTGGCTGCTTAGCTGTGTGCAGAGCCCACACAAACCCTGCTCTGATGGATGCTCTGGGACCAGGCAGTCTCCCTGTGAAGCGATAGCTGAGTCCTGAGGCACAGCGAGGTTCACACTTAGAAGTTTCCCTTTATCATCTGCCTTTTTTTATGGGGGTTAAATAGAAACAGTGAATCACTACAAGTGTGTATGGTTATCATTTCATGTTTACCACTCATTTCCAGTGTTTCTTCAGGAAAGGTACAGAAGCTGATCTGAGCTAACAAACAGAAAGTTAGCCCAGTCCTAAATGGTTTAATACCAACAATGTTCAGTGCAGAAGATCAATGAACTCTTTCAGACTCTGTAATGTTATGGATATCCAGTGTCCCTTATATAAATAGTGGGTCATTCCAACATATCAGTGAAAAAAGCTAGATACTTGAATTTTGAACCACGATTTTTAAACCTTTACTACTATGGGAAACCACAATGGGAGGCATAGATTTTTCTACCCTTTAAGTCACACCAATAGTTTAAAATCTTGATATCCTATATTTGGATCTATAGCCATTGTAGCTGCTTGTGCTAAAACACAAAATTCCTTTTAAGGCTAACATTTCTTTTCTGTCTCATCATTTGATTTAATTTTCCCTGTAGGCTAGAACTTTATCTCGGGCATCTCCCTTGTCTTGCGCTTTATGCTCTAAAAATTTACTTTTCTTTTGGGTGCTCAAACTTCAGCTCAGCTTTCTTCTCTGTTTGAAAGTCCCTCCTCAATGCATTCACTTGGACAACTGAGCTTTAGTGAACATCACTATTACTTCTGAGCTTTGCCTCTCTCATTCTACATATAACAGCGTATTATACATATTTATATATTTAATACTGTACATTTTAATTTATTCTGAGTTGTCTTTATACTTTGAACCTCTCTTTCTCCTGAGTGACAGAAATAATTTAGTCATTTCAGATATGCTGTCCAATCTGCAGTTCTTGAGAGCTGCCCCTAAATCCCAACACTCATTTATTGTCTCCACATTGTGGAAGGGTTGAAGCCAGTCTTTGCTCACCACTGGATCAGTCAGCTTTCTGTTGTTGGGACGTGATATCTGACACCTGCAGTTTAAAGGAGGAGAGGTTTATTTTGGCTCCCAGCAGAAATGTGGTGGAAGGGCGTGGCAAGGAAAAGCACAGGGAAAGAACCAGAGACAAAGGGGCCAGGGGCCACATCTGGTCCCCAAGGTCATACCCCATGAGTCATCCAGAAACACTCAAGAGTGTGCTTTACTAATCTCCTAGGTATCTCTCGAGGCAATAAAGTTAATGAACAGGATTAACCACAATAGTCCACCAGCTCTGCAGCATGCGCTGAGGGGTACAAATCTGTTTCAGTTTCCTTTAGTATATGTCCGAGATGATGAGCATCTAAAGAGGAAAAGTGTATATTGGCTCACAGTTTGGAGGTTTTCACCCTTGACTGGCTGGCCTCATTGCTGTGGCCATGTGGTAAGGCAGCACAACAGGGCAGGAGTCTGTGGTAAAGCAAAACCACTCACTCACCTCGTGCCCAGGGAGCCAAACAGAGAAAGAGGAATAAACTAGGGTCTCATAGTGCCCTTCAGCCATTCACCCCCAGTGACCTGAAAACCTCCTACAAGAGCCCATTTCTTAATGATTCTATCACTTCTACTTTGGGAACCAAGCCTTTCACATGTGAGCTTTTGAGAATCACTTATCCAAACCATAGCACTGTCCCAGCAGGTTTGCAAGCTGCATCCAGGGCACCATTTCTTTGACTTTTTTCAAAGCCAAAACACTCTCATGGGCCAACCCAAGCTCTGCCTCTTCTGTTCCCTTCACAAGCCTCAAAGAAGACCTATTTCTCCCCATGGGACCTCAGAGACAATGGAGACTTGGAGGGGTCCCCTGAGACCATTTTCTACTTTCTGTGCTTTTCCTGGTCATCTGGAAATCATTCTACTTCTCGTCACAGCAAGTTGGATAGAATAGACCTAGTGAATTGTGCTGCTTTCCTTTTCCCAGGAAAAGGATGAAGGTTCCCTTCACTCTTAAAGATACACACACACACAAACACACACACACACACACACACACACACACACACACTCCTTCTCCTAGAGCTATTTTCTCCTTCACTCTCCTCCATGAAGAAAATTTTGCCTAGACTGTGAAAGTGGTAGAAGTTGGGTTGGACTTTCCCATAGTTGTTCTATTGAATTTCTAAATCTAGAATGTGATTCTTTTGTCCTTTTTTTAATCTTTCTTTGTCTTTCCTGAAGTGATAAGTGTTGCATTTTTAATGGTCCTGGTATATTTTGTAGTGGGATAGCAAGAAATATAAAAGTAAGTGTTAATACCTGTAAATGTGGGCCCATCAAACATTTGCCTCCTTCACTCATCTGTGACCTCCTCAAACAATGAGAGAAAAAATAATTGATAAGACAAAGATTTGAACTATTTCCATGGTGTTATATACCATAAATAAAGTAACAAAAACCTAGAGACTTATAAAAATATTTATGACACAATAAATGATCAATAACAGTGGGTAAAGAATTTGCGCAAATTAGTAAGATAAAGGTAAGGAATGTAAGTAGAAAAATAGGCCCAGAATATGAACTGTCATATCACAGAAGAGAGAATATATATTACCAACAAACACATAAAAATATTCTCAACTAGGGAAATTCCAATTAAAACAATGAAATGTCATTTTCCACCATATAAAATAAATAATTACTGCACTAATCTTGAGAAGGCTGTAAAGCACAGGCATTTCTCATGTACTGCTGGTGAAGGGTGAGTCGTTACCTTTTGTGGAAAAGTAAACTGGCAATGTCTATTAAAATTTAAGATACATATCCTTTGGTTTTCAAGGATATAATCTACAAAAATGAATGCTCCAGCATGTGCAAGAATGTGTATTGCAGCAAAAAATTCTTCGTCAGTATCATGAATCCCCATTAATAGGGGAATGGTTGAATAAGTTACAGGGATCCCTGGTATGGTACAATGGACCTATTAACAGCAATGCATTAAGTCTATGTAGAGCCATGGGTACTAGAGGGACCTTGTTCATTTTTCCTTGTACCTCTGTACTGCATGACTTGGTATAATCTGCAATTATTATTTGTAATGAAAAAACCCAATAAAGTGAAAAACAATGATTTTATAGTTCAGCAACTGTAGCACAACAGATTACGTGCTATGATAGGGGTCAGGTGGGTACTGTGGGGATGCACAGGTGTGCGCTGCATAGACCTCTGTTTCCTGGAGGACATGACATCTGCCCAACTCTGGGAGCCTGTGTAGGAGCTACCTAGTGGGATGAAACCCAGGGTTCCTAAGGCACAGGAAGCAGCCTGTACAATGTCCAAGAGAAGAGAGAGCTCGGCACCAAGCAACGTTTATAGAACATAACTGACAGAACTGCCGATCAATCAATTAGACCTAGAAGATTTACAGGTGAAAAGGAAGCTTGTTCCTTGATGATGCCTGGCTTTCTGGTTCAACAGTTTGATGAGAGGAACCCAGAGAAACTGATTTGGTGGTGATTTATTCAGTTTTGGGTAATGCTTGCAGGAGTCTATTGAGACAACACTTGGATTTCCAGAAGATGATGTGCTTGGCCTAAGAACCTGACCTCTGACAGTGGCATCAGCCTTGGGTTTGACTTGTGGTAACTGCAGAGCTCTATGGGCCAGCCATAAATGCTAGCCTGCTCTCCACTCCCTGTGCAGCAGCTGCAGTGGAGCTGTGGAGCCCAAGGCCCCTTCGGTGGAACTAGGACTGGAGTCAGCTGTTGTGGGTCCTGAACATTGTCCAGTTTGAGGGTGTTCTTCTTAGCAACAAGTTTGATGAATTAGAAATGGCCATATATACTGAGTTAGAATTGGAACATAAATCAGTCCAAATTACATATTTAAATGTACAGAGGCAAATCCAGAAAGATAAAAATGAAATAAATAAAATGAATATGATTTATATATGCATATAGAAACTAATTAAAATAAATACTTCTGTAAAAGATACTGTTAAAGGAATATATTTTCAGACTGGCAGGAAGTATTTATAAAATGTATTTAATAAAGGACTTGTATCTAGAATATACAAAGAACTATTACAATTCAAATATATGAAAACAGCCCAACTTAAGAGTGGGCCAAGGATCTGAACAGAAAGCTCACGAAGATAAATATTCAGATGGATAATAAGAATATGAAAATACAGTCTGTTTAATTTCATCAGTCATTATGGAGTTACAAGTTAAAACAACAATGTGATATCACTATACTTACCAAAATGGTTAATATCCAAAACCCTGACACCACCAAATGTTGACAAATACGTGGAACAATAGAAGCTCTCATCCACTGCTGGTGAGAATGAAAAATGATTCAGCCACTTTGAAAGACAGCTTGCCAGTTTGTTACCAAAATAACATACTCATACCATATCACCCAGTCAATTTTTTCCTTGCTATTTACTCAAATTTGTGGCAAACCCATGTCCACACAAAACCTTTATGTGAATATTTGTGGCAGTTTTATTCATAATTGCCAAAGCTTGGAAACAACCAAGGCGTTCTTTGATAAATGAATGGATAAACAAACTGTGCTATATCCAGATAATAGAGTATATCCAGATAATGCAATACTCTATTATCTACTATTGATTATCTACTATCTACTCTATTATCTACTGTCTCTATTATTGAGCTAAAAGACCTCAAAAAGACATAGAGGAAACTTATATCCCTACTGCTCAGTGAAAGAAGCTGATCTGAACAGGCTACATACTGTTTAGTCCCAACTGCATGACATTTTGGAAAAAGCAAAACTGTGGAGAAAGTCAAGATGCCAGGGACTGGGGCTCAGAGGGAGCAGAGGAGGGATGAGTAGGTAGAACATGGGTTTTTAGGGCAAGAAACTGTTCTTTATAAAGGTGGACACATGAAATTATGCATTTGTCAAAACTTGTAGAATGTAAAACAAAGAACTATAATACAAACTGAATTTTAGTTAATAATACTAGTTAGTGTCAATTTTGGCTTAGTAATTGTAACAAATATACCACATCAATGTGAAATGCTAACCATAGAGAGAACTGAAGGCAAAGGGGACAGAGGAGAGAGAGAATTTAGGGGCAATTTGTACTTTTTGTTCAGTTTTATGCAAACCTAAAACTGCTCTAAGTAGTCTATTAATAAAAATAAGATAATTCTGATTCCATGGTGGATCAAAACAATATTTTACTATTGATGATTCGGTGTATAGAACAAGAAACTTAACAGACACAGCAGTTTCTCATCATGCTATGCTATAGTTCTAATAAATCCATTTCACATGATTTTATGAAAATGAAAAAGAAATTCATGGCCCATTTATAATTGAACTCGTTTAACCTTGGCCAAAAGAGGCATCTTCTTTCTTGACTACATATAGATGAAAACCACAACCTTCCCTTATAAAGTATTATAGATACAATACTTATTGAATTCTAAAGAGAAGCAATGTCTAAATATATCCAAACAATAGAAATCCACCTGTGAGTCCCTTAGCCAGCTCTATCTCTTGCGTGGGGAGATTACATCCATTAGCCTAAAACTGAGGTCAAGACCCAAACCTGGGGATAGACGAAGGCATAAATATGGTAAGCTGGTAGAGGTCACTGCCAATGGGCTAAGGTCCAAGGATGAACACTGACCAGAATTGTAGGGGAGACCCTAAAACAGAAAGATGGCTTATGCATTTGCCAACCTGACTGGGGGTGGAGTGAGTGTGGAACCCAGAAACCAGTCACTTAGAGTATCTGCCTGGGAGACTGAACCTTCATCCTGGTCCCTGGGCCCTAAGCCTTAGAAGAAACAGGCAGATCTGAAGACTCAGGCAGGGCTGATACTGATGTCTTGTATCGTACTTTGATTAAGAACAGGCTCATTACCCCTCAAACTTCACTCATATTTTTCACTGTGTCTCTTAGTCTTTCCTTAACTTCACTGTATCTTTAGCTCTCCCACCTTCCGGCCATACCCAACTGTGACATCTCTAGTTCAAGATGGTTTTGTTCCTTGTCGGGTATCTCACAGGCTGTCTGTATTGGACGATTTGTCATTAGCTCAGCATTTCCAGAAATCTTAAGCAGTGTGTGCAGTATCCTGTGTACCCATGTCCGCTAGAAAATGATTGGTAATAAGGAGCTCACTACATCACAAGGCAGCTCTTACCACAAGGGAGCCATTTTAAGTGGGATAAGATTTCCTTGTTCAAGGCCAAATATATTTTTCTGTGACTTTTCTAGGTCTTCTCTATTTATTGAATGAAGCTATCCACAGTAAGGGGAAAAGTGATTTGCTCTTTCTCTCTTATGGCACCCCTTTAGGGAGCTGAAGAGAGTGCTGATGCCCCTTTGAATTTGCACACTTTCAGCTAAAACATCCCAAGGCCTTTAATCTACTTCTCATAAGCCTGTCCCTTTACATTCTGAGTGACTGCTGTCTAGGCATGACCCTTTAAAGGGTGCTCTTCAGAAATGAGCACATTGCTTCAGCTGTACAAGATAGGGTGGAGCTAGCCCATCCCTCCATCTCAACGCTGCTTTGAGGTCAGATGAATCCTGACATTCACACAGCACCCCCTGTTCTCACCGAACTTGTAGATGACTAACATTCTTGTCATCTTTGTTCGTGCTATTGCTAAGCAACATTGCCTTCTCGCATCCTTATGTCTTTGAGATTCTGAACTTAAACGTCATGTTAATCATACATAACGAACACATAGGCCTGGCATTCCTGTTTGGTGAGATCACTGTCTACCCTGAATCTATCATTTGCTGTCTTTCCTTCATGCCATCTCTGATTTTGATGTGCACATTTGTGTCCATCTTTGAAAAATGCATAGAGAAGGAAGTACATAGGATTGAGCTGCTGTGGCTACATTTTTTGAGTGGTATATTTTTGATCCAGCCCTTCAGCCAGGTGGAAGAGCACCTGACCAAACCATCATTGACTTCCATTTTTCCATTTTAGTAATACCAATATTGATGATTTTGGAAATTTTATGTACCCAACCTCTGCCAAGGTCAACCTGCAAGTTTATCAGTTAATTCTTTCCACAATCTCATAAAGTAAGTTTCACTATCATCTCCATTTCTCAGGTAAAGAATCTGAGTATTCAACAGCTGTTCAGTCACATAGCTGCTGAGCAGTAAGTGTAAAAATTAACTGCGATGTTAATGCTCATCCTCTTAACCATGCTACTACACCATATCCTTGTCCTGAAAAGCAAGTCTTCACAAATCCAAGGCAAGAACATATCTGATGTGTTGGGAGATACTTTAAGGCCAGTATGGCCAGAACTGAGTGGGCAAAGGGTAGAGGCCTACAAGATGTGTCCAGCGAGGTAACTGAGGCGAGATTATGTGGGGATTTTGAAGGATATTGACTTGAATCTAAGTGAAAGTAGGAACTATGGGAAGGTTTGGTCTAGAGCAAAAGAATAGCATTTCCTGGTTTGTATTTGAGAACCACTTAATCTCGTTTCTGTCTATGTTGAGTGTGGAGTGTGGGAGTCATGTACAAAAGGCTAGAGGAGTTCAGAGGAGAAGGTCATAGTTTAAGGGATGGGAATTCGCAGAAGGCCAGGATTTTTCACAGCTACACCCAAAGGGAATGCATCATAATACTCTCACAATTGATTATGAGATTTAATTCTTATCTATGGGAGAATGTAATTAAACTTATTTTATTATCGCCAACTAAGTAAGTTCCTAGTTTGCCATGGACTTCGGCTAGCTTCCCCAGTCCTGGAGCACTTTTTTGCTTTGTCACTAGATGGCACTCGCATTTCTAGAACATTTACTCGAAGAGCATTTACACTAGATGGCGCTAGAGTCCTTTTCCCCCAGACGCGGCTTGCTCCCAGGATTTGTTCAAGCCGAAGTCTGGTCACCTCCTGAGCACAAAGATCGCTGAGAATTTTATCAATACTCAGTTCTGGTAAAACAATCAATTCTTTTGTGACTCTTGTTCTGTGCAGTGTGAAATCATACGTGCCAAATGTAGTGATTCTGAGCTGAATTCATAATTCAACTTAGATCAAGAGGAGCCCCATTTTATATGTTACTGATTTTTTCCAGCAGAAAGATGAAGAAAAAGCCCATCCACCTTCTACCTTTGCCACTGAGGTTGGAGTTCCGTATCTAATCTGCAGTGAATGGTAGTTTGTTTCTGCCTTGGGTCAGTTCTGTGATCCCAGGTTAGTTACTTGCTTCCGTATAATTAAACACGTCCTTGCTGAAATGTTTCTTAAAGTCAGGATACCAAACCACGACTTCCTTGCTTTAGCTAATTTTCGTCCTTTTGGGTTCTGAGGATGGTCATTCATTCCTTAAATCAATCAGAAGCATCTGGGATCCTCCCTCCTTCATACTTAATTCTAACTTTATCAGCTTTCTTCAGTGGGAATATACAACTGCAAATGGTCCTGGAGGGAGAATGCCATTTCCACTTCACAGTTTATCTCCCAAAGTTTAACTGACCACAAGATTTTATACTCAGTCTGGAAGGGTAGCTTTCTATCCTTTCAGCACTTTATCTCATCATATTTGCTCTGCAGTTCTTGTCTTTTTATTTTAAAATATTTAATTGACAAAGACTATATATATTCAAGGTTGTATGTGAGCTTGGACTTGAAGCAATGTTTATTGGTGGCTCACTTTCTTTATCTATAAATTGTGAGAATAATTATAAATAACAGGCAGCTGTACTTGGCTCCTTCCCATCTGATATCCAATCGGACTTTATATCAATTACATCTTTTATTTTTTTATTTAAAACTGTTTTTGTAGTAATGGGGATTGAGTCCCGGACTTACTGAGCTGCATCCTCATCGCTTTTTAATTTATTTTTGTTTTGAGACAGAGTCTCTCTATGTTCCTATGTTGCCCAGGCTTGGCTTGAACATGTGATCCTGCTACCTCAGCCTCCAAAAGTGTTGTTGTGCACAACCACATCCAGCTTGCTTTGTTCTCTTTCAGGCCTGAGTATAAACCAGAAGTACCACTACCAGAAGAATTTTATCTCCTATGGCCAAGAAACCCAGCATAAAATCTGGTTTGATGAACATCAACACCTATAACCATGCAATGAATATAAAATTCTCTCCCTGTGTCTTTTACACACACACACACACACACACACACACACACACACACACACCTTTCTTTGTAAAAAGAGAACTATGCAATTATAATCTCTTACTTTTGAAGAGTTTCTAAAACATGTTCTTCTGTCCATACCTCATTTGATCCTCTCCAAATCCTGTGCGGACCAGGCACACAGTCATCCTGGTCCCCATTTGACAGATACAGTTAGTGAGGGTTCTGAAGGTAAAGGATCTTGCTCAAGGCCACACAGTTACAGAGCAGGGATGCAAGCCCAGCTCTGTGAATGACTGCACCATTGGGGCCTCACTTGATTAATCATTCCTCTGGCAGTTAGCTGAAACATTTGCCCATTTTCAGGCACTGGATCTAAATCAACAGAGAAGAAAAAAGCTGATACTTATGGTCACAGAAAGAACCACATAAACAGAAAATTTAGGGAAGGATGAAGTTGTCACATTTCTGTCCATGTTTATAACAAAGCCTCCTTCTGCTTCCTTAAGAGCCAATCCCTTAAAAATGGAAACTTGTTCTTTAAAAAGAAAAAAAAAAACAAGTGTATTTCTAAATGTTTCATCCTTTATTAAAGTACTAGATACAAAAATCAAGAAATATTTATACTTAAGAAACAAAGACCCTTCACGCTGAGCAGATGGGAATCCTTTGATTCAATTCAAAATTTCTATTCTAGGTATGGTTATGTGTTTCTTTTTAAGGAAAATAAAAATGGAATATATTCAGTGCTTTTAAATACCACCTTTCTCTTCAGCTTGCTTGCTTATTATTAATACAGTTTGAATGGATTCTTGCTTTGACATAGGAGTTTATTTTTAAAAGAACCATGGATAATCTGTTACTATAGCAATATTTTCTCACTCTAAAGCTATTTAATCTTAAAGTAACATGAAACTTTGAATGTCAAGGTGGTCCATATTCAGAGTGAATTCAGCACTTGGCTGTACCAATAACGAAGGTGTCCATGATGAAAGGAATTGGGGTATGGGGATTTTGCCTATTTTTAAGCATAAAGTGTCATTCACCTGTTAGCCTCAGCATAGGGAAAACATTTGTGGATAAGGCCAGCATACATGCCCATGCTATTGGAAACACATAAAAGACACTGGTTGCATGCAAGCCACATCTGTTGTTCCCCTGAGGGCTCCAGAAGAGCAGAGATGTTTGTGGGTCACGTTCTAAGGCAAATTTGCAACAAAAAAGACAATAGTAAGTTTACCAACAAAATACCCCTCTGGGTCAATCACTTTGCCTTTGGTTTAGCATTTGGAAAAGGATTATTTCTCACTGCCAATAGGCATTGTACTCCCTGGACATGACTTTTGGGGAGTTCGCACTGTTGGGAGGGGCAGTGCATACGACTGGCATTGCTGTTCCCATGTGGCATTGAGTTTAGGGCTAGCTGGTAGCTGTTTCTTCTGGCATGACCTATCCAAGAGAAAGACAGGAGGTAGAAAGAGGTTGCTAATCCCTCACGAAGTCCCTACCCTCATGACCTCATCCAAATCTAACTGCCTCTCACAGGCTCCACCTCTAAATACCAGCTCCCTGGGGTTTAGGGCTTCAACAAGAATGGGGGGTTATAATTATATTCATATCACTCACATATCTTCTTCCTCTTCCTCTTCCTTCTCTAGCCACACTGAAAATATTTATTTACTTTCTCACTCATCCTTCCAAGAAATGTTTATTGATTTCCTAGTTTGTATGCACTGAGGGTAGAACACTGAATGAGACCTGGTCAAGAAATATCTTTCAAAATAATAGTTTCTTATTATTTTAATAAGTCACGAAGAAAGTGTGACTGAAAGCCCTAGAACTTCTACAGGTGAAGTGAACACTAAAGAAACAAATCACTGTTCGTAAAGTTTGATGGCCCTGTAAAAACTAGAAGTACTTTCTTCCTTTCTGTTAATTACCTGGATTTGGTCAGTACCTGTACATGCACTGAAATATAACACCGTGACACATACATATTTACAATTATTATGTGATGATTAAAACTGCATTTAAGGAGGTGAGAACATTATCTTGAGTTGATCATTATACATTGTCTGCATGTATTGAATTATCATATGGTACCTCAGAAATTTATACAATTAAGCTATTCCCCATGGTTTATTAGAATTATTTAACTACATTAATTATAAAATAAATGAGTCTCACTATGACATTTTCATACATGCTTTTATCATGCTATGACAGTATCCATGTTCCCTAGGACCTTTCTTGTCCTCCTTTCAACCCCGTTCCTCTTAGTTCCCTTCCTCTTCTCCAACTCCTTTTATTTTTGGTACTGGGAATCAAACTCAGGGCCTTGTGCTTGCTGGGTAGGCACTGTGCCACTGAGCTACATCACTGGCCCTCTAACTCCTTTTCTACTCCAGTAACTTTTTAGTTTCTACATATGAAACAAAACATGTGATATTTTTCTTTCTGTGGCTAGCTAATTTTGCTTAACATGATGACCTCCATTTTCATCCATGTCCCCACAGATGACAAGATTGCATTCTTCTTTATGGCTGAATAATATTCTTTTGTATAGACATACCTTTTCTTTTTATTCATTCACATGTTGACAGGTACCTGCACTGGTTCAATAGCTTGGCTACTATGAACTGTGCTGCAATAAACGTAGGCATGCAGGAATCTCTTTTGTATGCTGACTTCATTTCTTTCTGATACATACCCAGGGATGAGATTGGTGGATTATATGGTAGTTCTATTTTTAGCTTTTTGAAGAACTTCCATATTGTTTTCCATAGTGGTTGTACTAATTTACACTCACATCGACAGTATATAAAATTTCCTTTTACTCCACATCCTTGTCAGCACTTGATAGTTTTTGTTTTCTTAATAAGAACCACTGTAACTGGAGTGAGATGGGACTTTGATGTAGTTCTGATTCGCATTTCCCTGATGGCAATGATATTGCACATTTTTCCATATATTTGTTGGCAATTTGTACTCCTTTTGAGAAGGATCTGTTCAGATCATTTGCTCATGTTTTCTTGGATTACTTGAACCTCCCTGCTGCCATTATAACTCCACCAATTTCTGCTTTTTCTTTAGAGTTCAGATGGAGGTCGTTTCCTCAAAGAAGTTGTCCCTAAACCCTGGATTAGATGAGAATCCTATAGCACCCTTTTGCCTCATTGCATAAAATTCAGGACAATCGATATTGCTTATTCACTATTTCTTAGGCTAGACTGTGGGTTCAGTGATATCAGGAATCTAATTTGTTTACCATGATGTTCCAGGGCCTCGCTCAGAATGAGCACTTAGCTGTTGAATGACTGGGTGGACTGTAAGCAGTTTTGCTAATAGAAAGACAAAGCTTCTTCATTTAGGCTCAAAAGCCAGCTTTAAGATAAGGCACTCTGGAAGTGGCAGGCCCGATTTTTAATGTGCCACTGAGTGCCTTGTGAACTAGGATAAGGAATACAACTGATTTTTAAGACGAAAATCAAAATGTACCCATGTAAATACCTGTTATTTCCTCCAAGCTGTCTCTTTCAGAAGATGCCTTTAGATCCTGAGACACATTTTTGTCTTCAAGTGAAGGTTTTTTATTTTGGAGACTGTCAAAAGTTATTTAGGAGTGTTCAGTTCATCCACTGATTCATTCAACTAATTCCACTTTTTTTCTCAGAAATAAGGTATGATTAGTAAACAACGGGACCAATTTTCTTGTGTGACTCACAAACTGACTCAGAAGGTAATTGGAAAATTGCATCTTTAACAGAAGTCATGGACATTTTATTTTGCTTACTTTTGAAGTCACTATACAATGGAGACTTTTTGATTGACTTAGTGAAAAAACCAAGCATCTAAGGAAACTCTGTATACATCAGCCAAAGATCTCATGCGTTAGGTTGCAGGTTTTCTTAAATAGATGCCAGGCCCTACCAGCACAGCTGGCCTCAGCAATAAAGCTCTTTGATGCCATCCAGCACTGACCATGGCCCCTGTTGTCTCCCTTGAGCCTCCTCCAAGACCGAGCTGAGCTTTGCTTGCTGAGATTTCCTCCTGGTGCCTGAAGACGGGGAAATTGCGCTGTCCATTTTACCCTGCCTGTATCCCGTTAGTATGGCCCATGAATTCAATTCTGATTAATTCACATTTGTGGACCACAATGGCAAGTCTTAAATTGAGGAGAATCTCTCCATCTTAAAATCCTTATTTTTATCACATCTGCAAAGTTCCTTTTGTCACCTTTGGGAGCCAGTACTTCACCCACCACAAAAAGACAAGTATGGGCATAGATAGTAACAACAACAACTACAGCAATTTGATCCTATGCCAATCATGTTTCCTCTTGTCATCCAATTGAATCAAAATTATTGGCAATGATTCTTCCAATATCTTTACTCCAAAATGCCCTGATTCTTTGAAACATATGTCATGAAATCATTCTGCCCACCACATTTGCTTGTCTATATCATCTACTCACATCCTGACTACTACCACCCTCCCACAATAACTTAAGATTGTGGTGCCTGTTTCACTCTACTCCAATCATTTTTGCTAATGTGATCTGTCTAACACTCTGCCCTTCCACTCTGGTGACTTTCTTATTGTCACGGAGCTCAGATTACCCATACAATTCCTTGTTTATACTTCTGAAATTCCAGTTTCAAATAAAGCACCCTCTAGTTACTTCCTCTTCCTCATTTTCCTCACTTGGGATACTTACACTGATGCATTCCATTTACACTTTTGCTTTATTCAACATCCCCAGCCTGACCTCATTTCTCCTTACCCATTATATTTTATGATCCATCTTTATATCCATTCATTTAAGAAATTTTAATTGAACAACTACTGTATGCTAGTCTGGGATACAGTGGTGAAGACAATAAAGATCTTACCCTCATGAAATTACTTGCATTTTAGTTAAAATACAATCACTCTCAATTTCAAACCTCCTTGTTTAATTGAGATCTCCAGTCCATTAAGCTCACCACTTTCTTACACCACTCTTTTTTTCTACAGTTTCATGTTTTGCTCCTCAAAATTCCCCTTTCCACTAACTTTTAGCTGATGTTCTTACCTCATACTTCATTTAAAAAGAGACAAGTAGTAAAACAAAGAACTGTGCATGTCTTCTCTACCATGTTTCAAATTCTTGCACCTCTACCTGTATTCTCTGCATTTCCACCCATCAGAAGACATGTCAGTTTTCTTACCAAAGATGAACAATTTCTCTCATCCTCTGGCTCTGATCCTCTTTTGCCTCTTTTGTTCTCATTTCATCAATTGTTCCCTCTCTTAATTGTATCAACACTGTCTTTTATTCCATCTCATTGTCATACAAACATGCTGTCATATTATCTGTTTTAAAACAAAGGAACAAAAAACTAACATGATCACATATGTTCTTCCAACTACAATTGCATTTGTTAGTCTCTGCTTCACATCAAAATATCTCCAATTCCTCAAAATGAAAATCACTATTATGTATTGCAAACATGTACTAATGAAAAATAAAAGAGATATTTATGTCCTCCACTATCTTGAATCAGCGTTCCACATTGAACACATTGAACTAAAAAGCTCTTGCAAAGAAAAGGAAATAATCATCAAAATTCAAAGACAACCTATGGAATAGGAGAAAATATGTGCAAACTATATATGGAATAAAAGAGCAAAGCATGTACAGTATTTTATAATGGCTTAATAGCCAAAGTATGTAAGGAACATCTGTCACTTGATAGCAATAATGAAACCTCCTAAATAAATAAATTCAAACGGACAAAGAACTTGAATAGACATTTTCCCAAAGACAACATACAGATGGCCGCCATATATACAAAAAGATGCTCAACATCGCTAATCATCAGGGGGAAAAAAACAAATAAAAACCACAATGAAATATCACCATCCACCTTTAAAATGACTATTATCAAAAAGATGAGATAGAAGTGTTGATGAGGGGTGTACAGTAAAATAAATTTGAATCATTTATAGAAAAATGCATGCACCTTGAGTCTATAATGCTAAATGAAATAAATCAGACACAAGAGGTTAAGTATTGCACGGTTTCTCTTATATGAGTAACCCAAAATATAAATAAATTAAACAGCAAACTAAAAAATAGGTGATTGAAAACAAGAAGCTATAGACTTAGTGAAGGTGAGAGGGGGATTTGGGGATGGGGGAGATGGGAGGGAGGAGAAGGAAGATTTTTTATCTCAAGATGCAACATGTGCATGTACCCACTCCCCACAGGAATGTAATTTTTATGTACTACAAGCATGTACTAGTGAATTTTTAAAAAATGTGTTGATGAGTTTATGGGGAATTTTGAAGCCTTGTACATTGTTAGTGGGGAAAAGTTGTGCATTTCGAATGGTGTAGAGTATGGAGGTTCCTCAGCAAACTAAAAGTAGGACTACTAAAAATATGATGTAGCAAACCCACTTCTGGGTGTGTATCTGAAAGAATTGAAGTCAGAATTGAAGCAATGTTTGTCTCATATTCATTGCAACATTACCTATGACAGCCTGGACTTAGAAGCTATTTCAAGTCCATTCACAGACAAATGATGAAAAACTGTGGTGTACACGTACAATAGAATTTTCAATGTTAAAATGAAGGAAATCTTGTCACCTGTGACAATATGGAGGGACAAATGCAACATGATCTCATGTATATGAGGGATCAAAAATAGTCATAGGAACAGAGAGTCAGTGGCTGCTGCCAGGGGGTGGGGGAGAGGGAAGTGAGAAGGCACTGGTCTGAAAGCACAAAGTTTAAGGTATGGAAGATAAATAAGCCCTAGAGATTTACAGCATAGTGCTATATTAACAATATGGTAGTGTAACATTTAAAAATTGCTATGAAGGTAGATCTTATGTGACATACACAAATAATAATAACAAATAAAGAGGATCAGAGAGTCGTGGAAGTAATTAATGTGTTTATGCAATACACTGCTCTGGGGTGGTTTCGCAAATATACATTTACAAGGGGTGATTAAAATATATGATGAATGTTTAAATTTTAAAAATGTATTACAGTAAAGTACACATTGCCTTTAATCCCCCTCACTGTGAGAACTTGTCCTATGGTTCTTGCCACTTCCTGAAGCCATTCAGGAAGTCCTCTTTCGTGTCTTTATGAAGTGTGATCAAAAATATGATGAATGCTGATGCTACCTGCTGTCCAACAGAAAGGCAGCCTTGTAAAAATATTATGTTGTGTCCTCATCCACCTTATTCACCAGATTTGGCACCATGGTACTTCTGGCTCTCCCCAAAGTCACAATGACCATGAAAGGTAAATGCTTTAAATTAATCCAGGACACCAAGGCAGCCATGAGAGCACAAAGACAAAAAGAGGACCTCCAGAACTGCTTCAGAAAGTGGCAAGAATGATGGGACAAGTGTGTTTAAAGTGAAAGGGAGTATTATCAAGAGAGATTAGTGGCAATATGTCTTGCTGTAATAAATTTCTTAAAAATTTAAACATTCACTGTATACTTTGATCACACCTTGTATCTCCAAACTTAACACAATGTGTGCATTATGTACAGCTTTATGTCAATCCTACTTAATAAAATGGTTTAAAATATTTTATGTTGTAAAAAATGGCTTGAACGAGTAGGGTAACTTTTGAGATTCTAGTTCCACATCCTCCATTCACTCCTCAACTCACCACGAGGTGGTTTTTGTGAAAATGCCTACTTTTGTCCAGGGAAGGGCCATGTCATGGAATCCGATAAAAATGCCCCAGAACCTCCTCATGGATGTTTAAATAGTATGTCAGTCTTAATACATCTGTAATGGGGCTCGAACTCCTAGTCCTACACCTGCTATCTCCCTCACTCTTCAAATATTACTGCATTACCAGATTCACCACAAAACTACACTGGAAACTTGTCCAACTTATCTTCTTCTGTCTATTCCAACTGCTTCTAGGCCCTTGTCTCCTTTCCCCACCCCTTCTCCATGCAGCAGCTAGCGGGTTTTAATGATTCAGACTCTTCCTCCACTTTCCTTTGGCTTACTGAGTAAGAGTCATGAACTCATCAGCCTACTAAGGCGAGGAAGATAAATGCATGAGGTAGAGTAGATATATTTTTCCTTTAAAACAAAGCAAGCAAAAACAGTTCAAGAAAGGTAAATCAAATTTCTTTTATTTTTACTAAAGTACAAACATGTAATTTAATAACATATGATGTTGTAGGTTACATTATAATTAAATTAAGCCCACAAAATTTACTATTTAGGTTTTGTTTTATGTTCTAGATTTGTCCATAGATCATGATCTCTACTATAAGCGAAGCAGAGCACGTGTAATGATACATGGCCACACATCGTCAGGCTCAGAGTCAGACCTGTGGTAAGGGGGACACAAGTCATAAACAGTTTAAGTAGACAACATGCATAATAGCCTTATATACATGTCTTGTACCCTTTCAGATTGTTTTTTCTTCCATTTAGCAATGTGCATTTAAGGTTTCTCTGTCTTTGTATGAACATGGATTATATCTCCAGATACTTAGCTATTCTTTTATTTCTTCCATCAGCGTTTTTGCATTTTCTCTCAAATAGACCTTGCACATATTTTGCTAGGGATATACACAAATACTTTATTTTTGTGCCAGTGGTTTTTTTTTGTTATTTGTAAAAACACATACATCACTGCAAGACATTGATTATAAGGGAAACTATGTGCAAGAGAGGTGTAGGTTCAGCAAAGAAGGTGATGGGAATAATTAGTGTTGTCGTAACTTGCACTTTAAAGAATTCGTTTCAAAAATATTTAAGGCCCCAGTGGTTTAGAATTTGCTGTGGGGTCAAAGAGATGATTTTATGCAATTGTCACTATGACTATCTCTATTCACAGATGAAATCTGATGGAGTTTCACTTGTGCATTCAGTAAGGGTGGACTTGCCATCTCTTTTGTAAAGGAGCACCTGAGGAGCCTGTCACGTGTGGGTGACAAAAACCCAAATAAAGAATCAACACTAAGAAAGAATATTCTTTATTCTTTCTTATGTTAAGATGGCAGAGAAGGATGGTGCTGCACTGAAGTTTAATATAATTAAAAGCCAGTTTTATGATCTTAAGCAAATGTTGTAATCAACCTATCTGAAAAAAATTCTTCTCAGCTCTAAATTAGGGATCAATTAATTAATTCTAATGTCTTTCATCTCCCAGGCTTAGCAAGAACCGATGAATGAACTCAAGGTCTAAAAATGTTTATATCATTTGTGTGAGCCACAATAAAAAAGGATTCTCATTATCAATACTCTTCCTTGACTTCATATACTTTCGGATGGTCACTGTAGACCTGAGAAAAGTAACACAGAATATAAGTCGTTATTATATTACAGTCAAGGAATTCATCAGAGAACAGGAAACTCATCTATGATCAATCTATTATCAAGGTAAAGGAATAACTGAAACCAGCTAAGGAGGGGGGGTGGAGGCAGGGAGGCTTAATGTGCACCCGCAAGTATAGTAGTCTCCTTTCTTCTCTGGACTTACTAGGAACTCTGATAGGTTCAGTGGTACTGCGGAAGCCACAGAATATACCTGTGTACACGTGTGATTTGCATGGACAGCAGTAAGGAAGCTGGTGACAGCAGAGGAAACAATGCCAGGCTGACATCTCGCAACTGTGATAGGATCTTGCTAAAACCCTCTCCTTGTTTTTCTCATAGCTCAAAGCATGGGCATAGCCTTCTATCTCTTTCCCCCTTATACTTAGAACACTCTGATCAACAGAGTTTGAGTGTCATTCCTATTGGACATTCTTGAATATAACTTCATGAAGATTCAAAAAAGGGAGCCAGGCCATTTTCTTCATGGATAAAACAGAAAACAAAGCTAATCCTAGGTTAAGTAGTTTCTAAGGAAATATTTGAACAAGAAGATACAAAGCTATGATAGACTGAGTTTCCAAGCATCATAATGCCTGCAAATGCCCCCAGAGGGGTTCCATTCCCCAAACCAAACTCAAATCATCCAGGACACAACAGGACACCATGTTCAATTTGCTACCTTTTTTCTGAGTTTCTTGCCACCCCTACTTGATAATTGCTTTTATGCTTGGAAAAAAACAATAAAAATGAAGAAGCTGAGGCAGGGCTAGATAATGAGTTGAGGCAGACATTAATGGAATCCAGGTGACTTCAATAGCTTTTACCTCCTCATTTTATCCAACTGTGAAGTTGTGGAATAAAAGGAGTCTCCCAGCTGCGCATGATGACACAGGGCTGCAATCCCAGCACTGTGGAAGCTGAGGAAGGAGAATGGAGAGTTCAACCCCAGCTTGTGCAGTTTTGTGACTTAGCAAAACCGTGTTTCAAAAAAAAAAAATTTAAAGGGCTTGGGATGTAGCTCAGTGCAAAGGCCCTGGTTTAAATCCTCAATAGGACAAAAGAAAAGAAAGTAACTCCCCACATTTCCCAAAACTAGCCTTACAGGTCTAGTCAGTTCCCACCCTTGCTCCCCTGTATTTGGTTTGGCTGGTAAACAGATTTGGGTCATGAGAGTCATGAGTCAAGCAGCCTGCTTTCCAGGCTTGGTCCTTTGTAGGCATCCTCTGGTGTCTTGGTGAGCCCTTTCTTGAGGAATGCATCCTGCCTTGCCCACCCTGGCCTTCTGGCTGATACACTTCTTGCTTTGCATAGCCAGGTGTCCAGATAACACTGCCCCTGCACTGGGAGATGGGTGAGCACAGGTTGTTTGGTGCATTCCCTTCTTTAGTCTCCACTCTTGACCTTGACGCCAACTGCAGAATTGGTGGGTTCCTGCAATGGAACAGCAGACGCAGCAGCCAGCTCCCATCTCCTGAGTCTCACTCACCTCCATCTTGGCCTGTTGTTTGACTTTTCCACTCTGTCTGCTCTAATGGCTTCATTAAGCCCCAGTCTCTTTGAGCTACCTGCATGATACTGGGGAAGGACTGGCTGGCCCAGCTCACTCGGGATGACCTCCGTTATCTGGCATTCTTAAGCTTACATCTTGATCTTGCTCGACTCATTTGGTTTACTCAAAACTGTGTTAGCAGGGTTGAACATTTTAAACCTTTGCTTTTCTGTTGGGATTTGATCCTCTGACTTAACTTTTAGTCCATAAGAAAGGCTCTCTTGTCTTGCTCCTTCTACTACTTTCAGGCCTAGACCGATGTGTCAGACTATTACTTAACAGACAAAAATGAGAATTATTTTGTTTCCGGACACTACCAGTCACCATCAAGTCACCTTATTTTTCTCTGAGTTTGGAATTTGGAAATGTTGATATTATGCATGAAAATATATAAAACTGTCCTAGGTTATTCTTTCCCCTTGGTCCATGTGCTTTTTTTTTTTAAACTGTGTTTTCCTCCTAAGACCCATAGATTGTAATCTGTTTGTTATGTGCATTTGTATTTTAGCAAAGTACTGAAATTGCCTTCAGCTTCTAGATGTTATATAAGGAAAACATGCAATGTTATGAGTGTTTTGTTTTTATTCACTTCTTGCAATGCTATGTTTCCTTTATAAGCTCACAGCAAGAGTGAGTAGCTGGGGAAGGAAGAAATCTGCTGCTGTTGTATTCTTAAGTTCTTTCCAGTGCTATCCATGTTATTTAAAATAAAGTCAGTTGCATGTAACTAATACATAGGTGGCTAGAAATCCACAGTTTCATGTTGGACTGAATCATCTGTTACACATGGAGACTGATTGATCTCAGGTTCACCAGGGAATGATCTTTAGATGACACTGACAAAAGGGGATTGGACTGTAGGGATGTTATTTCAAATGCATTCTACTTCTACACAGTGACAATTTTACCCTCTCACCCCTCCACATAAGAAAAGGAAAGAGAAGTTTTGAATAATTATGTTAACTCTAGAGGAAAGAGTTGGAACAATGGAATCCAATGTAAATTTCTGGGATGATACAAATATGTATTTGATATCTGCGATGTGAAACAGTAGTCACTAGCTGCCTGTAGCTACTGATCACTTAAAATATGGCTACTTGACTGAAGGACTGCATTTTAACTTTGATTCACTGAAGTTTAAATACCCACATGGTTGTAGCATAAATATGCCCATGGTATTGGAAAGCTAAGGGTTTGAGGACTGGATCCCAGAATAAGTGGTTTTTTCATTGCAATGCTAGGCTTCTCATACTCCCTGCGTGCACAACTTCACCAGCCTCCTCCACTGCTAATGCTTCTGGATTTATTAGTCCATTTCCTTTATTTCTTGTCAATGCCTAGTTACTGTACTTGTTCAACAAATCTGTTCTAATGCATAGGGTGTTGTGACGTGCTATTTCTGAAGATATGCAACTTTTATTCAGAATGACATTAACATAGATTTGATTAAACAAATTTAATTTCCTCCTACTAAGTAACTCACTTGGTGTGAACAAATCATTCCCACATCACTGAGAGTGCAGATTTGGCAAAAGAGATGGTAAACAGAGGGGAGGAGGTAGAAAGATATTTTTAATTTGCCAAGTTCTGACTAGCAGGATCTTAATTATTACTTTTTAGAATCACTCAGCAGGGCTGGGGGTGTATCTCAGTGCTAGAATGCTTGCCTAGCATGTATAAGGTCCTGGATTTGATCCGTAGTCCCACACACAAAAAAATGACTTAGGAGATGAGATAAATCTGCAAATTAGAGGCCTGCAGTGTACTGTGGAGACATCATGTATGGCCTCTAAAGAAATGCTGCTTTTCTCCTTGCCACTTCCCTCCTTACTTCTTTCTCCACAAAGGATTTTTAGTGAGAAAAACACGTCCTTTCCCTAGGTCTTCCTAGTCCACTGCTGGGTGACTTACATCCATAGAAAATGCCTCCCTATGGTACAGCAAAATCTGTTTGGGACCACAGTTTCTACCTCCAGCATAATACAGCACACAGAATTCCATTTCCATGTAGCAGTCCTCCAAAATTTGAAGAGATAGCACTTGTTCACATGAAAATTTCTTTATTGACTTTCAGTTGATTTATCCATAGCAGAGTTTCAAGTGGCTCACTGTGTGGTCCCAGTCTTCTTGATCTGGTTTGTCAATGGTCTCCTTGAGGCAGTGACCCAGACTGAAACTGCCATTCTTGGTGAGATTTGATCAATGACAGACTCAAGCAACACTCTTCCAGCCAAGCTCTGCGGGATGCTACCATTTTACTGATAGAGCCTAAGATGAATTTAGCTTTGATCTTCCAGTGAGCTAAAAGCACACTGCTTTTCACAAGTGTTCAGTGCACTGCATTGCATTGGTACAGTTTATTTGGGTGACCAAGTGCAGGTCTTCATATTAACCCATGTTATATTTCATCCTAATAATTGTAGCACATATAGTAGACACTGTGATGAATCTCTGGTTTGTCCTCAGGACCAAACTTATTTCTCTTGCTGCCGAGAATCCTCTTGACAATAGTCTTCTAATGTCAGCAATCTTTGGGGACTGTTTCAGCTGAAGAAAACTACCTTGCCAAGGTCATCTTTACTTTTAGGGGCAGGGTTCATCCACTGAATGATCAACTCAGAGATAGGAAGCCCACCCCGGCCCACCTTGGAGCCACATTTCAGGGCTATCTCCAGTTCTGCTCTGCCTTTGGGAAGTTAAGTAGGACTTAGGGAATGCACCACAACTCAGTTTCTTCCTCTGCGTAGCCCTGATTTCTTCCTGTCCCTTCCCCGTATGTGAGTCCTTCTCTATAAAACCTCCCACGTGCTAATTTCGGGCTCTCAGTCTGCACCACTGGAAATCCATTGTACCCTCAAGTGTTACTCCATTCCAAGAAGCAAATTCACTTTGGATCCTGCATCTCTGGTCAAATGAATTTGTTATTCAAATTTTTGATGTGATTTTGCCCTGGAGTTCAGCGTCTACTTTAAGCTCTTTATTGTATATTTCTGCTTCAATATTCATAAGCATCTCAAACTCATTATATTCACAAATGAAATGCACTCATTATTTCTGCCATATTCCCCTCCACATTTTGTCTTCTTGCAACATCAACTCAGTCACCCACACTAGAAGTCTTCCAGTTATCCTCCTTCCCCTAAATAGTCAATGAAGGCTTCCTTCTCTCAGTTCCCATTGCTGTTTCCCTAATTTCGTCCCTTCTCATGCATTGTCTGCATTACTACAGTGGCCTCAGCCCAGGATTCTATCATCTGCTTTTTCCTTAATATTTTTCCACATGTGACCACCACAGATTTGTGCTAAGATAGATGCGGTCATATTATCCTCTGATTTGATGTCCCTTGCTTAAATTACCACCTTAATACTTTCTAGGCCGGCTTTGAAACCACCCTTTCACTCTTGCTTTGTCTACTGATGCTCTTTCCATCTGTACCTGGCCTTCAGTCATGTAGTCTCCAAACATAAGCATTCTCTTTCACCCTTTACAGTCTTTAAAGATCATCTTTTCCTCCTGCACTCCACACCTAGTCAACCATCCTTTTCTTCCAATATCTCACGAGGAGTTTTCTTTCCAGCACACTCTGTAGGGTCTACCCTGTTGTAGTCCCCGGCCCCCAGCATGCTAACCAGATGTGAGCATGCACGTTCTTCTTTTCATAGGAGTCATATGAGATCGAAGGTTAGCAGCTGAAAGAGGGAAGGAAAAGACTGAAAACATACTATTGCTTTTGATTTAAAGTCTATTTTATCTCAGAAGTATGAATACTCTTGCTCCCTTTTGGATTTCATTTGCACGGAATATCTTATTTTGTTCCTTCACTTTAGTCTATGTGTGTCCCTAGAGTTGCAGTGAGTTTCACATAAGCAACATGCAAGGTGTGATTGAAAAATACAGTGAGAGTTTAGATTTTAAAAAAATTATTACAGTAAAAGACACATGGCCACTAATCTCCCTCAAAACACTCTCCCTTGATCAAACACACTTCTCCCATTGTTCCTGTCACTTTCTGAAGCAGTTGTCATGTCTTTATGAGGGGTGATAAAATATACAATGATAAAATATACAATATACATCGAATGTTGCTATTGAGTACCATCCAACAGAAAGCCTGGCTCCTGAAAAGATTACAGTGTGTCCCCACCCAGCTTACTCACTGGATCTAGCACTGTGTGACTTCTGGCTCTTCCCCAAAGTCAAAGTGACCATGAAAGGTAAACATTTTTAATTAGTTCAAGACTTCAGGGAAGCTACAACAGCACAACTAAAGACATTCATGAAAAAGTTCTTCCAGAAATGCTTGAGAAAATGGCAAGTATGATGGGATAAGTGTGTTCCACATGAAGAGGAGGATTTGTGGCATGACTAATGGCAATTTGTCTTTTACTGTAATACATTTTTTAAACTTTGCATTCATTGTATTTTTCTATCACAACTCATAAATTAAATAAGAAAACTAGGCCAGTCCCAGCACCCAGAAGGAGGCTCCCTCACTGCCATTTCAAGCTCCTAGGGCAGAGGATGTGAGCCAGTCCCAGCACACGGAAGGAGCCTCCCCCGCTGCCATTCCACCCTCCTAGGGCAGAGAAGGTGAGCCACACAGGCACCAGACGCACTCCCCCGCTACCCGTGGAAATGAGAAGACACATAAACAAGGCTCCAAAACAGATGTCCAGATCACCTACAGCAAACCCAAAGGGAAATGAGATGGAACAATCTGATACTCAACCACCTGGACTCTCTGAATTGGCAACAAAAGAGGATCTGGGAAAAATGAAATCAGAAATAATT
>NW_004624883.1:290641-316288 GCF_000247695.1 Heterocephalus glaber | reverse complement strand
GTGGGAGGGGTAGGGGAAAGGAAAGAAGGGAATGGAATTAATATGAGAAAATGAAAAAATGATAATAAAGTGTGTAAATAGGGTGGGTGGAAGGGTTGAAGGGAGGGCAGCAGAAAGAGAAAAAATAAGAACCAAGAGAGATTATGTAAAGGTACAAATTTCCAATGATGAATGTCATTATATTGTATACCTAAAATGTACCAGTAAAATTAATTTAAAAAAAGAATATGTATACGTGGGGGAAAAGCACATTGTATAATACAAGAGATCAGTGTGACTTTGAGTAAGTCACTTTACTTTTCTGGGCATTAATTTTTATCTCCTTAATTATTAAATATGAGTAATAACACAAATTATGTGATTTTTGAGGATGAGGTGATCTATTAAAGCACTGAAATCAGTGCATGACTGAGAAATATTCAGTAATGGTCACCATTGTAACCATATTTACATAATTATTATTGTTATTACTTATTTCTCTGAGATTATTAGGAGTTAAATTAAATTTTTCCCTCTCTATTAAAGTAATGCACACATTTTACTCTGCTTATAGCATAATAAGACTTCCTTTTTGTATTTGTTTTGTAATTATTTGATAAGTTATCTTTGTTAAGTCTTCGGGCAGTTTCAAGCTTTAATTGTTTCACCTTTATTTTCAACATAAAAAGTAGCAGAATTCATGAAGCAACAGATGAAAAATGTTATCACATTTTGAAAAATGCATACCATTGAAAATTAAATGATTTAAAATACAATTTTGGAATAGAATTTATGAGCAGTGGAAGGATTTAGTGGAGGAATGAAAAATAAAGCCTTTGAACAAAGCAGCTAGATTTCCTGCCGTGGTTTCATGTGAGAGAGACGGTGACTGCCCTGTTTTGTAGAATGTGGTCACTTTGTTTGTGATTAACAGTAATGTTCTATTTTTCAGCCACACATCTTGACATATGAACTGTGCATGTCCATATTGTTTTAGTTAGAGCTAAAATGAAAGTCACGTCTGTTCTAAAATGGAAACATAATCTGAATTGGATATGATAATTGCTCTGATTTGCTTAAAGTGGTCTGGTTAATAGTAAAAATTTTCTCATCTTGTAAAGTAACAATGCTTTCTTCATTTCAGTATTGTGATGTGAAACACAATGTATATGACCTCAAAGTCTTTGTAAACTGAGAAATATTAGGTTAGTTTGAAACATAGTTTAATTTGCAAGTATTTGAATCTTTCATATGATGATACGTAATATATAATATATTGAGATGTTCTCTATGCAAACACAAATGTGCAGGCCATTTTGGACTTTCAGCTACCTTTCCTTTTAACCAAGGTTCTGTTAAATTTCCTCCTATTACATCTCTTTTTCACCACTAGAGTTGCATTTAGAATATGTATACATTAAAAAATATAATAATATAATAATGTTCATTGGAGAAAGTCCAAAAGAGAAATATAGTATTCAGTAATCCCCCAAATTTCGTGACTGTGGTGACATATTTTTCTCAGATCATCATGTACATCCAGTGGTCTGTGGATGGCTTTGTCCAAGATTGTCATTCTGTAGAGGAAGATGTAGACTTTCCCCAGATCACAGCAATTTAGTGGTACAAATACAACTATAACTCAGAAACATCCCATTTATAGTTCAGTGCTCATTCCTCTTTAAAAGGTTAGAACCTTGATTTGACTGTTCTGTTGAAAATGCCTGGTTATCAAGGAATTTCTCTGCATTTCAGCCAAGGAGGGAAGTGAATTATATACCAGGATCTTAGTCTATAAAACAAGGACAATGGCCAAAGGCTGTCCCTTGAAGTATCAGTAACTGAAAGTCATGGGATTGAAATGTCTCCTTGGTGAAGATTTTCCTTTTTTGAGCATTGTTTTGCAGGTGTCCCTGGCCTTGCGTTGTTGACAAAAACAACAATCACATCGATTTAGACAAACTTGTTAATACATGTAATTGCACATATTGATCTATGAATATATACAGCTAGATAAATAGCTGGAAATATAGCTTTACAAATTGGAATAATACCATAATGACTGTTTTTAATAATGGGCATTAAATTCAATTCTTGACTTAACAGAGGAAACAAGAGAAACTATAAAGTAAATCCCTCAACTTCACATAAATATTGTTCATCCAAAATAAGTACTGGACCCGGCAATATCTATTTTAAGATAAGAAAAATGTTATGAAAAACAATGAGAAGTTAGACTTCTTATTTTTTTAAACTATGTTTTTGGTAGATGACCTTAAAGATGGCTCCCAGTGACTTTATGCTGGCATTGTCAAAGTTTTTAATAGTGTTATGGATACAAAGAATTTTATAATTTTCATTCTGTTCTGTAGCCAGAACTCCTTCAGATGTCTGGTGTCTGAAAAGTGTTTCCACTGTGTCTTATTTATCATTACCCATTTTCATTGGTTCTTGTGTACTATGGTGTTATTTCAAAAGGTACTGTAAGAGTATACCTCTCAAACCAAAAGACTTGCTCATTTGGTTGCACGAACAGAAAGAAACTGCATAATGGGGAAGTCTGCTCTGTTTGTCATCCTGTTCTAGGGAAGAGAAACCCATAGGACCAGATTGGTTATAGCCTCTGAATTGGAAGGGATAGCAGCAGGCAGAGTCCTGGTACCCCAGGGCAGGAAAGTGGACGCAGAAGGTGAGTGGCATGTGAGTGGGTTACACAGCTAAGCCGACGGTAGAAGTGGGACAAGAACAAAGGCACCTTGCACAGCAGCATAAGTAGGTGTGCTTGACCACCATTTAAATTGCCTTGGGAAGGAAAAAGAATGCAGGAAATGGCAGTCAGCATTATGATCATTGCTTTGGCTCTCCAGTGCCAGAAGGGAATTGCCTTGGCTCAGCAGGAACGTTTGTGAGTACGTATTCCCATTCCTTTTATTCTAGGAAGTGTCAAAAGGGTAGCTTGGTGACAAAGACTTTGTCACAGAGTGGCAATTGCTCAAGGGACATAAACCACTTGGTAGAGAAGTCAACCCACCACGAGCATTTATTGTAAGAACCCACCCTATTCATTGGCTCATTCCCCTCTCACACTTTCAAGCACTATTTAGCCTCATTGTGGGTGCTAAAGATTTTCCAATGCCAGCCACTCCAGAGGCTCTCAGAGTGGTTGATACCCATTCTCGTTCTCTCCTGTCTTGGCCTTGGTGCTCTTGAGGTCCATTCAGTACAAACATCCCCTGTAATTTTCAGGGGAACTAGCTATCCACCCACTTGCCTGGGCTGTATTAAGCTTCCGGGGCTCAGAGATATTTTATTGCTGAGAATGGATGTACCCACCTGCCACATCCTGCAGAGGGTTTTAGGCTGTCACTGCTGGGCACAGCGTTCCCAGTCATAGCTGTGTCACAGTTTTACCAGTTACAAGTAGATGTCTAGCTTTAAATCACATTTCATTAATACCAGTTCAGGGGTCTGGATGGGCTTTTTACAATCTAGGAACATGGAGCCATTTTGCACTCAATTGAAGTTTGACCCATGGAAAATAAAAATAAAGAAAAGAGTTATAGAATCCATCTGGTCATGGTCTGTAAGGTGTCAAAATGGCATCATGCACTAACATAAACAGGATGTTTCTGGTCAAAGTAGAAGTGGGAAACAATTATAAAAACTTTGACAGTGGAAAATTTTCTGATACAAATTACTAAACCTTTCTTCAATTTTTAAATTTTAGAGAAGGTTTTTGTATGAATTTGAATGCTGGTTTCTGCTTTTTATTTTTTGAGTCATTAATGACTCATTGAACATGAATCATAATAATCTGTTTCTTTTCTATTTATGGTGGCATTTTGTGTTTGTCTCTTACTCTCAATGTTGCTTTTGAAATTGTTGGAATGCAACTCTTATGAAAAATTGCCAAGAACTGAGGTGGATTATTTTTTACATTTCCTTTTGTTTGTAATGATAGATACCAGTCCATTACATTTGTATAGTGCTATAAACACATTCATGTGTATTGCCTCCTTTGATTATTACTGCAAAATTTCAAGGCAAGCTTTTAACTCTCATTTTATGGACAAGGAACATAATACTCCAAGAAATCACACAATTCAAAAAACTTTTAGCTGCAAATGCAACCACTCTATTTATATTTTGAGAAGTTCATTGATTTAGGTGCCTGGGCAGGATGAGCAGAACAGGATCTAGTGGATCTAGAGGTTCATGTGCAATTGGAATCTTTTTCTCCTTAATCTCCTTATTTTTCTTTCCCCAGTTCCTATTCCAGATTCTAGCTGCATCTTGACCTTTTTTTCTCAGATTCCTCCAAATAGATGAGGTCATGGTCCCTCAAGAATGGAGGAGCCACATCCTTGCTTTTCTGAAATCCAGTGGGGAAAGAGAAAGTCTCACCCTGTCTCATTCAACTCTGAACACCAAGTTCTTAGTGGTCTGTCTTGGACTCTGTGTATGTCTTGGATCACATCTTGTACCCCGAGTGATGCACACTGTGACTGGGTTGGCCTAGGTCACATAGGCAGCTGTGTGATCAGGGGAACCGGATCTGTAATGGATGAAGGAAACAAGCTGAACTACAGAGGAGATAAAACTACAACAGTCACAAAGATGAAACAATGTTTTGAAGTTATTATTGTTCTTGGTTTGGTCCTTCTTCCCACTATACCCTGCTGTTGTATATGAGAAACCAAAAATATAAACTCTTTTTATTTCCTACAGTGTTTTATCTTGAAAGGAAACCTGTTCAGAAATACTTAAAGGTCCTATTCACTTATTTTTGTTTTAACATGAAATGATGATAGATTCTCAGAAAATTGCAAAAAGAGTACTTACTGTACATGAAAAGTCTCATATACTCTCCACTTAGCCTGTCCCAAAGTTAACATCTATATAATATGATATGAAAACCAACATACTGACATTGATATATTCCGAAGAGCTTATTCAGATTTCACCAGTTTTACTTGTGTGTGTGCTTTTATATAGTTTCACCATATGTGTAGATCTATGTAATATCTACTGCAGTCAAGATATAGAATGGTTTTCTTTTGTTCACCATTTATATTCATATCCACAACCATTCCACCCAATCACTAAATCCTGGCACCACTAATGTCTTCACCATCTCTATATTTTTGTCATTTCAAAAATGGGATGTGGATGAAATAATATATTAATGAACTTTAGAGATTAGCCCTTAGACTTTTAGAGATCATCCAAGTGGGTGAGTGTATCAATAGTCTGTTTCTTTTTGTACCTTAGTATTTCATGGTATAGATGTACCACATTTTTAGCCATCCAGAAGTATTGAAAAATATCTGGGTTTTGTTTCCTGGTTTTGGTGTTATGGATATGTATGCTAAGACATTCTTGTACACATTTTTATGTGGGTGTGAATTTTCATTTCTCTGGGGTAAGTGACCAAGGGAATGCGCCTTTAGTTTTGTAAGATACTGCTAAGCTGTTGTTCATAGTGGCTGTTCTTCCTTATATCTTCACCAGCCATGTAAGAATGCTGGAATTTCTTCATCTCATTGTGAGCATTTGTTGCTATTTTTTAAATTTAGCCATTTTGAAGATGCACAGTGATATCCCATTATGGTTTTTAATGTTTAGTTCTCTAATGATGTTGGGCATCTTTCATGTGCGTATTTGCTATTTGTATAGCTTCTGCAGTGACATGCCTGTTCCTGCCAGTTGTCTATTTTCTAAATGGATTGTCTATGTCCCCCCTCTCAAATATCTGCTTATGAAAAAGAAGGATTTTGTTTGTCTCTGTTCACAATCAAATCCTCACAACCATCAATGTGGAATATTGTAAATAAATGCTTTTGTGTAAACAAATGCATTTTCAGAGTGGATTCTCCATAATATAAGTACATGTTTGCCTATTTTTATAGTGTATCCAGGTTTCATCATTGAATTAACTTCTTTGCCTCCTATCAAACTTCCTGTTTCTTTTTATCTACCCAAAGTCTTTTCTTTACAAGATGTGTTGTGAAAAGAAAAGAAGGAATGAGGAGAAAGGATAATTCTGTCCTGTCAAGAGATACTTTTGGAAGAAATTAAATGGAAGGCAAGGGCACTGTGATCAGGAGACTTGGGTATAATAATGAGATAATAGATTTCTATCTTTGCTAGGAAAGACAGCTGTGAACATAATAAACAAATATAAAACTATGCAGCAGAAAATGATTATAAGTAATTAGTAGTGAATGGTTTATTAGTCAGGGAAAAAGACAAATGAAAGAGAGGTCTGAGGGTATTGTCTGGGAAGTACACATACTAAATCTTTGGGGACTTGTAGTCAGGCCTTAGAACCTGCCAGAGCGGGAAGAGTGGTTTTATGAAAGGGAGATTTAGCTTCCTTCACAAAGATACACTATTTCCCTTAGATACCTTCACTATGTGTTAATAATGTCCCCATGATTGCAAACACTAATGGTGAAGGAGCATTTTCTGTGTGCCAAACACTGTGCTAAGTTCATTACTCTATGAGGGGAGGACTATTATAATTTCGGTGCTACATTTTAGAAAACTGAGGAAAACTAATTTGCCAGAAATAATATAAAACGTCTTCCAACCAGTTAGGTTCATTATACTGTATTTTGGTTGGAAATATGGAATGTATTTTCTATTTAGAAGAATATGATCATGACTTTAATGTATAAAATAAAGCCCTTTGAGTCATCACAATTGTTGTAAGTTCTACCTGCTATAAGTTCAAGATAATAGAGTAGATTTTCTCAGCCACTAAGTTCCCCAGTAGTGAGCTAATAACATCTGGGGTAGCAACAGCACTTTGAGGTCACTAAGGAACCTTCTAGAATACAACTAATTTTCATTTTGGCCTCTTAATTTGGTAGATGCCTTGCATTTCCAACACAACATTTCCTATTCTTTTCAAGAAGTCATTAACAAAGCAAGCATGGTCAAAGAGGTATCGCAAAGGTTGTTATGAGTGCAAGCAGTGCAGTCAGACTTTTATTCGTTCATGCAACAGATATTTAGTGAGCTATGCACTTTCCTAGCTGCTGGGGATGGGATAGTAAACTAGACTGGCAAGTCTCCACCTCTCATGGAACTTAGGTTGTAATAAGAGGAGAAAATAAGTCTTCTTTAGATAAAGTATAAGAAATGACCTTTCGGGGCCAATAATATTTCAGATGAGTGCTGAAGGATGAGGATGAAATTTGGAGGGTTCCTGAAAGAAGGATTATCTCTTACTGCTGTTTAAAACATTGCAGCGTTGTCAGTCCGTTAGGAAAACGTCTAAATTCCTTACTGCAGAACACAGATGTCTGTGTGCTCAGACTCCTGCCAGCCTACATCTGCAGCCTCACCTCCAAACAATCTCCCCACTGCATGATGTTCATTGCCTCCTTGTCAGTGTGTGAATTGTGCCTATGGCCCTGAATTCTTTCCCCAGTATTTTCCTAGCAGACTTCTATTGATCCTTTGAGTCTCAGCTCAAAGTGCAGTTTCTCTTCCTCAGACAGACTGACCAGATCCTCTTTCATGACCCTGCTCTATTTGGTATCTAGAGCTATGTTAGCACTTATTACATTCTAGTGTATTTGTCTATCGTCACACCAGACTTTTTTTGAGAATCCAACTTTGCCACTTGACCTCTGTTATGCTCAAGTTTCTTAGCAGTAAATTCAAGTTCAATGGTATGTCAACAAATGGTAGTCATTATGATTATAACTAATAGTCATAACTTGTACAGTCACAGAGCCTCCAGTTCATATAGCCATAGAATGTAGGAGCCAAGAAGTAGTTTAGATTCCTTCTGTCATAAGCCAGAAGAGAACTCTAGAAAGCCAGAAGGGCCCTTATTAATATTTTTCAAACCACACTTACAGATGTTTTAGGAGTTTCTCAGAGGAGCTTCTGTGGCTAGATTTTCAGACATCTGGGGTACCACTTTGCTTCATCCAGGGCATTTGTTTTTGATTTATTAACTAAGTTTTCATGTGGCTCTATTTGTACTTTTGAAAATTTTAACTGTTTTTAAAAGCTTGGAAGTCATTCATTTCACCTACTGTCATTTCACAGAACTTTAGCTTTCTTGAAGGAATAGAACTAGTTAGAGTCCGTGCCAACATCCAGGTCCCTTAGTTCTCAGTGAAGTGCTTCATAAAGACTTCACAGCCTGAATAAAACCTGTTTTTGAGTTTGTAGATCCTGCTTGGTATTAAAGGAGCAGGCCAAGATTTGGTATCACACTATTATAGACAGCTAAGTTAGGCAGAAATATTCTAAGCACTCAGACTGGACTAGGCCCTTGAGGGAGTCAGTGCAGAGGGTGAGAACCCATCAGAACTGTGGCTGAAGATTCATCTGTCGAAGGCCAGGTCTCAAGATAAAGATGGAATGACCAGGCCTACACGCCTCCCCAAGGGGTAGGCAATAAATTGAAGAGTATACTATAATCGGTATCACCTGATCCAATAAAGTCTGGCTAGGCATCAGTCACCCTAGTGGGTGACCGGGACCTCCTGATCCATCCCTTCCTTAAAATGTCCTTGTTCTTTCCATGTACACTTGCTATGTGACCCATTTCCCCATTGTATCAATATTACATAAGTGGCTATATTTGTAATCTTATTTGTTGATCATACTTTTGACCTGCATTGTGCCCACCTCATGATTTTGCTCTGTAAATCTTCCTCTGTGAAGTAGGGTACATGGCAACCCACTTTCAGGTCACCTCGTGTCTCTCAGGAGCTATCTCTCTCAATAAATCTTTCCTACTGGTAACCTCCATTGTTCTTTAGAATTCATTTTTCAATTTCATGGAACACGAGCTGGGCATGTCTGAGATCGAACAGGTTGGGAGTCACATTTATTCCACCTATATCAGAATTACTGGAACTCTGAGACTCTAAAATTTTGTTTTGCCTCCAACACTTGAAATTTCTGAATGCTTGCTAAGAACTTCCCTAACCTTCTTGGTATATTTGTCTCCTGGTGCACACTGTTGAGCCTACTTCCCCAGGAGGGAGACAATACTAACTCATAGGGTCACTCTGAATAAGAACTTAAATAAGGTTGCCCAGGCACAAAAATCTCATAGGTGATTTTAATGAGGCAGAATCTTTATTCCTCCTCTACTGCTCACTGTACTGGATGGTGTTTTGAGTTGTGTTCAAATATGGAAGCATCACTTAGTATTTCTCACATTTGTAAACTTCCACCTTCCTCTTTCCTTTTCTCAAACTCGAGTTCATTTTTATTTCCCAGGATGTTGGAGACCATGATTGTCTCAGCAGCAAGTTTTATAGAGCCTATGTTTTAATTTCAGACTTGAATGCTTAACTTCTAGTACCTTTTGCATTAACATCCATATGTTTGCTCCAAATAGCATAAAGTGATTAATCGAGTCATTAAGACAACTGTTGCCTTATTAGGGATCCAAGAAAGCTGAATGGAATACCAGAAGTGAAAATGAACCACATTTATTTAGCTTTCCCTGCACATGTGCATATGTGTTTTCAAACCAAATGATTCTGTGGTGCAAATTTGCAAATGTTATGAGACGGGAAGAGATTGCTAATACTTCAGAGACAGCGAATGCATTAGGATCTGGAAAGATTGAGGCAGCTCTGGAAGAGGGGCCAAGTCAAACAAAACAATAAAGGAAAAATATCCACCATGCTCCTGGCACCACAAACAAACTTGACAGGAGAGAATTTTAATTGATCCTAAATTCAATCATCTTTAATCTCACCTGCAGTACTGGAAGAATAAAATCTAAAAAACAGGCAGGAATAGTATCGACATCCTCTGTACTGACTAGATCTCCCTCTCCAGTCCCATGTGTAACCAGGACCAGCAGTGGCTTGTTTTATTTACCATTTTCCTCCTATAACATTTATCAACTTCAGTGCCCCCCCCCATTTCCCCTGCAATCTTTGTGTTGAAGATTTGACATTTTCTCAGTCTTCCATAGGTGCTTTGCAAACATCGCATCCCTGGCTGGAGCCCTTCTTTTCAGCCAAATTGTTACCTAATAGCCCTGGGTATAGACATTCTGGAGTAATATCATTAGAAGATATAGACAAATCTGAGCACACTCAGAAGAGGCTGTCAAAATGCTTGTCCAGTGAGGAACAGCTTGATGATCTGGTGATGGTTAATCTGAAGAGAAACGGTGTGTGTTGGAGAGACATTGGAGAGGTACGGACTGTGAGAGGCACACTTAGGCAGGGCTGCCCCTGTCTGGGCACAGAGTCCATGGGCCCTTGTTACCTGGCTAACCCTGACAGGGCCCAGCACACAGTGCTGCAGCAGCTAATTGCTCCTATCTCCACTCTAAGGGTAGAGGAAGAGAAGGTTACCTGGGGATTGTGTGCATCCCCTATTAGGTTGGAGCCCTCAGTGACTGAAGGAATGTAAGTCCAATGGGAGGGGGAGGGCAATGTTCTTTTCCTGAAGAGTGGAATATGGGGTTCTGGATACTCTCACATATATTTTAAGGAAGTGACTTGAATTAAAATGATTCTGCTGGTAGTACAACATTGAAAAGGACTGATACATGTGAGAAACACCTAGCACAATTCTTGCCAGGGGATTCACGCTAATTTAGTTGTCGCCATCATTATTTTCTTATGATATCCCGGACCCATGGTCGCTATTCGTCTGTCTCTCTCTTCCCTGCACAGCAAACAGCACGGTACTAATGCTGATACATCTCGGGGTCTCTGTTTGCATTTGCACAAAGTTCTGTTCTTAAAGTATGCAAGTCTCCTGCCTCCATTTCACACAGTTTGGTTACTGCATTTCTAGTGCTCTCTTCTTGCTAATTTTTATTCTTAATTGTGAGTGCAAACATCCACGAGATACTTCTCTGCTGTCTTACCTCCCTTTTAGGGTTCTGGAATGCCTACTGCTCTGGTGTGGGGTGAGGTTTTGCAGTCAAAACTTTATGGTTTTAGACAAGAAAAAAGAATTACCCCAATGCTGACAACTTCCTGGAACCTGTTCACTCATTAGTCATTCTTTCATTCTGTTCTCTGGGTACTTCCTGGCTATTAGGGCAAATATCCCCACAGCAAAAGTAGCATCAAAGGAATGGCTGGGCTCAGTATTGACTGTTTCCTGTCCATGATGTGTATATTGCAATGCAGTTATTCTCAAGCAATCGAAATTGCGTGACTTCATTTAATTTTTAGAAAAGTGGATGATTTTTTCTGTGACCTAAAAATATCCAAGGACAGGTGTTTATCCATAAGCCAACAGCAGATTTTGTTGTAATGAGTCAGAACACAAGAAACAATCTTGTTACCTGTTTTTTAGTAAGAACTACTTATATTAACTCGGACAAAGTAAATCATTTAGATCCCTGATTCTAAAAATGCCTCATGTCCATGTCTTAGGTTCATTTGCCATATTTTATAATTATTTTATCCTATAGAAGGAGTCAGAAGAAATTTTATTAGGGCCAAGATTACCTGTAAGAATGCCAATGGTACTTTTTCTTGTCTTTGTAATATTTTCTCTTTGACTTTTCTTTGTAGAACATTTAAAAGACCAGAAGGTATCCAGACAAAGGAAAAATATCACCTACAAATTCCATAAATTTGTTGTTCAAAATAATTATTATGGATATTTTGTATCCTTCTATTCATCTATCTATCTATCCAGTTATTGAGCAAATACTCATTAGTTTACTTGCCTAGTTGGGAGGACAATTCTGACTCATCACTCTTCTTTTCAAAATTCTTCACATGCCTTTTAATCTTCTCTAAGAACTTTAGTTCAATTTTAGTAAGGGCTTAAACTATGATTGTGTTAAACCTATGAATAATTAAGGAAATAATTAAAATTTTTACTGTATTAATTCTTCCCATCTAAGAATATAGTATATCTTTTCATTTATTCAATTCTTTATACTGTTGGCAAAGTTTAATATTCTCCTCATATTTATCTCATGTTTTAATTTTGGCTACTGTGATTGAAATCTTTTATTTTCATAAAATGCTAATCTGATTATATTGTTTACTGCATTATCATTGGTGCCATTCTGATGTATTTTGAATATCATTTCTAGTTCTTTATTTATATCTATGTATTTATGTAGCTTTATTTATTTTCAGTTTACATTATTACAAAAATGCTATGATTAACATGTTTCCTTGTATTTCTAGTGGTTTCTTCATATTAGTTTTGTGATTGTTCTTTTCATCAGTGAAATATGACTCTCCTTTTCCAAGTTAATGCCTTTTCCTATGAGTTCTCTTTGTCTGAGTTTAATATGGCCAAACGCACTTTAAATTTGCTTAGATTTATTTGATATATCTCTGTATTTTATTTTATTGAAAACTTCATCAAAGTTTTTATGCATAAATGATAACTTTTGAAACATAATATTGTAATTGAAAAATACACAGGAAATAAGTATAAAAATATACTTATTTTTTAAAAGTATAATTTGAAATCACCTATTTGTATGAATTGAGACTTGTCTTCCTAGTGGGAAATCAAAACAAAATCCAGAGATTAGTTTTGTTATGGTTTTCAATTATGTTAGTTAAGTCTCATTGTTTGAGTACTGTCAGTAAAAGATTAAAACTTTGCTGCTATAAAATAAATAGGTTGCAATAAAATATTGCTTTTATCTTGTTTGTTTATCAAAGTTCCATGTAATAGTAGGTTTGAAAGACCCCATTGCTCAAAAATAAAATTTTGAAAACCACTGTGCTGAGGCCTCCCTTACCTTCTAACTCAGGCAGACACTCAGTTCCACATTAAACCTGAAGATGGCGCCACATCCCACACCAAAGGGAAATCCCATTCCCCTCCAATCCCCGGAGTAAGACGTCCTTTAATGAACTTACATGGTTGAAATACGCTGAACCGCACTGAATAAAATCTCAGTAAGAGACCCCAAAATGCTCTAGAATTTTAAAGCCTATTTCTTTCCAAAACCATACCTTCTGGAAAGAAGAATGCCTTATTTTTTTTTTAATCAGAAAAAGAGAAAGCTAAAGAAGCAACGGTATTATTTAAAGAAAAAAAGTTGAATTATTACTGCAAAAATGAATAAAAGATTAAAAGACTACCTAATTATCAAAAAAATGTCTCTGCCCAATCTCTTGGCTCTTAGTCTTTATATCTTGATTGCCCCCTTCAGCACGGGATGTTTTGCCCTCCCCCTTGGGGGCTATATCTCTTCTGTTCAATACCTCCTCTTCTCAGAAACTCTTACTCCTTCACATCAAAGCTTTCTTCCATATGAGCTCAGCCTCATTTTCAACCATATCTTCCCTGGCTTCCCTTCACATTGCCCCTCTTTCTGCTCTCAGGGCACTTGCTTCTTCTCCTAACAATGGGTACTCCACAAGTTCCACGTAACTTTTTCTCACGACAGTCTCTCGCCTGAGGCTTTCCTCTATTCCCCAGAAGTTAAAATATTATTTTTAGGGTCCAATAAAAAACAAAAGCAATAATACCTCCTCTAGAAACTGTCCCCAGGAAGAAGGGGTCACCTACTTTAATCATTTAACCAACATTTAGACAGCACTCATTTGTGAGAGGCAGCAGGGCATAGTGATTAAGAATGTGGAATCTAGAACCAGACTGCTCAGGTTCAGAGCCTGACCCTATCTCTTGTTAACCTGTGATCTTAGGGTATTGCTTAATTCATGTGTGTCTCTGTTTTTACTTTTTTTTTTAATGAACAAAATAAAAATAGCTAATTCATATTGGGCTCAGCAAAGCATCTTACCTTTCTGAGGTACAGCTTATCCACCTGCCAAATGAGAATAATGTCTGAAATAGAAATGTTTCTAGGTTTGTTTAAATAAGCTTTGTGAAGCCACCGATGCATTGTATACTGAATCCATACTTGTCTTTTGCTAAGCAGTAGCTACTTTTCAGAGTCCTTTGATTGCCAAATACGTGGGTTGTGGATGTAGCTCAGAAGTAAAGCATTTGCCTACCATGTACAAGGCCTTGCGTTTTATTCCCCAGCACTTAAAGAATATTGCCGAAAGCCAAATGAATCAGCAGAGTAGCACACGTTGAGACAAATTACATAGCTCTAAGGCATACTTAGATGTGAATATCATGCAAAACCTGTAAATAATGTTTATTTTTTAACTGTTTTCTAAGGGAAGGCCAATGTATTGAACCTTCATTATTTCATCATGGAAGAGACTTATAAAACAATGTTACTAAGAATCCCAAAAGACCAAAATCAGAGGAAGACTACTTATATTTTACAGAACTTGGAATCAGGAAGTCTTGGTTTTTAGTCCCAATTTCTCAACTCAATAGCTGAGTAAACTTGAGCTAATGATTTTTCTTCCCTGCTATTGTTTCTACATCAGCAAGATGTGAAACTTAGTAGTCCAAAAATACAGTCAGACAACATCTCTGATTCTAGGGAAAAGAAGATACACTTCAGAACTACTTTCCACGATAGGCAGCAATATGCTAGTCATAGGGATATTTAGTAAAATCCAGAAATGACCAATGAGATTTGAATCTTTTAGTCGTTTTTACCTCTACTCACTCAAAACTAAGCTAAAGAGATCAACTCAAACTTTCTTTTTGCTATAAATTCTTTATCTCATAAATGACATCACTTGTTCACCAAAGCCTGAAAACCAGAAGTCACCCCGACTCTGACCTCACCCATATTCCCCACACTCATTTAGCTACCCTGCTATGTTAATTCTTTCATTGAAAAATATCATTTTGATTAATTTCCTATTCTTCAGCTTCACCACCAATCCCACAGTGCAGGCACACACCTGAGAATGCTGTACCGATTCCTCATGTAGCTGCCCATTGTAGCTTTACCAAATCTTTAGTATTTTGCCTTTGTGTCTTTGGCTTCAGATTCATTGTGACTTTAGAAAAGGAAACATTACTAGACATCTCATCCCTTTCTGTCCTTCTCAAGACATCATAAACATTATCCACGGCTTGGTGTCTTTCCCATGCATGTCTGCCTTTTTTATTAAGTGCACGAATTATAAATAGTATATTTTATTATGTTTTTAAGTATTTTTAAGTGCCTAGGCAAATAATATCATACTCTATAGATTTTGCATCTTCTTTTACTCATTAGACATTATATTATGGAGATTTATATACATTGTTTTTGTTTTTGGTACCAGGGATCAAACTCGGGACCTTGCACTTGCAAAGCAGGTGCCAGAACCACTGAGCTAAATCCCTGCCCCAAGATTTATATACATAGTTATGTCCAGCTCTTATTTGCTATTTTTCATTAATATTGCCACTCTATGAATATACCACAATTTCTTGATTCTCTCATCAATAAAATCATCATTCTTTCCTATTATTTTGCTATTATAGTCCATGTTAAAGAAAATTGTCTATGTTTGAATAAAATATTCTTGACTATTTTGTCAACATATCAGAAATGTTTTCTACTCAATATACTTAGAAGTTAACTTGCTGAATTGAAAGGGTTATATCTTGACTATATATTTGCTAATTTGTTTTCTAAAGTGGTTGCATCAGTTTATACACCCACCAGAAAAAAAAATAAAACATGAGAATTTCAATTGTTCTGCTTCCTTGCCATCACTACTAATTTTTGTAACAAATATATTTTGAAATGGCATCTCATTGTAGGTTTAATTTTTCATTTCCTTCATTACCTTCATTACCATGTGCTTTTTGGTTATTCATACTCCCTTTTATGCTCAGTGTCTATTAATGTCTTTTGTTTATTATTTCTTAATTGAATTATTTCCCTTTTTTATTGATATAGAGCAGATAATATCTATTCTGGGTGCTAAGCCTTTGTTGGCTATAAGCATTGCAGATAACCTTCATTATTTTGTGCCGTTTAAACACGTAAAAATCATATTTCTTGATATAGACTTTTTATTACTTGTCACATTAATAATCTTTAAAAAACATTTGTACATTTGTATATTTTTTTCTTGTTCAGGAAAATCTTTCCCATTCTAAGATTATGAAGAAATTTTCTATAATCTCTTATGTAAGTTTTAAAATGCTTCTTTCTTATTTAGATTTCTAATCTACCTAGAATTTATTTTTGAAACTAGAAATCAATAGCAAAATAAACCAGAGAAATTATGCAAATGCATGGAAATTAAGCAACATGCTGTTGAATAATCAGTAGGTCATGGAAGAAATAAAGAAAGAAGACAGTTACTACAATTAAATGAGAATACCAGTGCAACACGCCAGAACTTATGTGACACAATGAAAGCAGTCATAACAGAGTAGCTGTAGCTGCAAATGCCCACATCAGAAAAACATAACAAACCCAAATAAATAACCTAATGATGCACCTCAGGGTCCTAGAAAAACAAGAGCAATCCAAATCCAGAGCTTGTACAAGGATGGAAATCATAAGGATCAGAGGAAAAAAAATCAATGAAATGAAGACTACAAAACCAATACCAAGAATCAATGAATTGAAGATCTGGTTCAAAAACAGACAGACCCTTAGCCAATCTTACAGACAGACCCTTAGCCAATCTTAAAAGAAAGGAAAGAAAAGACAAAAATCAATGCAGTTAGCAATGAAAAAGGTTAATCACAATGGACACAGTTAAAATCCAGAATATTATCACCAATTACTTCACAAAACTGTATGCCAATAAATTGGAGAACTCAAAAGGAATGGAGAGATGCCTAGGTACATGAAATACCAAAACGGAACCAAGAAGACATAGAAATCCTGAATAATCCAATAATAGTCAATGAAATTGAAGCAGTAATAAAAAATACTTGGCAACTAAAAAAAGCCCAGGACCTGATGAGTTCACAGTTGAATTCTACAAGAACATCAGGGAACATCTAACACCAATACTCTTCAAACTCTTTAATGAAATTGAAAGGGATAGAGCACACCCAAAGTCATTCCTGGAAGCTAGCGATAACCTGATTTCAAAATCAGACAAGGACTCAACCAAAAAAGAGAACTACAAGCCTGTCTCGCTAATGAACATAGATGCAGAAATCCTCAAAAGATACTGGCAAACAGAATGTAACAAATCTCAAAAAGATTCCACACCATGATCAAGTAGGCTTCATTTCAGGGAGCAAGGATCATTCCACATATGCAAATCAATACACGAAATTCATCACATAAATAGAAACAAGGACAAAAATCACATGATCGTCTCAATAGACACAGAGAAAAGCCTTTGACAAAATACAGCATCCATTCATAATTAAAACCCTGAAGAAAATAATTATAGCAAAACCTTATCTCAATCTAGTAAAGGCCGTTTATTACAGACCTACTTCCAGCATCACATTAAATGGGGAAAACTGTAAAGCTTTCCCTCTAAAATCAGGAGCAACACAAGCATGTCCACTATCACATGGTTTAACATATTTAACATAGACCTCAAAACATTAACCAGAGAAATAAGGTGAGAGAAAGTAACAAAAGGGATATGGATAGGAAAGGAAGAAGTCAAAAGATCATGATTTGCAGTTGGCATGATCCTCTATTTACAAGATCCCAAAACTTTCACATTGTAGGCTTTGAGAAGGATCACTTCCATTTTATCAAAATAATCGACTGAATTATTTGCTGCTGGTCTCCACATTCAAAGTGTATATCTTTCTCTAGTCTTGAATGCTTGCTTCATAAATTGAGAACAAAAAAATCTAGAGGCAATAAAAACAACTCTGGCAGTGACATATTTGAATCTAACTTTTTAAACTATGTCAGCCCTGAGAAGAACAATCCAAAGAGTCTATGAAGGATTCTGGAATCGAACATGTTTGCATATTTGGAAACTTTCCTCAGCATGTGACTTAATTTCCATTCAAAGAAAAGAATGTTTAAAAATGCTAGCCAAAACTGTAGGACAGATTGCCCTCGAATGTAAGATGCATTTGATGAACAGGTACAGTAAATTAATCTGATTGATGTGACAATGTGTAAATTTATGAGGTTGCAGACAGGAAGGTATTGTTGATAGTTTGAAAATCCAAGTACTGTGATATAAAATTCCCAGACTTTACGCCCTTGACATGACCTTGGTGTGGTTTGCAAAGAGTTTTGGTGCCTAAGGTAGCCCAGGCTGCCTCCTCCTCATTTCTCTTCTACCAGTGTTGAGTGAGAACAAACTACTAGACTTTCATTTTTCTGCTTTCTCAGTGAATCACTTCCTTCTTCTTCGGCAGGATTCCCTGCGGCTTACTGGCATTGTGGAGCATTTAGATAGTTATGACTTCTGTTATCTGTTATTTCCATGCAACCCAAAGAATAATTCCCCCTTTTGCTTCCTTGCACAGGTTTTCTTCTCCCATTCAGGTCACTCATTCTCCAGGTCCCTTTTATTTCTTTCTGCATTCTAAACTTGGAAATACTCAGGTTTCTTCTTCATCCATACTTTTAAGTTGATCTCAACTACAGTATACTTATATGCAGATGAATCATAAGTAAGGGGACAAGAAAAGGGGCAAAATGGGAAAGGGTTAAATAATATCTATTAATATCTAAATGATAGCATTTATTGGACAGTCACATTGTGCCAGGTTCTGGGCTAAGATCTGTTACTGTGTTCTATAATTAAGTCATCAGAACAGTCCTCTTCTATGCCCCATTACACTATCCTGTCCTGTACTTGGCTTTCTCTCTGATTCCCTGCCATTTATACTACATCCCAACTTCTCCTCAAACACATCATTTCAGCAATTCTCTCCAACCATTACATTACCAATTTTGATCCAGTGGATCACTTCTAAAATAAACATGCTGTTATTTCTTCAATCTTAAGAACAGAATCTTCTCCCCACACATTTTTCCCACCACCACCTCATTTCTTTGCTTGCTTTTGGCAAACCTCTTGTAAGGAGTTGTTTTGAGTTTGCTATTTCCAATTCTCCTCTTCTCTTTCTCTCTGAAACCCACTCCAAGAAGGCTTTCACCCCACTATTTTGCTAAACTACTGTTTCCAAGGTCAGTAATGCTATTCACATTGCTAAATCCAGTGACCAATTATCATCATACTTGACCTGTAAGTAATAGTCTCTTTTGTGACTTGGCTTTCAGTATCTATTTCTCTGGTTTTCCTTCTAGCTTGCTGGCTGCTTCATCTCAATTTCCTTTACTGATTACTTTTCTTCTTCATGAACTCTGCAAATTGTAGTGCCCCAGGGTTCAGCTCAGTTCCAGGACATCTTTCTCCATACCCACTCATTAATTGGATTGATATATTACTTTGTTAGGGTGGCTGTAACAAAGGATCATAGTACTGAAGTTTGGAAGTTTGAGATCAAGGTTTTGACAGGGTTGATTCCTTCTGCATGCTGTGGGGGTAGGTCTTGGCTTACAGATGGCTTTCTTAATCACAAGACACTTTCCATGTATATTTGTCCAGAATTCTCCCCTTCTACAAGAATACCCATCATAACAAAATAAATCCAATCTAAAATTTCATTTTAACTGATAGGCCCTGTAACAAACCTGTCTCCCAATCAGGCTGCATTTTGAGTTACTGGAGATTAGCACTTTGACATATTAACTTTGTGGGCACACAATTCAACCCATAGTAGTTCATCTCATTATGTAGCTTAGTTTTGCATATGACCTATATACGTACTAATGAGAACTCAAATCGCATCTCCAGAATGGGTACCTGCCATGAATTTCAGGTGTCTATTTTATGACTCCTCTTGGATCCTTAATAGACATCTTAGACTGAATATGTTCATATCAACTTCTGACCTCTGTACCTCACCCTTCAACATCCTCCTGCTCCTCCTGAGCCTTCCTTATTTCAGTCATGGGAAATTCATCCTGTCTGTTCCTTGGATAAAATAGTAGGTGTCATCTTTAACTCTTTTCTTTCCTAATATCTATTCCATTGACAAACACTGTTCCATACTCAAAATGTATCCAGAATCTGACCACTTCCCACTACTTCCTGTGCTATGAATCTGATTTGAGTCATATCCCCTTCCACCTAAATTATTGAAGACAGTTTCTTGATAGGCCTCCCTGCTTCCTCCCTTGCTCCTGCTCCTGTGGGATATTCTACTCATAGAAGCCAGGGTGATTTTTTAAAAACATAAGTCAGACCAAGTCATTTCCCTGCTCTGAATTCTCCTTTGGCTTCTCTTACAAGCTGCCAGCTCCATCGTGAGGTGGGACCCCAGTTATCTTCCTGGTCTTAGGTCCTACCCCACCTCCTCCTAGTCAGTCTCCTCTCGCATACTTATACAGGCCTCCGTGCTGGTTTTCAGCAGTCAGGTTCATTGCTTCTGCCTGGAATGCTTTCCTCACAGTAGATGACATCCCTTAGATGCCTCGGTTGCATCCTTGCTCAAATACCACTTTCACAGTAAGCCCTTTCCTGATCTCTCACCTTAAAATGTCAAATCCTCTTCTACCTCCCCAGCACTCTGCTTTTATCCACAGCATTTATCACCGTCTGATATACTATATAGTTCATTTTTATTGTCAGTTTCTAGCCACAAAATTCACATTTGCTTAGAGATTTATATGTGCAAAATCTATGCTTGATTTGAAGAAACATTAGTTGACCCCCTCACTTTTTCTCCAACTTTCTGTGCCAGACCTTGTGCTGAGCAGTAGGGACATAAAGATGAGGACATCAGGCTCTTTGTCCTTGGCCTGGAGGAAATCAGCCTAATCAAGGAGAGCATCAGAAGTCCCAGTTTTCCCAGAAGGAGTGACACATGGCCGTATGCATAACAAACACCACTGACCTGGAGGGACAGTTCATCACAAACCGGGAAATGATCACTCACCAAGAGGAGCGCCAGTGTGCCCTTCCCCAAGGCTCCTCTGACTGTGCAATTTTTCTGTGTCTATAAAAATCACTAAGCTCATCTCCAAACATCTCTGATTTATATGCATGTGAAGTCATGACTATGATTATTTATGCAAATGAAATTAATTTCAAACTTTATCAGAGTCTTTATTTGGTGTTTAGGGGACTGGGACTCTATACTACTACAGGGGCCCCTCATTTTCAGTAGGAATCAGGTCTAATTTCAAATGCAGAAAGGGAGCTGCTATTTAAGGAACCCTGCTGTGAGATCTTTTTAAAAGCGAAGTCTTTTTATTTCAAAGTGAATAATCTCTGCCAATTTATCTTCTTTGTATGATTTGAAAAAAGTCTGATCCATGCACTTCTAATATATGGGAATTTGAGTTTGTGCCTGATATAGTTGAAAGAACCCTGGACTGAGTCTTTGAGCAGTGCTACTGATTGATTCTGTAATTTTTAAACACTTTTTTTTTAACCTTTCTAATATCACAATTTCTCCCATTACTAAGCAAAGGACTACACTTCCGGTTTCCTAAGGACTTGCCATTCATGGAATCTGTGATTCTCTTGATCTATATAGTGTCATTGCTTTTTCCAATTACTTGATTGACCTCTTTCTACATCCTTAGTTAACAGTTATTTCTTGCTGAACTCAGAGTATTGTATCTAATTTATGCCCTCTGAAAATTAAAAACTTAATATGCAAGTAGAGCCAGATTTTGCTTTTATTTCTTTGAGTTACCTGTGACATGGGATTTTAGAAGCTGTCTATCTGAATGAGTCTCTGTTATATTTAAATAATATTTATCAGGTATATATAAGAGTGATAATATGCAATTTGACACATTTATTTATTATCATTTATTTATGCCTTCATAAAACCCATGGGGATTAATATTTTGTAAAAGTGAAAGCAGAGATTCAGAGTATTTTTTTTAACTCAACAGACACCTATAGAATGCTTCCTGTATTCCAGGCACAACTCATAAATATTAACTCCTTTACTCCTCATTTAACCTCATGAGGATACTAAAGCAATGAGGCTTAAGCATCTTGCCAAATGTTATAAAGCAAAGCTGAGACTGAGCCCCAGGGATTCTGGCTCAGGATTCATGCTTTCACCCTAAATGTTAAACAAAGTAGGGGCCTAACTTCACAGGGCCATTTCACAAGGGAATCTGGATTCCTATCTTTCACCTAAATTCAATGAATCTGCATATCTAACTTCACCCATGCCCACATCCACAAACTCTACAGATGCTGTAGGTATATTTTTCGGTGTCACCAAATGACATAATCTCTCTGCCATCAGAAATTACTGCCAGGAAAGTAAATTCTATTTGATAGAATATAAGGATATATATGTATGTGTGTGTGTGTGTATATATATATATATATATATATCCTTATAAGAATACAAGGATATATATAGAATATAAGGCTTCTACAGATAGCCTTATACACTAGTACTTTCCTGATAAATGTTTTGTTAGAGTGTACAAATGCCGGTGGACTTTTCAAATAATTTCCCTTGTTTTTCATCTATAAAATAGCAGGTTTCCTTAAAATCAATTGGTAAAATCCTAACAAACTTTGTGTATCTTTATGAACTCTTTGAATTTCCAGATAATTATGTTTCATTGAAAAATAGGTATCTATCATTTTGGAAATTGATAAGCAAAAAGTATGGTATATGTGTATCACTGAATTCTATCCCACTGGTAGTACAAATGAACTAGATGTACATATGGCAACATGAACGGATATTTTAAAACATGATTAATGGAAAATAGTAACAGTGTGCAATGTGTAGAGTATTATCATTTATGCAAATAAAATGCAAGTACAAAATGTCAGAATACATATTTCCAAATATACATATATAGTTAAGGACATATATAAAAATATTGAAATGGATGCATATGGAGGATAAAAGTATAGATAGGTAATGTGCCCATTAATCTTGTCAATCTGACTGGATTAAGAGGCGCCTGCAGAGATTATTGGATTATGGGAACACTGTGCTCATTAGTGAATTAATCCTCTGATGTTCATAGGTGAATGTGCCATTAGGGGAATGTGTAGTTGGAGGAGGGAGGCCAATAGAGGCATGACTTTGGAGGATATTTCTGTTGTTGGTACTTTTCCTCTACGTTCTGCTTCTCAGCTGCCATGAGGTGAGCAGCTTTCCTCTGGCAGGTCCTTCCACTATAATGTTTCTGCCTTAGGGCCAGCTGACCATGGATTGACCCCACTGAAGCTGTCACCCATATCAAACTTCTCCTTAATTTGTAGGTGTTGGATATTTTATCTCAGCAACAGGAAAGCTGAATAATACAGTCAGTTAAGGGCAAAACTGAAAATAAAGTAGCACAAAGGCAATGCCTTGGCATGAATTGTTGATGGTGAGCCAGGCAGCACATCATAATGAGAAGAATATTGGCTTCAAATCCCAACCTTGCACCCATTAATTTTATGTCATCGGTGGGATTATTAATGTTACCAAGCCATAGTCTCTTTATAGTGTAAAAACAGCTTCTTATAAGATATATATATATATCCTTATAAATACAGATATATTCATAAAAAGGACCTGTTCAGCTCCAGTCCCTGATCATCCAATTAAATTCTCAGTCTCTCTCAGCTTCCATTTGCTATAACCTACGTCTACTTCTTATTGTGGGTACCACAGCCCTGAAGCCCTGGGTCTGTAATTGATACCAACAACTGAACTTCCAATCCCTGTGCACATCTGACAGGCTGTCAACCTTACAATAAATAAAATTTTATTTGCAGACTCTCTCTTTTAAATTTCAATTTCATTATGAATGGAGTGCTGTTTCATATCGGTATTTGAAATCAAAACCTGACATAGCAATTTGTGCCTCACAAAGTATTTTCACATCTCTTGCTGCATTGGACCTATGTAGTGATTTCCAAAGAAGATGCCAGTATCCTCATGTTATGATGAGAAGAGTGACACTCACTGAGATAAAGACACTTAACAAAATAGAGTTTATAAGCAGTGTGAACAGAATGTGAATCTAGGTCATCTTCCTTTAAGTCCTATGCTTTTCCCATAACAATACACCATGGCTCTTTTAAATAACCTTTGTTGTTTGTTGATCCATATACAACCCCTTTAATTTCACCAGCTATGATTAGGTCACACTGGGAAGGTAAACTAATATGATAAATTCCACTCAGGACTCAAAATGCATGATTCTGAAATGCAGGTCTTTTCTGTAAGGTCTTCTATAGACCTCACTGCTTTACACATTAGCAGACGTACTTCTGCTTGAGGATGGATGTATTAGAAGTGACAAACCATAAGGGTTTGCTAGAGTTTCCACTGTGTGGCCTGCAGATGAGAAAGACAGACTAGAAGATCTCTAAGGAACTTCTCAACTCTACTGCTCTTTGGTTAGTCAGATCCAGGAAGGTCACAAGTGGGAACTTCAAATCAGTTCAGGAGTTGGTAGTTGAGGCTATCATTTTACTATATTTTAGGGGAATAATTACATGAAAGTGGCACTTGTTTTAGAATAATTTACATTAGAGTCACAATTACTCTTAGTACAATCCCATTAAAAGCTGTTAATGGGATTATTATTCCAATAATAAGGTGTCATTAGATTCTTACTATTAATGATATTCATTTCAACAGAAGATTAATCTGGTACTAAAATTTAAGCTCTAACTCTAAGGGTCATTTCAATGTAATGAGAATGCAGTGATTAGAAAAATCATGGCAAGAAAAGATTTATTTTTGGTATGGAACAGGTCATATTTGTGTTTGGATTTCAAATTCCCGAGGAAAAACAACTTTGTTCCCTGCGTCAATTATAAACTTTTAAAAAAATGTATAACTTTATTATCATTCACTAAACACACACACATACAAAAATTAAAATTATTCAAAGAAAAGCAATGCAAGGGAAAAAGTATAATAATGTTCAAATATAAAAGTACTCAACCAAAGCAAAACTGAAAAGTACTTAAATATTTTTCTGTATAATTTCAAAAAGCATCTCAAGCATTAACAAGACATCAAAGGATGTGATTTGTTTTAGAAAGATTTTCAAAACTAATATTGAACAAATAGTGGCCTGGAAAAAATTCTAATTAGCTAGAAGACTCCACATAGGCCAAATTTTTTTAAATTTAAATTTCAATGCAGTCATGTGACACATGATGGAAATATAATCTGAGAAATATGTTATTAGGCAATTTTATCCGTGTGTATTGCAAAGAACCACACAGAGTGACAACTTCTAATTGCAAACTAAGAAGGTATAAGTCAATCATCTGTGATGGCCCCTTGATATTATCCAAATACGCAGTTAAACACGAGACACATGAGGCTACCATTGGCATAGCAGCACACTGTTTTACAGTAAACTCTTTTATATAAGTAGGATTTTGCTCTAAAGGATGAAAAGCACAACATGTTACGATAAGTACATAAAAGAGTAACAGTCATTTATCACACTATCGAGTACTGTGTACTGTACATAGTTGTATGTGCTTCTTCTGCAAAAAAAACCCTTCTCTCGTTTGATCTCAGTGACCCTTCCCAACCCACTGATGAGCTCCAGCCTAGTCTCCATCTACATCTCTTCCAATAGTTTTAAACACGATCTATATATGGATTCTTTCCAGATTCCAGCCTATAACTCTGATCTCTCCCCTTCCACACCTGCCACCCCTACCCCTTTGAAACTTTTCATTCTATATCAAATTATCAATTGTTCATTTTAATCATTTTAAGCCTTAATTACACTTTCAGTTTCTCACACTAGAGAAACTATTCGCCATTTGCATACATGTGTCCTATTTATTTCACTTAAGAGGATGGCCTCAATATGCATCCATTTAGCTATAA
>NW_004624883.1:250416-278708 GCF_000247695.1 Heterocephalus glaber | reverse complement strand
AATTATTTCTGATTTCATTTTTCCCAGATCCTCTTTTGTTGCCAGTTCAGAGAGTCCAGGTGGTTGAGTATCTGATTGTTCCATCTCATTTCCCTTTGGGGTAGCTGTAGGTGATCCAGAAGTCTGTTTTTGAAGCGTGTTTATGTGTCTTCTCATTTCCACAGCAGGGGGGGGGGTGCTTCTGGCACCTGTGTGGCTCAGCTTCTCTGCCCTAGGAGCTTGGGATGGTGGCGGGGGAGCTTCCTTCCGGGGGCTGGGACCGGCTCAGCTTCTCTTTATTGGTACATTTTAGGTATGCAATTCATCATTTGGATTTGTACCTGTTCATGATATATCTTGGTTATTATTTTTTCCCCATTCCCCTGCCCTCCCTTCTTTGTAAATAGGGAGGGGTGGAGGAGTTGAATGGAATACTCTCTTCATCAACCTCCCTTACCAGAGGAAGCAGTGCAAAAGTTATACGTTGACTTAAATGCGCACTGATGTTTGAGGGGAAAGTAGGAGGAAGTTGAGATCAACGAGTCACATTAAATCTTACTTCTCATTTTGTTCACCCACCATTATGTGTCACTGGAAAGCTTGAAGGAAACCATCCCTGTTCTATAGCCAGACCTCAATTCTGGGTGTGTTTCTCCCAACAAGGTAAGGCTATGATTACCTTAAGCTCCACCCCAATGTCTGGCAAGTGGACCACAATGTATCATCCTAATCTTCTGGTTTGCAGGTCTAGATTTGCTTTTCTTCCAGTTGCAGATGGCATGTTTCTTTTATGGGAGACATGCAGGGCCCAATATGGAATAAATACTATTAATTCTGGCTGCTTCTTCATAGATCGGGCACCTGTTGCTGCATTCATTGGCTTATTTAAAGAATGGGCCAACCTCAATTTTCATAGTCATGAAAATCAAATGCTTATTTCTAATGTGGCTAATAACATAAACTGGATGGGAATGGGATTTAATTCCCCCATTCCTCAACATATTTATAATGGAAAGCCAGGTTCCATACAACATACTATTTAGAAATTGGGATTGCCCTTTTTTCCTGGCAAAAGTATACAGGAAGAGAGGTTGATGCACCAGGTGGTATAACTGGAGTCAGATTAGTTTTCCATCTAGATAAAATCATTCCCACAGATACTTGTATTTATGACCCTTATGAATTTCTCTAGGGCACTGTTAATTGGCAAGCAAATTCCTTTTCTTGTCATAATTGTTATCTAACTCACTGCATCAGAACTGGAGATAGCCTCAGTTCACAGACAGTCATTAGCATGGGCAGGTTGCCTGTTGTGTGGTTGCCTGTAAACCTCACAGAACCATGGTATCATTCTTCTGCCTCACTTTTTCTTTGTGTGTTGTTTGATCGTTTGGCTCTTCATGTTAAGCACATGGTGGGACTCATAATCACTGGAATAATTTCCTTAGTATTGCCAATTTCCAGTACAGTGGTTGGGTCTATAGCCCTTATCCATTCTGTTCAGACTGCACATTTTATAGATAATTGGACAAAACCTGCTGATAATAGCTAGAGAATCCAGCAAAACATTAACCTTAAATTACAAACTCAGGTTAGTGTCCTAGAAACTGCAGTGCTATGGATGGGAGACCAAACTGAAAGTTTACAACTGCAACAAGGCCTAAAATGTCACTACAACATAATTCGCTTTTGTGTGACTCCTTTGCCTTATAATAGATCTTCCTATCCCTGGGAATGTATTAAAAACATGTTCGAGGAGCTCTTCATCAAAACATTGCCCTTAATATTGCTGCCCTCCAGAAGGAGGTCTTGTCCAAGTCTCCATAGCCAGCACAATTCAATTCTCAAGCACTAGATTGGAACAAATTTACTGATGTGCTTGATCAGCTTAATCCTTTTATTTATCTCAAAGTTCATTTTTGGTTTTATATTGGTGTTGGAGGACTCTTTTGTTTATTTTTGCTTATCCTATTTCTAGCCTGCTATAGAGGAATAAGAATCAACCAATATCTAGAAGCACTCCAACCTCACTTCACTTTGATGCAGCTTCTAAAGAAAAAAGGGGGAGATGCCAGAGCCCACAATATTGATTATGCCCAAAACATGCTGTGAGCATTGCTGCAAAGAGTTAAATCCCTCAATTGGCTTACTTTAAGAAGTGAGTCTGACTAAAGCGATGTGACTCACAGAAGCATCTCATGAGGACTGTGGTAGCGTGCAGGTTAACATGACCTCCCTGCTAATGGCTACAGCTGAGACCAGAGTAATGGCCTAGGAAGCTGTGAGGCTAATACGAGATAACATCTGTAGCTGAGGTCAGAGTAATCGCACCCAAATTCCATTCCCACAATTAGTGCCTTCATAGCTTGAAGGACAATGCTCCAATTACACCCATATATTTTGTCTATATTGCTTCTAATTTGAGAATGCTTTGTGTTGTCCTTTATGAGCCTTGTTTACATTAATTTCCATAGAAACCACAGGTCACCTTTACCCCAATTGATGGTCAATAAAAGTCAGTGCCTGGGACTTTCCAGGGCCTTTGTTGGTTGCACCAGCATTGGTCGTCCTGGCACCCTGCTTTCTCTCTCTTAGTTCTGTCTCTTAGCGTATTTTTTTCTCAGGCCTGTGTCATATACTGGGCAGGTGGGGACTGAAACCTGACTACAGGGGTCTCCAGCAGGGATCCTTGAATGTAAATCTGAGGGGTGTAGTAAGTAAAGGGAATCTGTACTTGTGGAAACAACACAGAAAGGGCTGTACATATCTATACAATCTGCTTATTTGAAAATTGTCTCCAGAACCTACTCTTGACCATTGTCACCTGCACATGTCCCTAGAGTGAATCCTTCAATCCACAGTAGATTATTTAGGGACTTGAAGCTTACTTTTAGCCTTATGGGTTGAAAGTAAGGGTGAAGGGGACAGGAGTAGATTAGTACGAATTGTCTGCTGTGGACTTACTACGGCATCCATCTGTAAGATGTGCACTGGCTGGGTCAGTTGGCAGTGACCAAGTATATCAGCTTACTTCCTGTGCAGATTGTACAAATGAAATTGAAATCCATTTCCCGTGGTTCAAGCTGGTTTTATTGCTGCTGTCAGGAGACTCTAGGCATGCTTTTTCTTGCATGTTTAGTTTGTTTCTAATGTCCTCTTATTCCTCTGGAAAAAAGTCTTTTCTCTGGCAGTGAAAGACACTGTTCAATAGAATGGTATGAATTCTTTATTTGAGTTGGCTGATGTTACCAATATGATCAATAAAGAGACATTTAAAATACAAAGTTTCTAAGCTTTCACACTGACTGTGTCACCTGAGGACGATCATGAGATTCCGACTGGGAGAGATATTTGACATCTGTTTCCCTTGTTTCCACAGTACTCTTTGACTTGGGTAATTCCAGTTTTTCTCTGCTTTTTTATTTGCCACCCATGTGTCATAAATTGGAAGAATGTATATAAATTAGGGAAGTGAGCACCACTGTGGTGACCTTTTCAGTATTCCGCCTTATGATTTCTCAGGGTTTTCATCTTGATGGAGAGACAGAGCGGCTGATGTCTTTCAGTGGAGTCTGGAAATTGTGTTTACGCAGTCTTTCCCAAACCATGTCCCAATCTCAGTGGAAAAAGGCAAAGCAATTAAGTCTTTCCCTGAAATAGGTGAGAGACCAGGGAAGTGCTAAGGAACTGATGAAGTTCACAGTCCTCCAAGCTTATAGATTCTCTTTGAAGGAAGCTGGAGCTGTCCCTAACAATTGTTTGTAAATAGTAGGAGGAAGAACTAGCATTTGAATAAATCTTTACAGTTTTCAAAGCATTTCCAGCCTATTATTGTAGTGTGTTTAATAGCCCTGCAAAGTAGGGAAAGCTGATATTGTCATTACTTGTGTGTCTTAGAGATGAGGCATGTTGGAACCTCAGCATGACTGGGCGGCAAGGAAGTAGAGGAAGGTGGCATGGATTGACAGATAGGTTGAGAAAGTATTACTCAGTTACAGAGCTTCCCAAAGGTCCAGACTGTCTTGGAATATTGTCAGTGTCTGAGTCTAGTGCTGACGCTTGTAGGAGTCCTATCTAGTTGACAGGCCACGGTGCTTGGGGTTTTAAATGTCAGAATCCGGAAGGAGTCAATGTGGTCCTGAGTTATCCTAACAGAGAAGAGGAGACAGATACTTGTTCATAAAGACTGAAGCATACAGATGCTTACAGGTCATCTCTGACACAGTGAGCCCTGAATGAATGGCAGGGGGCACTTTGCAGGTTCCACAGTAGACAGGGTTGAAGTTTTCAGCACACATGAATTTGGCCTAGATGAGACTCAGAATTGATGTGCATTTAAACATACACATAGGGTGTAGCTGCAAGTCCACTTGAAAGGGAAAACAAGGTAGGAAGTAACAGCCATCTTCTCTCCATTTTATAGAAACAAAAGCATATGAGAGTTAAAGTGACAAAGTAGGAGGATAGACTGGACCAAGAACACATTTCGGGTTACTTCCAAACCACTACGCTATCTTCTACATGTTATGGAACTGCCTGAGACAAAGCCGAAAGCTTTTGGGATTAAGTAACAGGCAAGAGATCAAGCATTAGAGGGTCAGGCTCCGGGGTAAAGTAGAAGGTTTCATGTGAAAGAAAACTAAAATAGACCACGGCTCAGAAAGTGGACAATCAATGGGATATACTGAGAATCTTTGTGTGTCCCTAACTTCAGTGTCTGATTTGATTGTTTCAGTGAGATGGCCTGACATAGGTGTATGTTTCACATTTCCCAGGTTTCCTTAGCTCAGTGCCACTACTAAGATTACTGACCTACACAGTGTCTTTGTTTTCTATATAGACTTTTTCCTTGTGCATATTAGATCACTGTTAGAGAGTTATTGCACACATATAAATGATTTGCAGAACAGAGAGGATTCAATACATCCTTCTCCTGAACTCTTAGTCTTCATAAAATCAGGTGAATACAGAGTGGAGATGGAACAGAGAATCAGATTTATGAGACTAATCCTTGAAAATGTGTCCAGTGTGTACTTGTGGGTAGAGATGTGATGGATATATATGCACTCAGTGTCATTATAAATATTCTAAATTGGTTCCTGTACATCTTGAGATGGAGACAATTGTGTTTCAAAGTAACACCCCATGATTGTATGTGCTCAAGAATTAATGAATGACAGTATAGAATCCAATGCATGGAATTAGAATTAGTCCTCTCATAATTAGAATTACTGCCTGTCCTTATCTGTGGTCTCCTAGCTTTTGTTTGCTTCTGCTTTAGATAGGCCCTTTATGTGACTGCTTCATTCAGTAGAGTAAAAGCTTATTAAAGGTAGGGATAATGTTTCATGTCTTTTCCAGTTATGATAGCACATGGCACAGCATTCTGAAGGTGATGGAAACTAAATAAATCTGTATATTTAGAATAGAGGTAAACTGAAGAAATGGAAATAGCTATTATAGTTCTTTTATTTCACAAATGATTCTGTTCTAATCTGAAAAGGTACCAATTTCCAAAATTAGGTCCCCAGAAAGAAGTGATATAAATGGATGCATCATAAGGTAAAATGACAACCAAATGACCAATTGGAACATTGGAATTCATGTTCCAACCCCACGATCAACTTACTGGGTGATCCTGGGTGAGGCCATCTCCTGCATGAGCTTCGTTTATGCTTGTGTTCAAGAGGAGCCCATTTTGATGATCACTTTTCATCCATCCCACTTAACAATTTGAGTCTGAAAAGAAAGCCATGTAGAAATGGCACCAAGATGTCGAGACTCTGTGAGTTGTCTTACACATGTAGAGGACAGTATCAGTCAGTATTTACTAGAGAAACAGATATAACACAAGATATACAGATATATATGAGAATTTACAAGATTGGCTCACAATGGCCACCCACAGAGTCAGATGAGGAAGAGAGCAGAGGGCCCATCTGCACACTGGAGTCCGAAGGGTTCAGTTGAAGGTCTGGAGCTCACTGCCGTGTCCTCTGGGGATCTGTACTAGGAGGCTGATGGGTCTGTGCTGGAAGGCAGGAGATGAGTCTTTGCTGGAAGGCAAAGACTGGAGCTCCTCCAAAGGAACAGAAGCAGCTGCATCCTTCCTCATTTCCCCTTTATCACAGTCAGGCAAGGAGTGGCCCTAGGGTGGATCTCCCACACCCCAAGGTGTGGAATTGCTGATCTGATTTAGCTAAGCTTCTCTTAGCCAAACTTCTCAAGTTGACACCATTGCTCAGCCATCACAAGGACCAAGCAGGAAGTCAGCTTGCAAGTCTACTTTATTTCATGATCATCAAGCAATGCTAGTTTACTTCAAATAAAGAAAAATATAAAATAAATAAAAATCAGTGATAATACAACCCAGAGTTAACCAAAATGGGCATCTTAGAATATTTCCCTATAGTTAACACTATGTGTATGAGATGGAGGGAGGAAGGGAGACAAGAAGAGACAGTGAGACAGATTTATATTTAGGGTATTGCATTCCATAAATTGCTTGATATCATGCCTTAGTCACTTCGCATTAAATTTTGAACACTTTTATGTCATTAAGTATTATTATAAAAAGGATTTTAGGAGGTGAATTACATTTCATTGGTGTGTATCATAATTTATTTCACCAATCTCCTGTTGTTATAATTTGATGTACATTTTTTCACATAGATCTTTTCAAGTCTTAGCCTATTTTCTTATGATGGATTTGCAGTGCATGAACATCTGAAAGACTTTTGATAGGTATTGCCACATTGCTCTAAAGGAAGAAAGGAAGGGATACAATTTATGCTGCCACCAGTAGCTCATGAGGAGACCCCACTTAATATACTGTCTGCACAAAAGTTAGCCTTTTGGTTTTTTGAAAGTTTGATGTATGAAAATACTGAATTTTCTCACTTGCATTTAATGACTTTCCTGGATTACTAGTGAGATAGAAAGTTTTCTACCATGTTTATTAGCTAACTGCACTTTGACTTTTGTGAGTTACCTTTTTGATTACCTTGCCTGTTTGGGGAGTGCTTTATAAATGTTTATTTGCAAGTATTTCCCTATTTTATCATTTGCCTGCTATTTCTAATGCTTCCCTTTTGTTATGCTGGAGCTTTACACTTTCAGGTAGTCAAATCTAGTAATCTTTTTCTTAAGGTTTCTTTTTTGGTTTCTGCTCAGAAAAGTCTTTTTCGCTCAGAGATTATATAAAAACGCAGCTATTGTCTCCTGCTTTTGGTAGAGTATGTGGGAGGAAGAGATTAGATACCCATGCTTACTTTGTGATTGTGGGAGTCTTTATGTAAAAGCATTTTGTATTGTGCTTAATCAAGTAATCATTTCTTTTATTATCCTTGTTTTATAGGCACAGTTGCAAGATGGAAAAAATTTACAGTGTTTTAATAAAAATGGGTAAGCCTATTTGATTCTAATTCAGTATAATCACTCAGGCATTTTATTTTTCTTCCACACTTTTATTTTTCTTCCTTCAAAATGTTTAAATGTAGAACTTTTGCTGAATTTCTTTAAATTAAATTTTTCTTATATAAGATATTAAATACCGAGATCATCTTTCTTCTCTCACTCCCAGACCACAATTTTTAAATGCCTTCTATGCTTTTCCACTTGGATACCCTGTAGTTATCTTAGAGTCAAAGTGTTCAAAAGTGGATTCATTACCTCCCATGAAAGGAAGCAGCTCTCTTCTACTGCCTCTGTTTGCTGAATTGCTTCCTGGTTTGATCACAGCATCACAGTAAAAGACCACAAATCCAGCACTAGCTCTGAAGCCTCCCCCATTCTCTGCCATCTTATTCAGCTGGTCGCCAACTCCCATTGACTTTGTCTCCTTACATGGCTTCCAAATGTCATCTCTTCTATCTGCTCCCTCCTGACATAATTTTGGGACTCTTTTTCTTTCCTTGATTGGTTGCCATTGCCACCTAACTGGTCTGCATTCCATGCAGTCTCTCACCTTTATAACCAAATTCCCAGAGCCACTTCTATCAAGTGCAGTTCTGCTCATTGTTCCAAGGCCTCACTCAGTGGTCCCTGTCTTTGGTGAGGGTAGGGGTGCTGGAAAGGGAAGGAGTCCAGTTGCTTTTGTCTTTCGAGCCTCCCAAAGTGGCAGTTGTTGATCATTGATAAGCCTGGAAAGAAAATATTTTAGAGGTGACAGTGTAAGAGCAAGATGATGAGACACGTGGGAAGATAGACGAGGGCAACGTGCTGGCTCCTTCATCCGTTAATCACAAATCCTACCTCATGTGCTATTCAAACCCCTTCAAAATTGTAAAAATGAAAATTGAAAGAAAAACTAGATTCTAGTTCTAATTTATAAGATCATCAAAGTTACAATGGCAAAAGTAAAAATGTTGTTGAATACAGGGAGAAACAAGGCATGCTCTTTGAGTACTGAGGGCACTGTACCGGCACCTTTCCTTGAGGACCGTAGTTTGATAATAGTTATGAACATTAAATGATACTCACCATCAGTCCATCAGAAAGTATCACTTTTAGTGACTATATATATATATATATATATATATATGCGTACTTGCACAGAAAACTTTGTTAGGCTGTTTAATCCAGCATCATTTTCATTGTAACAAATACAAACTGTTACTCTTTGCCTGGGAAAATGAATTATGACATATCTACTCATGGAAATATTATACAGTTGATAAGAATAATAAGGATATATGTACACATCAAAGTGAAGTGATATTTGAGATGTTAAATGAAACAAAATCAATTGAGGAAAATATATTCATAGCTCTATATGTGCTTCCATTTCTATAAAAGGGATATATATATATATATATATAAAAGTACACACAAATATTTGTGTATATATGTATGTATTAATCAAAAGAATGTGATGCAAAACTTATTTCACCTTACTTTCTTTTACTCAATTACTCTTCCTCCCATTCAGTCAAGAGCTAAGACATTTCATATATCTTACCTGAAGGAAAGGATATTTTGAGAATCACAAATAATCATTTTCCTGGTCATTAAACCGACACCTGGAAGTGGGAGAGAGAGGGAGAGAGAGAGAGAGAGAGAGAGAGAGAGAGAGAGAGAGAGAGAGAGAGACTGAAAATTCCTCAGCTCAAAAGTAAACAACAACTATACCCTACCACCAGGGACTTTTACTCAGAGAGAGGGCCCTAAAGATGAAATGGCAAGGAAGAATTTTTGGCGATTACCAGAGTGGATGATAGCATAAATCTTACCATCCTTCTCTTTCTACAAGGCTTAAAACCCAGCAAATTTAAATTTGTGGAACTTGGGTGCTATCTAAGAAAACTACATGTGTATGTAAAGGTGGGGTAGGGTTAGTTGTAGGTGCGTGTCTGTGTGTATTTGGGGGCAAGTGTGGACTTAAATGTGACCAAATTCCCTCTACTTGATAGATCGGAGACTCACATGAAATGTACGTAGAGGTACGGAAGGACAGCAGCTTGGTGTTTTGAACAGCTTTCCTGTTCACTGAGAGTTTGGCACAGGTATATGTATGCGGGAAGACTGTGCTAACAATGTATCCAAAACTGGCAATGGTTAGAAACCAGGTATTGAGCCCCTAAGTGAATAACCATTTGAATGGTGTAAAGTTCTCACTATGTGAATGTGTAATTTAAAATAGTGAGTAGGCAAATGAACCTACTTCTCCAGCCCCATCTTTTTTTAGCCACAGATCTACCCTGTGATTTAGTCCATCAGTACCCTCCCTCTCCCCTCCCCACCTCATTTTCTTTACTTTTTAAAAAATATTTTTTTAAAAAATTATTTCATTGGTACATTTTAGGTGTACAATATAATGATATTCATCATTGGAAATTTGCACCTTTACATAATCTCTCTTGGTTCTTATTTTTTTCCCTTCCCCTGCCCTCCCTTCAACCCCTCCATCCCTCCCTATTTACAAAGACTTTGTTTCTATTTTTTCATTTTCTCATATTAATTCCATTCCCTTCTTTCCTTTCCCCCACCCTCCCACTTCTCCTTCCCCTTTGCCCCTTTTCTTCCTATTTCACAATATCTGTTATACCTTTTAGTCCTTATTTACACTTTCAGTTTCTCACATACAGTGTGGGTTATATGACATATTGAAGCAAAGTAACAAGTATAACAGAAAGAACAGAATAAAAATTAAAATAAGGTATTACTTTATCCATGAAGTGATTGTATTAGTCAACTTTCCCATCAATGGGACACAGTACCTGGAACCCAAAACTTAAAGAGGAAGTTGGCTCATGGTTTCAGGGCATCCAATCCACGGTTTACTGGCTCTAAGGAAGAAATATCATGGAGGAAGGGTGTGGTAAAGCAAAGCTGCTCAGTTCCTGGTACCCAGGAAACAGAGCAAGGGAACAGTGCCAGAAAGGTAAGGGTAAGGCCATATATATATATGATATGTATATATGGTACCCAAGGTAGAATTTGAACTATATACTTTAAAAGACAGATGTATTGGATTGACCCCCACAGACAAGTCCAGAAATGTGGTACACCAATCCCTGGGCAGCTCCTTTTATGAGGATTAAATGAGATAATATATGGAAAAGTGCTTTGTGAATTCTAAAGACCTATAAAAATATTTATTTTTTCACGCATCCCAGATTTTTCTCTGTACATATTTTATTTCTTGTAAATGAATTGGCTTCCAAAGTGTGTGAAATTTATTTCTAGGATTACTTAAAACTGTTCTGCATTTTAAATTGACTTTTATTATGATGCTCTTCCTTTTGCACAAGTAGGGCTATTTCTTCTATTTCCTGCATCTTGAATGGCGACAAAGGAACTTTGCATTGATCTAAAGTGTAGACTACTTCAATGCTCAAAATTATAAGCAAAGTCCCTTTTGAGTATCGAGACCACTCATACCACCTCAAATTAATCTGTGGGTTCTTTAAGAGCACATGACACTTTTTCGCCTTTGAGGAATTGCTGTGACATGTGATGAGACGACATATTGTCTTGGTCAAGTTCTCCACCAATTTGCACGGCAGATGCTTCATAGGATAATTCTGGCCCAGCGCTGGTGAATGAGTCATTGTCAGCTCGATGAGATATCCTTTTTAAATTTTTTTACATAAATTCTCTTCAGTGACATTTAAAATGGAATGAATGCTACAGGGAACCAAGCAATAAATATCTCATGTCTTCGCAACACCAAGTCTTCTCAAGGTAGTGTACCTTCAAATTCAAACATATGGGCAACATAATTTTATATTCTCCAATGATGGATTTTTTCATACTCTTGTCTTTCTGTAATTATTTTGGGGCTTTCAGAAGAAACATAAGTATAGTAAAAGGCTCTGTAGTCCTCTGAGTCATATCTATAGTAAATATTTCCACTCATTGTAGTAAGCCAATTTTTTAAAGCTAAAACTGGTTAAATTTAGATGGCCATCAGAGTGCAATGTCCTTTATTGCATCAGCACGGTGGCCCCAGAAGGTGCATTCTAATACTGACGATGCTTAGAGCAAGGCTCCCAGAGGTAGGAAGCCAGGGTTACAACACACATTCTACCATGATCCTTCCCAGATTGGATGTTTAAATTAAACAATTTATTACAGTGAAAGACACATTGCAATTAATTTCCCTCAAAACAATCCCCCCATTTTGAAAACTTACCCCATTTTTTCTTGCCACTTTCTAAAGGGGTTCTGAAAGTTTTCTTTTCTGTCTTAATGAAGTGTGATCAAAAATTTGGTGCATCAGTTTGTAACAGCTAAAGCTTGGAAACAGCCCAAGTTCTCATCAACTGGAAAATGCATAAAGAAGATGTGTTTTTTTTTTAATAAAATGGAGTACTACTCAGCCATAAAGAATGAGAAACTAGAGATGTTTATAGCTAAATGGATGCACATTGAGGCCATACTCTTAAGTGAAAAAAATAGGATACACATGTGTAAATACAGAATAGTTTCTCTAGTGTGAGAAACTGAAAATGTAAATAAGGATTAAAGTGATTAAAATGAATAATTGATAATTTGAAATAGGAAAAGATCCAAAGGTGTAGGGGTGGTGGGAGGGGAAAGGGAAAGGGAAGAAGGGAAAGGAAAAATTATGAGTAAAGAAAAAAAAAAGGAAACAAAATCTTTGTAAATAGGGAAGGGTGAAGGGGGTGAAGGACGCACAGGTAATGGGGGAAAAATAAGAACTAAGATACAGCATGTACAGGTACAAGCATGCAATGGTTAATGTAAACGTACTGTATACCTAAAATGTACCAATAAAAGAATTAAAAAGAAAAGAAAATATGGTGCATGCTGTTACTAAATGCCATGTGACCAAAAAGCAGGCTGTTGAAAACATTTTGGTGCGTCCTCATCTACCTTAGGCAGTGCATCTGGCGCCATCTGACTTCTGGCTGTTTTGCAAGTCAGAATGATTATGAAAGGTTAACTACATTTTGAATCAATTCAAGACATCGAGGCAGCCACAACAGTGCCATATATGGAGATATGAATGACACACATGTCTTTGAGATATGGACATACATATATTGCAAGTGAGAAAAACTCAAGGCAGAAAATGTGTGCATAATGTGCTTTAGTTTCTTACTCAGTGACATAGGGAATTGCTGGATGGTGGAGAAGGAACTTAGCAGTGGCATTGAATTGGGAAAGTTGGATTCCAAAAGGCAGCACTAAGACTGAGCTTTCTTTGCTACCCCTTCTTATTCTTTGGATTTTATGGCACATTCACATATTAAAGTATTAAAGAGGCCTTTTAAAAAGTCATAAACACGTTTGTATTTTTCAACTAAAATGTGTATGTTTAGGGAGGAAAAACTTGTCCTGATAACTTGGATGCTCTTGTGTTACTGCTGTGATTGTTTGGCTGAATGTGAGAACACCACCCCACACAAAAGTCATGGCACTTAAGAGCTTTATTTCCTCATAGCATAAGAATTATGAAGGGAGGGCCGGGGATTTAGGTCAGTGGTTCTGTCCCCTGCCTTGCAAGCCCAAGGTCCTGAGTTCGATCCCTGGTACCAAAAAAAAAATTTTGAAGGTAACACTCGAGGCCTGGAGCCCTTGTTCCAAAATCATGTTGTTTCTGTCTTTGTGCTCCATTCTCCCTAGGATGGTGGTATGGGAATGACCCCAAGGTAGCAATTCCTTGGGTGTTAGGAAATCTAGGACGATTAGATATAGTTTACCATCCATGGTGTGTAGTGGAGAGCGTAAAGGCTTGGTAAAATCAATCATCCTACCGGGAGGACTATCACAAGCAACTTCAAATGCATTAGTAATATGTGATAATGTAGAGTAGAGTTTGATTCATATATTTCTAAATAAACTATTTTATATTTTACTACAGTTCAAAATTTACAGTAATCATTTATGTATGGATACATCTTTCTTCATGATCCATCATTTTACAAAGATTTCAATTTCACAAGTGAAACTAACACCCCAGTGAAGGCAATTGTATATACATTTCCCGTTCACATTTAGTTCTGACCAGAAGAAGAAGGAGGTACCTTCTTTGTTTTGGCAGCACCTTTTCAGGCTGGACAGTAAGAGGGCACATGACAAATTCGCTACTTACAATGCATCCCTGGAGGTGGGCCTGACAGGCTACCACCACCATCCTTGCTTAAGGTCACAATAAAGACTTCCCATAAGTCATACCGTGTTCTTTTTATAACCTGCATTGAGCACTTTACCTTTTCTGCAGTGGCAACATTGTGTCTAACCAACAACCAGAAACACTTCATTTAGCAACGCATACTCTATTCGAGAATTCTCCCCAAAGAGAAGCATATATTAAAATAGCCATCATGGATCCTAATTGAAAAAGCGACCCCCATGCTGACTGTGCTTAATCTTTATTTAATCACAATCATTTGGCTGGGTGCTTGGAACCTGTTTGTAATGCTGTTTTAAACAGATTTTACTTAGTATAAGGAAGAGCAGATATTAAGTGAATATTTAAAATAAATACTGGCAATGCATACATCTCTCCTAGTAGTTTTACAATTAAATAAGATAACACATATTTATTGTCCATACCATAATAGAAACTCCTTAAAATTAAAAATGTACAGAACAGAGAGACATTTCAATATACATTTGACAGATTCTTCATTTGGTAAAATTGAGCACTATGGTGATAGGAAATAAATCTCTTTTTCAATACCCTATTGTTGGTACTTAGCCTGGTTACTGGTACCTGGTAGTTAGGATGTGGTAAATATGTATTAGCTCAAATGCATCACTAGCCACACTCTGGGAGTAAGCATCAGACCCTACTGTTATAGTGAATATTTTGACTTCTATAGAAAGAGCAAATCATGTCTCTTACCAAGAAACAGCCGACTGAGTCTTAGTTCTTGACTCATTCCTCAGTATTGGCAGAAAAGTGCTCTTAGTTTCCCATCTCAGGACTTGATGACTTGCTAAATATAAGTGAAGAGGGAGAATGGATTGAGAAATACTATAGAATCGCATAATGCCCTGCATTTCTCAATATGCATAGCTCTTTTCATTACATGTTTAATAACTGTCTTTACTAAATGGTAAGGGCCGAGACTATATCTGTCTTGATCTTCTCTCTACTGCTGTGCAAAATATGGTGAATGGAACAAAGCAGGCACTGACAAAATGGTACCTCAGTTCACAAACTTAATCTGTTCCACAATCTTGGGGAAGATGGCTGCATTCATGTTTGTGTGGGAAAGATGGCCTGGGTGGCGTTTGTCACCTGATGCAGAGTTCAAAAATGGAAACAAAATTTTGCGGAACATTTCTGTTTACAAATCAAATTGTCCACAAACCGAAGCACTCGTGACCTGAGGTATTACTCTATCTGTTGAATGAATGAATGTTAGCTTACACATGAATACATTGTAAACTGCCATCTCGTGGGTCACTTTTTTAATATATCTCATCCATTCCACCTACCTGAAATATCATTCTCCAGTTTTCCAGTGAAACTTGTAACCTTATTAGTACTTATCATGTCCCTATTTGCCAGTAAGTATGTTGAACTGGGGTGATATAAAAGCAGAGAAGATATACATCCTGACAGGGAGGAGCACAGGAGTCTACTAAGAGACAGAGATAGATAAATCAGTAATATAATACTGTGAGGAGTACATTGATAAAATCATCTACAACATGTAATGGCAGCACAAAAAGGAATCATATCACTGTGAATGCCACTGGTGGAGTGGCATGGAGTAGAAAGTTCAAAGGGTGGTCACGCAAGAAGTTGTTCTGGTTTTGATTCTTTAAGGATTACCGTCAGGACCGGTAGAGGAGCTGGCTGTCCCAAAGAAGCAGCCAGCATGATGGCATCTCAGGGTAGCAGACTTTGAGCGGGGTTCAGTGTGCCTGCCGGTTGTGTAGTAAGGAACTCCACTGGCTTCAGTATGTGGACTGGAGGAGAAAGAAGCAGGACTGGCCACTGGGAGAACACAATGAGGAGGAGTTGTACAGCTGGAAAGGACTTTCAGCATTGTCAGTGTTGTTCCCTCTTGGGCCAAGATGTCCACATCTTCACCCTCCTACATTGGTCACTAGGCGAGCGGTGCCCAGGGAAAGGGATGAGACCTCAGGCCAAGCAGATCTGTGCAGCTGAGGCAGTCCTTGAAGAAGCCATCAGTTGGGAGTCATCTGTTGACAGATTTCCCGACAATTGGGACGTAAGCCCTTCCTGGAAGCTTGATCTGGGTGATTCATCAACATGGAAAGGAAGAGCAGAATAGCTTTCCACATCTAGAAAAAGGCAAGTAATTTTATAAACTACTTGAACATGAGGTGGTGATGTTAGGCTGATGGTGCTGGTGAGCCAAATAGAAACCAAATACAGATATTAGAGAATGCAGTTTGGACAATGAGAAGGAAAATGAAGTATAAATTTCCAAAACTAGGATGAATCTTTAAAGTGTTGGGGAAAGAAAGGAAGTGCATTTAGGCCTAAGGTGATGTTAGTAGAGCAACAAGGAATGGAAACAAGACATAGGAAGTGGGGAGAAGTGAAGGAATATGGTAGCTAATTGAGGATGAATTACTAGGGGTTTGATAGGGAGAAGGAGTGTGAGTAGGAGGCATGGTTTTCAACTGGGAAGGTTATGTCAGCATAGGTAACATTCATCGTAATGGGTAAAACGGGAAGAAGAGATCTGAGCAGGCAGTGCAGGAGACAGTGAGCTCAGGTGAACTTGACACATGAACCTGGAGGTACCTGGGGGACACTGGGGGAAGCTGCTTTGGGTGCACATGGTATGAGGTCCGGACACTTAGAAGAGATGAATAAATAAATCAGAGGCAGAGCTAGAGTCCCTGCCTAGCGCGATGGAGGCTCCAGCCTCCAGACCCAGTCATGCATAAAATAAAATGAAATTTGAGGTCCTTGGGACAAAGAAGATAACGAACGTTGAAGTGCCAAATAAGAGAGACTTTAAGGTTGAAAGCTTTTCGGGAAGAAACTCCAACTTCAGAGAAGATAGCAATGACTTAACCTGCAGCAAACCCCTCACTCACAAGTGCTGAAAGTAGAGGATGGGCCTTAATGAATGAGAGCAAAGGAATTTGTTTCCTACAGCACAACAAATGAGGTATACATCAAGATAGTGGTATAGCCCCTGCCTCCAAGTTCCATGAGGCCATGTGATAGGTGCAGACAGAGGGGAGGCACACGGTGGGTCGATTTGTGCCTTGGCCGAGGGATCCAAGGCCATGGACTCAGCACATTTAAGCATGAAGGAAACATTGTCTCAAGCAGCAAACAAACCAGTCAGGGCCATTTCCTGGGGAGCAGGCATTTACACAGCAATCATGCTGTGGTTTCCTTGACCTACTTAGTCGGCTGTGTATCTAGCCACAGAAACAACTTAATATTGGGAGACCCATAAGCCTTGCAATTTGGCACACTCAGCAAGGACTTACTGGGAGGCACAAGGCCCATGGTGGACTGCGTCTCTCTAAAAAGAAGTGATTTCATTTGGCCCCCACAACCACAAGCAGATAGGCACAATATGGCTTTACGCCCCACCTTACAAAAGAGGAAATTGTTGCTATTAAAGGAAAATTGGCATTTCCTTCTCTAGCATAGAAAAGAGCCAAGACTGAAACTGCAGTTTTCTAACTCCTGAATATGCTTTTCTTGGTACATCAAGTGGTTAGCAAAAGTCACAATCAAGAATTCAAGGCTATGTCAGAGTCTGGAGCAGCCTGAATTATGTTGCTTTAAATAGGAATTTTGTTGCATGATATTTAGGGGGGGAATTCACCCCCTTGAAATTTCCCAGCAAGTGTCCCCAAGGCTACGCCAGAATCCAAGGATAGCAAGAGGTGAAACCCTAAGGAATGAACTCAGTCAACTTGTATATACTTGCCCCTCCAATTTTCTAATGCTTCCTCTGCTGTGATTTCCAGTAATTGTAGAAAGCAACACCATACAAGTTTTCATTGAATGCAATTAACGATTTAATGAAACTTGGATTCATTAACTTGTGTCGATTTTTACAAAATCACCTTGCTGAAGCCTGCAGTGTGTGCCCTAATGACCCACGAACAAGTCACACTTATAGTCTTAAAATTCTACTGTGAGCTTTTAAGACAAACTCTGCAGTAAATGCTGTGCTGGGCTGAAATATGTCATGTTGCTTGCTTTTAAAAGCTACTTAATTTTTTTTAATGGAAACTGCAATTTAGCTGACAATCACCTCTTTGCTGCCGCTTCAGAATAAAGTAGATTTAAAGGCGTGAAGTAAACTATTAAAAGTGTGTCTATGCAGAAAAGACTAAAACTGAAAATGTAAGGAATACACAGGAATTTCAGGATTTGATTCTGACTATTGATGAAGATGTATAGTGATTGACATCTTTCATAGGAGAATGTTGATAACAAAGAACAATGGATTAAGCAGGAGAAGCAGCTCAGGTAGAATGGAAATATCCTGATAGAAAAAGAATTCATAAAGTGATCTATGAAAACTAAATGAAGTCACAAACTTCTGTATAGTAAAGGAATAGCTTTTTGGTTTGAGATGCTTCATACATTAACAGTAAAAGGACATGTGGGAGGATGGCATGGGCAACAAGAAAGTAGCTGTCTTGTCAATAGTCTACATAAAAATATCAGTACTGAAAATATGTGACAAAAACCTGAATAATCTCCAAGAATTTTTGAAATGGTGGAGAACTTCAAATTCAAACAGCATTACTGGCTGCACCTCTTTGTCCCCTCCTACAAGGATAAACAAATGGCTAAGGATTGCCCCTGACAGTACAGAATCATCAATAAATGAACTTTAATACTAAAATATTCCTTAATTGCAGAAGCCTTAATACTGTATAATCAACCTGACAGAGGAAATAGAAATAGACTTTAGTAATAAACTAATCATTTAAAATAAATCAAAGGTGAAAGTCATAGTCTAGTTAATTTATTGAAATCTTATTATGTGACTTCCAGATTATTTTACTGCTTCTATATTTCATTATGTTAACAACAAAATACCAAGGTTCCAAGTTGTATGTTGATAAATGATGTTAATGACTAAGGAATATTTGGATAAAATGTTGGTTTCTTCTCACAGAGAAAAACATGTGAGCTTAAAAATTATACATGGATTCTTCAGTTGGCTTAAACTGGCATCAAGAGGCATCTTAAACAAGGTGAAATTTTTCATTTCTCTTGGAATACAACTGAGAAGAACTCATTAGCAGGAAAAGTTTTCCCCTACAGGCTGCAAAATTAGTCTTGAGGTCAAAACAAATGATAATGAGAAAATTGGGTTATTAAGTCTGAGCATAGTTTCCAGAGGATAAATATAAAAGGTCATTGAATAGAATATTATCATACAGATGCTTTCAAGCTTGCAGATTGAGATTTAGTTAATATTTAACAAATTTTCATTATATACATTTCCTTTATCTCTACTGAATCATTAAATTAGAAAATATAAACTCCCAAGACATTTTAATATGAGTGTTGAATTCAAAACATTCTTGTGTCTTAATTTTTCAATAGCAAAGTGTGAGCTTATTTTGTCAAGAAACCACATTCTGATTTAAATAGAATTGGAACACATCCTGTATATTTTTAACAGCTGATTAGGAGATTCATAATTCCTTGTTTTCCATTTGATTTTCGTTAATATATTCTGCAAACATTTCTTGAACATTTATTTTGTGTAGTGCACTGGGGTAGGTGCTGTGTTAAATGAAGCAATGAACGCTTTAAGGTTCCTAAAACCATTAAGGATGTACTTAATAAGGAAAAGAATTCATTCTTCAATGTACACAATGCAGATTGAGTGTCATTCATTTCTATCATACAATAAACACAAATATAAATATCCTGGGAGCCCCAATATTCTAGGAGTAAAATGACACAGATTGAATGTTACCTCTATCATATGATAAACCCAAATATAATATTCTGGGAGCCCAAAGGAGGAAGATATTACTTTTACTTGGGGGCAAAAACAAAGGCTTTTAGCTGAGGATAAGACCATGTGGAAATGAATGGTGGAAGGGCATTCTAGGTGAAAGAAATAAGTTTGAGAAAGTCTTGGGGCTAGGGAAGTACATAATGCACATGTAGAGAATGTAATTCAGCGAAATTAAACTCTGGAATGTCTGTCGAGAAGACTTATGAGGAATGGAGTAAAATTAAAGTTTGTGAACTAATTTACTTATCAACAACTAGATAGTGGTTATCACCTATGTGCCTAATGATCCAGACAGTGGAGAGGGAAGAATGGATAAGAGTATCTTTGTCTTCATATAATATTGAACAGTTATTTGGATGCTCAGTATAAAAATTTGATAGTTTACCGGCAAGGGAATCAAAAGTAGTAGCCTTTCAGAAGAAAAGTGTATTAAAAAGCTACTAAAGGGGATGGGGATTTAGCTCACTGGTCCCACCACCTGCCTCCGCAAGCGCAAGGTGCCGAGTTCGATCCCCGATACCAAAAAAATAAAAAGATAAAAATAAAAATAAAAAGCTACTAGCCATGTATTACCTCTAGCATAAACTTGAACTGCTGGAAACCCCACGGGTGACAAACCTATGGCACTCGTTTTTCTTTTAAGACAAAAGATGTTAATGTATAAATTGTTTTTGCTAAACTAAAACCCCAGTGTTCAGGTTTAATTGCAGTGTTGGCATTTTTCGATAAATAGGTGGGCTTTGGGTTGCAGTTTGGCCACACCTCTCTAAAAGGTTCGCCATCGCTGACCTGTACTATTCCCAGTTATCACTTGTAGAAAGTAAAAGAAATGATATAATAAGACAAATAATATTCATGTATCATTTCACTCTATAAACAGTTGATCTGACATCAGATATCTCATTTGTTCCTTTGGTTATCCCTAGGAGAATAGGTTTTATTATCATTATTAATAGTACGGTTATTTCCACTTTATAGATGAGTCTGAGAGACTAAGTGATTTGCCGACGGGTGCACAGTTTTAAACTGTTGAGTCCGGACTCAATCCCAGATCTTCTGTCACTTCCAATCTCCTGCCTTTGTTCCTACAATTCTCATCCTTTATAGAATCAAATGTTCCCCAACGATCATCCAATGCATCTTTTTCCTATCTCCTTATTCCCAAACTAGATGCAATGAAGCACTAAATGCATTATTGTCAGCAAAGATTTGTGAAAATCTTTTTAACTGTCAGTTTTGAATTAAATGAAAATATTATCAGGAAAATCATATGAGCATGTCACAAGGCTGCATCGTTACTGCATTACAAATTCAGATTCCTTCACTTCTGGTGTTGATATTTACATTCTTTTTCACAACTCTTCTGGAGACTGGTCCATCTGAGTCTGCCAGAATTCCTTGTTGGCAATCTTTTTCTCACCCCCAAGATCCCCCGTATTGATTTAAAAGATCTTTCCTAAAGGTGACCGACTTCTTCCAAAGGCTGCAGCAACATTTATCTTTCAGAGTCTGTAAGAGAGAGGCATTTCCCTGGAGAGGAGCAATATTGAGTATTTATTAGTGTTTTATCCCAGTTGTGCTGAGGTAGTAGGAGGCTACAGAAGGAGAATCAGTGTTGAGATACCTATTTGGAAATTTTGAAAGACAGCAACAACCTGCTCATGAATTCTTACTGATACAACACCTGCATTAAATGGCACTGAGACACAAGCAAAGAGGTCTTTTGACACTACAGAGAGAAAACCGTGTGCAGCAAACATTCTCTGCTTGCCTCCCACAGCAGCCGTAGACAGCCACTTCTTACTGCTAATGTGCACTGTCTGGCTGAATTTTCATAACTATTCTATGAGAGATCTGGTACCATCCTCTCTCTTTGTGTTGTAAATGCACGACTCTTGCTAAACACATCCTCTACCTTTCCACAGGCTAGTTCCTACTTTTGGAAATGACCCACTCCACCTTGGTGAGCTACTCCACTCTATTTCAATGTTGAAATCCAGCCTAAATGTCCCCTCCTCCGTGAAGCTTTCCTTTATGCTCTTGCCACTCTTTCATCTCACAATCTGGAGGGCCAAGCTTGTGCCTGCCCCTGTGTGAGCCATTTGAGATACAACAGAGCAGTGGAGAAAGGCAGACAGGGTTGCTGCCCTTACTGAAGTTTCTTCTAATGAGGAGAGAGAGACAATGAACCAAATGGATGCACACTTTTCCAATTATCATATGTTTCATGAATTAAAGAAGATGTGACAGTTGGATGAGGAGGGGTATTGATTGGGAAGGTCCCCAGTGGCACTTCCTCTACCATTCAATTGCATTGTTACATTCATTGTACCTTATTGGACCTGTTGGATCCTTTGTCTTCTCTTCCAAACACACTGAGATGTCTTGACTGAATGGATCATGTTTCCTTTATCTGAATCCAATGGCACAGAGGAAACACTGTAACCATGTTTGTCAAACCGTACTGAGGAAATATAGGAAGTGGATAATTAAGTGGCCTGAATGAAGTGACACCGCTAAAAAGGTAGAGCCCAAGATTTGAAGGCAATCTTTCTGATTCAAGGTATGGGGTTTTTTCCCCTATATTTTAACCAGCCTCCTTTCAGTGTCCTGATAATGATCATAGCACTCTGAATCTTACACAGTATGTATCGCTACAACCTTCATCCCCCGCCTCCAACTTCACCTTTGCTCTCCTCTCACTCTCCGCCAGCCCACCAGCCTCCTTGCTGCACCTCAGCCAGATCAATCATGGTCAGTCATTCCTCAGGATCCACTGCTGGCAATGCCCTTTTTCTTGGTGTTTTCCCCCACCAAACTTCTTGGCCAATTCCCCTGCCTTCTCTCTGTCCTCACTTATGTATCACCTGATCTCCTTATTGAATCTCTCACCTCCTTCTTCGAATTGCTGTTCCCCCTTAACCAGTCTGACTTTGTACCACATGACCCTTATCTTCTGTCTTGGTAGCTAGTTGCCTTATTGAATCTGTTTATTGTTTATTATCTTTTTCCCAGGCTAAAAGATATGCTTTGGAAGGGCAGGCTCTGGCTCTATTTTGTTTCTCATTGTATCTTAATGTCCTAGAATAGTGCTGAGGGCATAATTGTTACCCAATAACTATTTGTTGAATAAATTGTGAATACTACTCATGTTTAATGTGAGTTTCCTCATATAGCATTGAAGAGCAGTCTCTTAACATCAAAACTGAATGCAGGCAGCAAGCAAAGGCTATTCAGTATTCTCACTAGCTGCTCTGATGTTGTACTGTCCATGCCAAGTTTATCACAGTGCTAAAACTTGGGCACATAACAAAATCATGCCACCTCTTTTAGAGTAAAATGTTGTGTCATATATATTTGCTGGATATCTCTTCATTTAATCATCTGGATAAGAATTATGTTTGGCCTATTTGTATCTACTATGCTTCTACCACTGTGTAGGCACACTGGGAAGAGGTGTTCAGGTGTGATTAGTCACGTCAGCAATTAGGCATTTGTTGAGTTATAATATCTTCCAGGGTCATTGCTTCAAAACAATAGCAGTACATGATCCTCAGACTTGCTCATGGATTTGATCTGGGCTACTTTCCATAAGACAATGGGAGTGATGGGATGACCCTTTATTATGCTTACTAATTTTGCTTTTCTACTTACCAATGGAAGGCCTGCATCTGACATCAAAGCAGCTACCAAGATAGTTCTCTCCAAATTGGCAAGCAAAACTATCTTCTTTAGCCAAATTATATTTAAATAAATAGATCTTGACTTCTGAGCTCTTTGGTCATAGTATCTCATTTGTTTTGCAGAGTGTTTTTAGAGGTCATCCAAATTGTATTTAAATGTTGCTGCAGCATAAACATTATTTCAAAATAAAATTTTGGAACATTAAGCACTAAGCATTTTCAAGTATGAGCTTTTTGGTGGATATGATCTATAGTCTACATATTTTCCAGAATTTGTCCTAGAACAAAGGGCTTTGAGGACATGGCTGTTAAATTCAAATTAGATAGAACAAAGTCTCATTGCTATGGATGTTTTGAACCTAAAGTTCCGACTGGCCATTGTTCCTACCCTGAGAGTTCCACCCTTCCTCACCTGCCAGTTCCAAACAGCTACCTCATGGCAGCCTAGCTCATTAGCTTACAATTTGACAGAAGCCCGGTTCCCTTGCACAAGACACATAACCCACTGGAAAAGCCCTTAAGTACATAACCATACTAAACCTATTTCCCTCCAGGGTGTAACTGCACAAAAGCTTCCTCAAACACATATGTAAGTACAGCACCCACATACTTGTGCCTACGTACAATGCAGCCCAGCCCAAATTTCTCTACAGACACTCCAGTGAATCTTTTCTCTTTCCTTTATAAGAGTTTTATCCTCAGTAAAATATGTAAACCCTTCTTCAACTCCACATTGTAGGAAATGAACAAACATATGGGTTGGATATTTTAGAAAAATACTGAAATAATGTGAAAATTATGTATTTACTGGATTAATTTCTACAGCATAAGTCACTATTCAAATGCTCACAATCTGAGTAGTTAAGTAAGCATTTACTTTGTTCACTGCATACATCTATGAAGTATTTGTTTTTTTAAAAAAGCAATTTAACTTCTCTGATGTGGTAATTAAATATCTCCTCAGCAGCAAAGGGCTTTGAGCCATAGGTCATATTCACATAGGAATAAATAAATCATAATAAGATTGAATTATTCTCAGAGCTGCACAAATAGTAAACTCTGGAGCTTTGAAAAGCATTTTCTTTAATTATTCAGTATAGTACTGATGCTCACATAGGGCTGGTCATTGTGTCTATTCTCATTGTCCAGGTGGGAAAACCTTACCATTCACAGGGCTTTGGGTAGCATACACAGAAGGGCCATGTCTGAGTAATGAGGAATCATCAGCTGTACAATAAATACTGCTCTTTTCCTGCCTAAAAAATAAGACCTTAAGGGATCATATAGTTTACAAGCAATTTAATTGCATCTGAGAACAGGATCAAAAATATTTATAGGAATATAAGTAATAATCTAATACTAAATAAGGCAAAATTCACCATGACTGGAAATCAAAAAAATTTTTTTCAACAATACAATACAGGGCTGGGGATTTAGCTCAGTGGTTCCACTGCCTGCCTCACAAGCGCAAGGTCCTGAGTTCGATTCCCAGTACAAAAAAAACACATACATGAACAATACAATGCAAAAAAGCTAGAAAGAATAAAATATCCAAAGAGGCCCTAATTCTACCAGCATTAATAGAGAATGATATTTAAAAATTTATAAGTGCATTGAATATGTTAAAAAATAAAGTGGTGCCCTGGAAGATAGATTAACCAAATTAATAAAGATAAAAAGTAAAATGTCCAAGATAAAAGCTATACTGCATGGTGTAAAAAAAGTTTAGAGAATACAGGAAAAAAAGATTAAGAAACTTGAAGATAGCAATAGAATCTTCCCAAACCGAAAAATAGAAGATGAAACATTAAAACATTAAAGATGTTGAGGACTTTTTCTTGTACCCATCGGCCATTTGTACTTCTTCTGAGGAACGTCTTTTCACTTCAGTTGCCCAGTTTTTGACTGACTCTATTATTTTTGGGTCTAGTTTTTTAAATTCTTTATACAGTCTTAATAATTCATAATAGCTGAATTTTGGAAGCAGCATATATGGTCATCAATGGATGAATCAATAAAGAAAATGTGGTGTATGTACACAGCAGAGTACTACTCAGTCGTAAACAAAACTAAATTAGAATCTTTCATAGAAAAATAGATACACATTGAGGTTCCTGTTCCTGCCCACAGCACAGTGAAGGCCTGGGAGAGGCTTGGAGCCCCGCCTTCATCTGGGGCTCCTCTCCGCGGATCAGCCAAGCAGTGTGAAGCTCCTTGACTGCATTCCTGTTCCTGCCCATGGCACAGTGAGGTCCAGGGAGCGGCTTGGAGCCCCGCCTCCATCCAGCGCTCTGCTTAGCCACGTGGGTGCCTGCAAGGCCCAGTTCCATTCCACCCAACACCCACCTTCCGGCTCTTCTGCTACCTGGTCCCACACTACAGAGGCACAGAGGATTAAACTTCACATAGTTAAATGTGATAAATTAATAACTACCACAAATTGTCATTTTCTAAGCTGCGCTTGATGCTGTGGTATTGCTGATTGTAACATTTGGCCTAACATGTTGTGGTTGAGCTAATCAGTTTTCCTTCCTGGTATAAGGAAAATAAAATAGCCTCAGAGTCATTAGAGCCACAAAACCTAAACACAAGTCATATCTAGAAGACACCTCTGAAAAGCAATCATTCCACAAGGGTTTTAAACACAAGCAACAAAGATACCTACATTAAGCAATTTTGAAATATCAACCCAGGAATTAAACCAAGGACAGTACCAAAAACAAAAATGAGAAGACATTTAAGCAAGGCACAAATGCAGGCTTCCACACCACAAAAAGGAAATTCTGGGGGAAATGAGATGGAAAAATCTGATAATCAACCACCTGGACACCCTGAACTGATAGCACAGGAAGTAACAAAGCAGATGCATGATACTCTAGAAAAATTCAAAGCAGAAATAATCTCCCAGATAAATACAGAGATGGTGAGTAGAGTGAAAGACATGATTAGAGGCTCTAGAGCAGAAACAGATAAGAAAATAGATGAGATCAGAAACATGCTGGAAGCCATGAATGCCCAGCATAAGAAAGAAATGGAAACCATGATTGCCCAACACAAGAAAGAAATGGAATCCATGAAACAGATTCAAACAGATATTCAGGAGATTAAAAACTCCACTGAAAGCATGGAGAGCAGACTAAGAGAATCTGAAGACAGAATATCAGATATAGAAGACAGGATCGCAGTTAAGGACTATGAAAACAGAGATTTCTTAAAGATAGTAAGGGACCATAAGAAATCAATCCAACAGCTGCTAGATGATGCAAAGAAGAATAACATAAGACTGATAGGAGTCCATGAAAAAACAGGAGAAAGTACAATGGAGGTAAAAAACTGTTCACAGAAATAATGGTAGAAAACTTCCCAGACAGAGGTGGAGAATTGGACATACAGATAAGTGAGGCATATAGAACTCCACCCAGCCATGATAAAAAAAAATCAACACCTAGACATATAATAGTCAAGATCCCAGAAACCCAACAGAAGAACAAAATTCTACAGGCAGTTAGAGAAAAGAAACAAATCACCTACAAAGGAAAGCCCATAAGAATCACGGCAGACTTCTCAACACAAACCCTCAAATCAAGGAGAGCCTGGAGTGAAGTATTTCAAGTCTTAAAAGAAAATAAATTCCAACCTAGACTGTTGTATCCTGCAAAATTATCTTTCAAAATTGATGGGGAAATTAGATACTTTCACGACAAAGAACACCTGAGAAATTTCATGAACACCAAACCAGCACTCCAAACAATTTTATGCAATATTCTGGAAAAAGACAGTGAAGGTCACAACTCCATGAGGGCCAACAGAGAGAAGACACCACGCAAGGTAAAGCACTAGAGGGAAAGGGGGAAAAATAAGAAAAGAGCCAACAACAATAAAACATCATGGCAAGAATGAGTCAATATCTCCAATTATAACTATCAACGTTAATGGCCTCAATTCGCCAATCAAAAGAAACAGACTGACAGAATGGATTAAGAAGCAAAATCAACAATATGCTGTATACAAGAAACACACCTAACTCAAAAGGAAATTCATAGACTGAAAGTAAAAGGATGGAAAACAGTTCTCCATGCAACAGGAACCCGGAAAAAAAGCAGGGGTAGCAATCTTATTTGCAGACAAAGTAGATTTCAAACCAAAACTAATTAAGACAGACAAAGTTGGTCACTACATCCTTGTGAAGAGAACAATCCAAGAGGAAGAGATGACAATCCTAAATATATATATTCACCAAATACGAATGCCCCAGCTATACAAGCAAACATTAATGGACACGAAAAACCAAATAACCAAATAAACAATAACATAATTGTAGTGGGGGACCTCAACACCCCTCTATCACAAATAGATCATCTAGGAAAAAAATTAACAATGAAATTATAGAACTGAACCAAGCTATTGAACAAATGGACTTAATAGATGTGTATAGAGTGTTCCACCCCATGAAATCAGAATACACATTCTTTTCAGCTGCACATGGGTCATTCTCCAAAATAGCTCACATACTAGCTCATGGGGCAAATCTAGGTAAATGTGGGGAAACTCAAGTTATCCCCTTCATGTTATCAGACCATACAGCAATAAAATTGGAAATCAATAACATAAGAAACCACAAAACACCCAAAAACACATGGAAATTGAATAACACTCTCCTGAACAACCAATGGGTCACAGAGGAAATTGAAGAAGAAATTAGACAGTTTGTACAAGTAAATGATAATGCCAGTACAACATACAGGAATCTGTGGGACACAGTGAAAGCAGTTCTATGCGGGAAATTCATAGCAGTGAATGTCCATATTAGGACAACAGAGAGAACTCAGTTAAATAACCTAATGCAGAACCTCAAGCTCCTAGAAAAAGAAGAGCGTAACAAACCCAAAGCTCATACAAGAAAGGAAATTATAAAGATCAGAGCAGAAATCAGTGCAATGGAGACTAAGAGAATGATACAAAAAATCAGTTAATTGAAGAGCTAGTTTTTTGAAAGAATAAATAAAATTGATGAACCTTTAGCCAACCTTATGAAAAAAAGGAAAGGAAAGGCTCAAATCCACGGAATTAAGCATGAAAAAGGTGAAGCCACAACAGATCCAGCAGAAATTCAGAGGATCATCAATACCTACTTTGAGAACCTGTACTCTAATAAAATGGAAAACACAGAAGAAATGGACAAATTCCTAGATACATACGAATGGCCAAAGTG
>NW_004624883.1:216903-248001 GCF_000247695.1 Heterocephalus glaber | reverse complement strand
GGTAGGGGTGGCAGGAGGGGAAGGGGAAAGGGAAGAAGGGAAAGGAAAAATTATGAGAAAGAAAAAAAAATGGAAACAAAGTCTATGTAAATAGGGAAGGGCGCATAGGTAGTGGGGGAAAAATAAGAACTAAGATACATCATGTTCAGGTTCAAGCACCCAATGATAAATGTAAATGTATTGTATACCTAAAATGTACCAATTAATATATAAATAATAAAAAAGGAAAGATAGATACACATTGAGATATCATTAAGTGAAATAAATCAGACGGAAGGTTAAATATTGAATGGTTTATGTAGCTCAGTGGTTCCACCACCTGCCTCGCAACTGCAAGGTCCTGAGTTCAATCCCCGGTACCAAAAAAAAAATAAAGATAGATGATAGCAAACAGGAGATAGACTTTGTGGAGATGGGAAGGGGATCTGCCGATGGGGAGAGATGGGAGGGAGTGGAGGGAAAAGGGAAGTAAAAAGGATCCAGATGTGACTTGTGTATATATAAATTTCTCAAGATGAATGTAATTAGCATGGATCACCAACATATAATAATAAACAAAGGAAAACATAAAATAAAATGAAAAGAAAGAGCATCTAGTGAACTCTGGGACAAGATCAGCAGTCTATCCATTTTATTAGAATCCCTGTAAGGCTGAGGAGTGGTCAGAAAAATTATTTTAAGAAATATTCACCAATTAAAAATTTTGACAAAATTATAAACTCATAGATCCAAAATTCCCAATAGATCTCAAACAAATAAAAACGCATAGAAATGAAAAAAACGAAAGAACCCAAGACCACATATAATTAAATTGCTCAAAATTGGTGATAAAGAAAAGAACCTTGAAGTCAGCGGAAAGATGCCATGCTATATACAGAAGATCATAGATAATAGTGATAAGTTTTGCATTAAAAACAATGCAAACAAGAAGAAAATGGAGCAATATTTTTAAAGTACCTAGAAGCAATGAACTTGTAAATCTAAAAATCTTTACCCAGCAAAAATCTTTTTAAAAGGTGATATGTAAGTATAAGATTTCCAGGCATTTAAAAGGTAAAAAATTAGCACCCAAAAGCCTGCACTAAAATGTATGTATACCTGATTCTCTGCACTGTTGATCCGTCAAAGAATAGATACCCATAGTGTTTCACCAGTTATTTGGGCATCCCTTAAACTAGTCAAATTGACACATACATCTACCCATTGCTTTTGCAGGGCCATATTTGACAATGATCCTCTTTTAATAAGTTGTAGCAAACCTGCTATTAAAAAGCATTTATTGGATTAATGTCTACAAAGCCATTCTAGGAAACTGACCATAGTGCTTGGCTAAAGGACCCCAGTCTCACAAGTGGCAATGTCTGTTACTTCCTGACAAGTCAGGGACATTATCATAATTGGAAGCTCTCAAAAGGGAGGATTTTACTTTAATTTATAGTTACTATATATGAAGTCTTGTAGAGGATGTATCTTCAGCTTCATTTGCTAGTCCTTTCCAGGAGAAAAATGATAAAATGTTTATAATGTCCAATGCAAGACTTTCTACATAAACTTCTCGACAAACCTTAAAATGGGCCTTACTAGTTGTTCTATATTGTGTGGTTCTACACTTACAGAGCTTACTCAAGGAGGGCTATGTGATTAAATAGCATTCTTAATGCACCTGTAGAAATAAGCAAGCCAAAATGTACTAAGGCAAATCTTTGTAAAAATACTCTTTGGAGATTACTTGTGATAACAAAAATGAGGAAAGAAAAGTTCGGAAATGGGAAAGACATGTCTGTTCTGCTCAATATCAGGTAAGAGCAAAGGTCATTTGAGGCTTGTGTAAGAGAATGAACTTAATTTATCTCATTGTTTACTTTTACTTAAAGCTCCTAGACTTAGTAAAGCTTCATTAATGTGTAGATTTTTGTCGAGGACAAATGTAAATTTATACTTTGGAACATCTAACCTGAAATATTTGGAGTCTTTTAAAGGTTAACCAGTTTTACATCTAACTCAGCAATCTTATCCTAACATTTACTTATTAAATTTACTATAAATACCCTTACTTGGTAATTGCTTTTGGAAATGGTCATAGTTTTTACTGCTCCATCATTAATTAATTGGTTAAATAAGTTTTTTTTTTCATTTGTTAGAAAAAGGAAAGAAAAGTATGAGGGGAAAAGAAGAAAGGATTAAACTAAGTGACTTCCAAGGCCCCTCAAATCTCTTATCAGTTTGGAATTCTGTCCTGAGTGTGCCATAAGAGTCTATCAGCTACTTTGGAGAGCCTCAAATGAAATTAAAAGATGAAGGCAGATGTAAGCTTTTCTTTTTGCTTCCTCTCAGGATGCAGTTCCTATTAGCTTGTTGTTTGGTTTGGGGTATAGACAGAGAACAGTGAAGCATTCATTAACACAGCTCATTTTCAAATGCTGACAATAAAAATAGTGTGAAAATTATATGCATATATAAACTGCCATGTTTTTGACATGTACATGAATTTCTTCTGTTCTTTAAAGGTTATTTTTAGAGTTTCTTTGGAGAAAATATTTCAGTGAATATATTTATAAATTCTTGAAAAATTAACAGAAAATGGATTGGTGAAAGAGGAACATAGTAATGATTGGTTCATAAGGGGTTTAAATTTACAATTTCCATTCTTAAATTGGAAATACAGATTAAGTAACTTCTAAAAGAATAGGCAGCTATACACATCCCACATATGTGCTTTAGGATTTTCCTTAGGTTTAAAATGAATTCTAAACAGAAAAAAAAATATGAAAAGAGACTTGCTTTGCCTGGGGGTGTTTCTTATGTTTTTAATGAAAATCCAATTTTCCCCCACTGTCTGAGCCAGTAATCCCAGAGTGGTGGGAGAAAAATGATGAGCTAGAGAAATGTTAAGTTGGATACATGAATAAAGGCATCTTGTCCTGCTTTTTTGCTTCCTCTGGTTAGTGAGAAAAGGCTGAATCCTCTTTGTTTCTTCTGCTCTTTTAATCACATGTGTCTTGCCCAACCCACATTGCTTCCAAGCCTGTAACCTGGTTGGTGAACGCAAAGCCCCCTGCTGATAATCTCAGAATATCTCAGGGAAGTGAAAATAACATGGAATGAGAATGTTTGGTATGGGGAAAACTTTATCTCTCCTGAAAACCTTACGACAAATGTGCAAATATATGAATACCCAGTATCTGATTACAAAAAGGTACAAGGAAACATAAATGAAAACATGGAGGTAAAGTTGTAATAATGGATAACACACATAAGCAAAGTGGTGGAGGGAAGGAAATATGTTAAGAGCCCTGCTTAGGAATAGTTATCATGAAATTCAGATTTAAGCTTCTTAGTACAGTAAATAGGAACACATGCTTCATGTAGTTACTTTTGTTTTAATACAAGAAAGTACAGAATTTCATTAGGTATAATAAACATTTTTCTTTTTCACAAGCTTTAAGAGGAATTTGTCAAGAGAGATTCTAAGAGGAGGGTTGCTAGTGTTATTTCTTGATGGAATTCTGTGTGTGCAGTTACATGTAGGGTTTGGGGAGCTCAAGGGCATAGATGTTTTGTAATTGAACAATGGTGACTTTTAGGTGCCAGATGGAAGTAACCTTGTATAGAATTTGCTTGTCACTGGGCTAAATGCACAAACAAAAGATGTGCCTTTCTTAAGAATGATGTGTTTCTAGGGAATTATATTATTTTTATAGTACAGCAGTCAACTAAGGGACCATTTCATCAATAACTAGGCTAAACAGGGTTGAGATAAAGCTATCGCTAGCTGCTGTAACAGATAGACACTCAAATATATAATGGCTTGGTCACAATACAGATTTATTTCCTGCTTATTTAGAAGTGCAAGGTGGATGCCTCTGGTTGGGGAGGATGGTTACTATGACCATCCCACTGTACCCAGTAGATAGTAGTGGAAGACAGCAGGGTAAGCTCAGTAAAAATTCTACTCAGGAGGGAAAACTGGAAAGCAGTTTTCAATCACTGATCCAAAACAATTCTAGAATTCTTCTAGACAGGCGTCACGAGATGGCATGGCAGTGCAAAATGTTCCATGAGAAGTTCCTGATTCTGCTGTTTCGGAAGAATTCTTTTATATATTACTTTCAGTGGTAACTGGCTACACATTTTGGTATGTTCTTTACTGCTCATTACTTTTCATTGCCACGTCTAAAGTGGGTGACAAAGAAATGAACATCCCTGACAGCTGACAGCTGATACCAAGCCTGACAACTAAATTTAGGCTATGGTGTTTACTCGCTAAATAGCTAGATCATGGTGTTCCCTGCTGAAATAAATAATTCCATACAATATCTACATTATTTCAAAGGAGATCACTCCATGATCTTGATAACAAAAACAAGACCACTCAATAGACGTGACTAAACAAGGACAAAAAGCAAGAAGACTATGCAACTGCAAAACAAAAAAGAAAGAAAGAAACAACAACAAAACTAAAAAACTTCCATTCCTAGTTAATTTTACTACTACACCAATGGCAACTCTCACCTTACTTCATTCCTTCTACCTCCTAGATAAACTTTACAGTATTACTTTGTAGAATTGTCCATTTCTTGATGATGTTCAATCCAAAATAATACCCTTAACCCTCTGTAAACAACACCAACCCAAGCATTCACACCTGTTATAGGATGAGATGTGTCCTCCATATTTATATGTTGAAGTCCTAACCATTACTAACTCAGAATGTAATTGTATTTGGATAAAAAATTCTTAATCTGGTGAGTTAGTTAAAATGAGATATTTAGGGTGGGCTCTAATACAATGTGTCATGACAGAAGCATGATGGAGGAAAGCTGATCAACTTATGGAAACCAGGAGGCAGAGAGAGAAGATAGGAGCCAGGGACAAGAATGGACCCTTCCAGGTCGCACCCTCCATGACCCACCTCTTCTGAGCAGCCCCACCTCCTGGCAGCACATTCAGCTATGAAATAGTCAGTGGATCTATCCATTGATAAGTAGAGTACGCCCATGATCCAATCACCTTCCAAATCAAAAGCCTATCTCATCTTTGAAAACATGAGATTTTTGGAGGACATTTTTGGTCTAAACCCTGTCTCTCTCTCTCTCTCTCTCTCTCTCTCTCTCTATATATATATATATATATATATGCATATATAGTTATATATAGAGAGAGGTATATATAGGTTTATATATATAGGTATATATATCTATATTGTATCTATAACTTCCCTTTGAAAATCATTATTAAATAGTTGTATATATGCATATAAATACATATAAACAATGTATATGTGCATATAAATATGTACAATTTACATATATTATATGTATATAATTTTCTTTTGGAAATTATTGCTGAATAGGTGTAGTAGTCTATAATCTATCTCATCACAGGATGTCCCTGTACCAGTGATTATACTCACATTGCTTTCTCTACGTGTGGCAAATTCTCTTGTTTCCTAGCCCACTAATATTACTGCTCCCTTGAGGTCTGTGGGAGAGGTGCAACTTATAGGTAAAAGGCATAGGTCCAGACCAAAATTTACAGGCTCGTGATGCCTTTAAGACCCTTAAGAATTTTTTTGAGTGCGTTTCCTAGGGAGGAAAAAGACTTAAGTAACTTATGTCCTAAAGCTGCAGTTTTTCAGTTTGTATTAAAAGTGGTGTTTCAAAATTATGACTTTCCATGTCTCCTTTTTATCCTTATATTTTTCTATCTTACCTCCGTATGATTTATTATTTTCTGTGTATCTTTTCATTATCTGTTTTCTCATGTTAGAATATCAGTTCCCTTGGGTCAGGAATCCTTACTTTGTTCACTAATGGGTTCACAAAGACTTAATAAGGACCTGACATATACAATACAAAGCACCCAGTATCCCGACATGTATTTGGCCAGAGATGTCTAGGATAGATTATGTTCAAGCACACCACTTAGGAGAGCCATACTCTCACCAAGAAGTGTGGGGGTGTGGGTGCTCAAGGAAAGATAAGGACAACAGTGTTGTTTGGTTTCACAACAATTTTAATGACTTAGTAACCAATGGACAAGAAGAGTAAAGGAAAAATTTGTTGAAGTGTTTTTCCTTTTGAAAAATTATATACAAAAGGATTATTACACCTGTTGGGAACCTTAGCCCAATTAGTAGGTATAGTTTGGCAATGAGTAGATGCATATATGAGAAGAAATATCAGAGCAAACAGCATATACTGTTGTTGAAAAATGAGCCACTTGGTGTGCTATGTTGCTAACTTGTAGAAATAGACTAGTTCCAGCTTCTGATCTCTATCTGGATTGCTTGTGTAACTTGCAACTTGGACATTTTTACTTGTTCAGTATTCTTCCTTCATTTTGATGTGACTCTCATTCCCTTTTCTCTTGACTTCAGTATTCATACATACACATTAAATTGCTAATGCAAAAAGCTGCTGAAGATGGCATTTAATTGCTTAAAATTTGCTGATGAAAATGTGTTTTTCTAACGACTTTCTCTAATGGATGTGCTGTCTAGAATGGTCTATTTCTGCCTCAGCACGCCCCCCCCCCCCCGCCTTCTGTAGCTGTGGTTCAATGGTAGATCAACAAGCCTGGCTGCTCTTGTTCTGGAAGGGAGTCTGACTCCCCCATTAGGTCATATTTAGTGGCCCCTTTTTATCTTCTTATTCCCCTAAGGATAATGATTCCATTCAATTCACCATACCACAGGTTCTTGAATTAATGTACTCCTGTCATTTTGAAAATGCCATTGTCATTTTGAAACATTCCTCTGCTTTCTCTACCTTGCCACAGGATAAGGGAAAAAAGTGATTATGGTATAAAATGTAATAAATTGCTTCGAAAACTCAATGGAGAATCAAGGGAGAAATCAGGAATGAACAAGACAAAGAAACAGAATGGTCAGGAGTCCCATGGTAAGAAGAAAAAAAAAAGTCAAGCATATTATTGGAAAAAGTGGAAGCTATTTGTTATTGAAGATTTTCAGACCAGTTTCCCCCTAGTACTATCATGCACTCGCTAAACATCCATTTACCCTCATTTAGTGGAAGAATGTAGCCACTGAATATCTCCCAACCAATCTTGTGTCTCTCCAGTCTTTGCAGCTAGCAGTACTTTAAAGGCGTGATAGTGAATAGCGGCTGAGTGCTTAGGCTCTGTCTGGAATCAGACATTCTGGGTTCAAATTCCAGTTCTGCCATCAACTAATAAGGTATTCCTGAAAAAAAAATTACTATCCCTCTTGGAACGTCGGCTTTTGTATCTGTAAACTGAAGATAATACAAAGTGTCAAAGTTACTGTAAACGATTTGATTGGCTCATTCATATACATGGTCTTGCATCTGGTAAATCTATACATTTTACTTATCATCATTATTACACAGATGTTGCATTCCTGGCGACACTGGAAAACAGTTTTTTTCCGTCTATATCAGTGAGTTTTAAGGAGGGTCCATATTTCTGGCTGCATCATTTCTCTACTTGGAGGCCTTCTAGACAGCTTTACTATCACGGACCTATTATTTTAGATCCAGCTAAACCTGCACCTCACAACTTCCTTGATCCTTAAGAATGATGCTTTCATCTGATGCCAGAAATTGCCTTTGTCTGATAGTACTTGTTCAATGCTTAACTGATTACATCTGGGACGGTAAGCTATTAGCTCACATCATTATCCTACTACTCTAATTAAATCATAAGGCCCTTGAAGGCAGTGACCATCTCATATTTCACTTTGTTTCCCAGAATTCCGGCCTGCCCAAATCTGTCCAGATACTCTATAATGGTTTTAAGTTGGTGGAAATTGTGATACTAAATTGGTGAATCTAAATTGACTCTCATAAGTCTGGCATTGGCCTATATATTCATAATAATTTAGGGTAACAATCATGTCATCAGCAGACATTAGTTGAATCTAGGACCCTTCATTTCCTAGCTATATAACCTCAGATAAGACATTAGACCCTCTTAAGGGTCTAGAGGGACTAAATGATTTAAAACATTTGAAATGCTTAGCAAAATACTCAGATATAGCATAGAGAAATTACCTGGTAAAAAGACAGTAATTCCTTGTTATTAGTAAGCTAAAAAGTGTTACTTCTTTTCTTCAGTGTCCTCTTTTATTACTACTATTATTATTAATTATTATTATTATCATGAATTTTTCATCGGCTTTTCCAATAGCACTTATCCTGATAGTTTCTTCCCTCTTTCTCATCCTCTGGAACCTGAGCTTTGTCTTCAGATTAGATAACTTTTTTTGCTTTATTTTAGTTTAAAAATATTAACATATATAATTCTACAAATTAATAGCATTTACTTTTATATTTCAATACATGCACACATGTTGCACTGATCATGTAAATTGGATAATTTAATATTGATCTGTCCTCAAGTTCACAGATTCTTTTCTTTGGCTATCTGTAGTCTATTCTTAAGGTCATCCTATAAATTGTTCATTTCAGTGATTGTATGATTAGTTTTAGAATTTCCAAATTATACTTTCTTGTAGTTTTTATGTCTCTATTGAGATTTCTCATCTGTTTATTCATTAGGACCATCTTTAAAGTTCTTAAAACTACATAATATATAGTTGTATATATAATGTAGGTATATATCTAGATATATATATAATAACTGCTTATAATAATTACATATATAGATGCTTTAAGTCCTTCTCCATTAATGCCAACATGTGAGTCATCTCAGGTTATGTTTCCATGGTATGCTTTTTCTTCGTCTTCTTTTTTTAACTGTGGGGTCAAATTGTTCCGTTTCTTCCCCCACATGTCTAGCAACTTCATATCTATACTAGATGCTGTACATGATACTTTGTAGGGATTCTGGTATCTGTTCTATTTCACTGAAGAGCACTGGTTTTGGTTTTGATTCTGTGGACAAATTACTGGCTGATCACTTTAAACTTGTTAAGTCTTAGTTTTTAGGGTAAGCCTGTTTGAAGACCAATCTGTTTACCAAGCCTTTTAACCAAGCAGCAGTCAAACTGGAAACTCACTATCTTCTGCAGAAGATAGCAGCAGACATAGTTGCTAAGTACTTCCAAACTTTTAACCATCACTTTCCACTGGACTCCTTGGAATGATCTCTGCAAAAGCACACCTCAAAGGTGTGCTTTGACAGGATTTGATATGCAGATTTGGGGACTGCTTACTCTATGGCTCTTTCTTTTCTGGGATTTCACCCTGGATTTCCAGCCATTCTTGCAGCTCTGAAGTCCCAGCTCTAACCAAAAGCCAACAAGGATACAGATTTCTCCTTAAGTTCTAGCTGCTGCGTCCATTACCTAGCTTCCCATAAAAGTAATTGTCATGGTTGATCTTAACTATCAACTTGATTGGCTTGAAGAGACACCTTTGTAAGAAATCAGTGGGTGGGCTGGGAATTTAGCTCAGTGAGTCCGGTGTCTGCCTTGCAAGCACAAGGTCCTGAATTCGATCCTCCAAGTCCCAGATTTCTTTGTCCCTTGCGCAGTGGCAGGCATGTTGAAGAAAAGCTGGAAGACTCCTTCCAACCCATTGTTCCGAGCTTTGTCTTTACCAGTGAGTTCTGGCATTTAACCATCTTTTTCCTCAGGATTCACCTCACATTTCCCTCTTTACTGAGCCTGGGCCCCAAAGCCAACCATTTAACCTTCTTTCTCCTTAAGACTCCCGACAAGTTCATATTCCTCCAAACGAACCCTGCCAACCTGCAACCTTGAGGTGAGCTCAGATGTCTTCATTCCTTTCTACAAATTCTCAAGTTGGACTGGAGTCTATAATCACCACACAACTTATGATGACTAAAATGACAGAAGCAGTAACACTGTGGAAACTATTTGATACTCAATCTCAGTTTTGTTTTATTTTGTTGGGTGTGTGTGTGTGTGTATGTGTGTGTGTGTTACTGAGAATTGAACCCAGAGTCACACGCATCGTAGACAAGCACTCCACCACTGAGCTATACCCACAGCCTTTTCATTAAATTTTCAATGCCAGTGGAGAAAGATTTTTCAAAAATCATTTTCCAATTCAAGGAGCTCATATTTACCCAACCCTCTAATAATCATCTGAAAATTGTTTCTCCTCTGATAGCCACTTCACTGGAAGCCAATGGTTCTAGAACCTGTGTGTACATCAGAATCACCTAGCAGTGTTGGGAAACACAGTATCATCCACGTACTGATATTATACAATTTATAATTTGAGAATATCACTCAGTCTGCACTGTAGAGAATGCGTTTTGGGGAAAAAAGAACAAGGAAATAAATTAGCACACTGTTGAAATAATTCAGGTATGGGGTGATATTATTTATTTATCAATGAATACAAAAATATTAGTGGATTTAGGATATGTTTTGGAGAAAGAAACAACAGGATTTTCTTATTTATTGGATAGATAAATTTCTTGCTTGATCATTCAATTGAATGGTGATGTCCAGTATTGATATAGAAACTTGGAGTAGAAGTATACAGTATTTCAGATACTGTATAAAGATTGGTTGATCTATTTTGGATTCTCCACAGTCATTGAGTTAAGAACCAAACTTCTTGGCATAACATTTCCTTTCTTCCTCTTTCTTTTTATCTTGTGTCCTGTTTTCTTATGTATTTTAATATCACTATATCTTTATCCTTAACCATCCTCCAGATATTAGAACTTTTGAAATAATCAGTGGTGTTGTTCAACTCTTTGATTAACTTCTATAAATTGTGCTCTGTGAAGCCTTCTTTGGCAGTCCTAGAAAGAATGGAAGACTGGTTTGTGCCTTGAATACATTGTGAATTTAATTTTCATTATAATTAACAGCAACAAAAATAACATATGGGAGATACAACTTTTGTGAATGACTAAAGAGAGTCAAAGAGAATTTGACCCTGGGTGGATCATTGAATTGGCCTCATGAGACCCTTTCAAAGCTCCCATTACTTCTGACATGGCAGATTAAAAAACTGAAGATAAGGACGCCTGAAACCCTGAGTTAATGTGAACATAGCTCCACTGCTGATCTGTGATGGGCATGAATTGTGAGCAAGAGAGATTTTTTTTTAAGCCAATGAAATTGAAGATAATTTATTACTGAAACATAACCAAGTCTATCTTGATTTTTGTAAAACTCATGACAGCTCTGTAATAGAGTAATTAGTTTATCATGATTTTATAAATGAGGAAGTTGAGGCACAGGAAAGTGGAGTAATTTTTCCAAGGTCACATAGCCAAGTAGTGTAGAAGATCCAGAATACAATCCTAGGCAGTTTGGCTCAGAGACAACATTCTTAACCATTACATATAATATTGCTCATGGTTCCATGTCCATCAACAGGGTAGCTAATTTGTTTAAACTAAGTTATATCTAGACTATAATATACTATGCACCTGTTTAAAGTAGTGAGACAGGGCCGGGGATTTAGCTCAGTGGTGCCGCCTGGCAAGCAAGTGCAAGGTCCCGAGTTCGATGTCCGGTACCAAAAAAAAAAAAAGTAGTGAGACACTTTATAGGTATTGACATTAAAAAGCTCTCCTGAGAACAGTCAAATTCTGAAACATAGCAGAACTAAGTAATTTATGCAATGAAAAATTTATGTAAAAATTATATATATGAGCATGTACATGTGTATATATGAATAAATATATGTGCATGCATGTGTGCATTATATATCTATGCATGCATATATATGCAATACATATAGTGTGTATATAAAATATACATATAAATGTATACACACATACACATATATATGTAGGTATGTAAAGACCAAAACTATCCAGTCCATAAAAATAATGTCGTCGTTATTATCTAGATTTATGTACTGTACTCCCAACCCAGAGAACACTCAGCATCCCAACTCTAAAGTTGTCTTCTTTTTTGCTTGAAAGCCATGCTAAGATTACCCCAGATCTAATTTGCAGGCCAAAATTATGCAGTGCCTGCCCATTACTTTTACATACTTTAAATCTGAAATCGTCTTTTTAAAGCCTCCTTCAGATTTCCCTATAACATATATTGTTACCCAATGTGATATGTGTGAGATACGGAATTCTAAAAGTGATCTCTGAAGATCCTTGCCCTTGGTTATAAAATCAAACATTAATCTAAGAACTGCTATAAATAAAAATTTTGCAGATATCATTAAAGGCTCAAGTCCATTTACCTTATGATATGGAGATTATCTGGTGAAATTCACTGAATCACATAAGCACTTTAAATGCAGAGGTTTTGTCTGATCAATAGCAGAAGAGAAAGTCAGAATTTCAAAGCACGAGGAGGCCTTGGTGTACAATTACTGTCCTTGATGATGGACGGAATCTCATGAAAAGGAATATGGAGAGTCTCTAAAGAAGAGAAAGGTCCCTGACTCACAGCCAGAAAAGAAATTGGACCCTACTAGTTATAACTATGGCACAATTAGCTTGATTCTGACAATATGCATGTGTGGAAGAAAATTATCCCAGAGAGCTTCCAGATAAGAGCCCAATAATGGGCTCCATGATTTTGACCATGTGAAACTCTGAGGAGAGAACCTAACTCATACCATGATTTATTAGCTATGAAAATTGAGATAATAAATTCTGGTACTAAGTTGAAGTATTTTGTTGTGCAGCAATAGAAAACTGAAACACTCAACCTATCCAGGATATTCTAATCACAGCTTCTGCAGATTGTATCTAACACATGGTTTTGGTTCAGAAATGATGCCCCACTTACTTGCCCTTAGGTTCAGGTTCACTATTTAGTATATTCATCTTATTGGCAGAAAAAGATCTATAATTTCTACCAAATTCTAAACATTACTTAAACATGGTAGTTTGTATTTTCTATGATTTTTGCTACTAAATTTTACTTTGTTGAACACTACTTAAACTTTTATAATTTCTTTCAAGTCCTAATTGCTAAACAAATGTTGAGTAAGAGAGACAGAATTATGGGAATCCAATTATCAGTATTGATTGAGACCAAGAATGAAATACTCATGGGTCCATTTGTGTCTAGTACAGATGCTACAAAGGAATCAGAATCTCTGTCTTCATAACAGAAGTTCTTAATATTTGGGGAATTATACATTACTTGAAAATATGACAAAGCTATAAAGTTGACTCCAGAAAATAATACATATGAAACTGTCCCTCATTATCAGCAGGGCATTGGATCCAGGACCCTCTAGTTACAAACACTCATGGATGCTCAAGTCCTTCATTTAAAATGGAGAAGTATTAACATATAAGTTAATTATATCCTCATGTATACTTTAAATGATCTCTAGGTGTGTGCATGTGTGTGTATTACTAGAGATTGATCCCAGGCCCTGCACACTGAGCTAAATTCCCAGCCCTTTTGATCTTTTTATTTTTGAGGCCGAAAATTGCCAAAATTGCCAAATCTCCCAAAATTGCCCAAGCTGGTCTTGAATTGCAATCTCCCTGATAGGGCATTGTAAGTAGATTGAATTACAGATGTGGGTATTTTTGAGACAGAAAGTGCAAAGTAATTAGTAAATCAGAAATACGAAGCTCAAAGCCAACTTTCAGATCTGTGAGAGACAAAGCAATAGTAAATTAAGATCGAAGATTGAAACATATACTGCCTGTCAGTTGAATTTGAATCCTTTGAAAACTCTATGTTCATAAATTGTCAAAATTATTTATCCTTTCTCACATCAAATCTTTCAGAGAAATTATATTTAAAAGAAGAATATCAGTTGTAGAAAAAGACAAGAGAATGATGAGCAGCAAAGGTCGTCACTCTTATATTAAGGCTAGAAGAGAAAAAGGTCTAATATATTGATTGACATGAAAGAGCCAATCTTCTCCAAAGGAAAATCCCTGTTGAAAATAGAATCTTTAATACTGTAGGTTTTACATCACTTCTGATTTTTGAAAAATCTGTGACTGCTTTTTCAGGAAGGGATGTCAGCTTCTACATAAAATAAGATCCACCCATTTCAAGTTTATAATATTATATTTTCACCACCCCAAAACACTTCCTTATGTCCATTTCTCAACCTTGGCCACTGATAACCATTATCTTATCATCACTATATATTTGGCTTTTATAGAATTTCAAAAATGAAATCAAAGAATATGTAGTCTTTTATATTTGGCCTAATTTATTGACATAATATTTTCAGATTAATTCACATTCTGCATATCAGTAATGATATTTTTTTATATCCATATTCCTAAATTTATTATCCAATCAAGAATTGAAAGGCAATTACATTTTTTTCCAAATTTTGTACCTTATAAACAATGTCACTATGGACATACTTACTCTTTAGAAAATAAAATTCCTTACTTACTTTTTAAACTTTTATTTGTACACATTTGCAGTACATAATGATTACATTCACTGTAGGGGATTGGTACATGTACATAATACATTTAAATTCCCTTCTTTTTCTCCCCTTCCTCCACCTCCCTTTTAATTTTTCAGCATCAGATTCATTTATCTTGTAAAAACTTATTAACTTAATTATCATATGTAGAGATTGAAAACAAAACTAATAGGCCAAAGAACATATAAAACGTGTATGAAAATTATACTAAGTCAAGATACACTTTTAAATACATTGTCCACACTGGATTGCAATACCTTCCTTCTTTCTCTTTTCCCTATCATCTGTCTTTTATTTCATACTTTATATATTTGACTTTCTCTATTTCAGATAAGCCATTCAATATTTAAGCTTGTGTGTCTGAGTTACTTCACTTAACATTACGGTCTCAAGGTGCATACATTGTTCTACAAATGACTCAAGTTTATCCTTGAATAGTGCTCCAATGTGTACAAATACCACTTTTTAATCCATTCAACTGTTGATGGACATGTAGGCTATTTCCAAGATTTAACTATTATGGATTATGCTACTACAAACATGGGTATGCATGCATACATCACTGTGGTATGATGACTTCAACTCTTTTGGGAAGATATCTAGAAGGGGATTAACTGGGTCAAATGGAATTTCTGCCTTCTAGTTTTTTGAGGAATTTCCATAGTGATTTCCATAGTGGTTGTATCAGTTAAAGGACCCACTAATAATGGAGAAGGGCACCTTGTTCCCCACAGCTTTGACAGCATTTGTTATTGGTTGATTTCTTGATGGTAGCCATTCTTTCTGGAGTGAGGTGGAACCTTAGTGTTGTTTTAATTTGGATTTTTGAATGGCCAATGATGTTGAACATTTTTTCATGTGTTTATTGGCCATTAGTATTTCTTCATCCAAGAAGTGTCTATTCATTTCAGATGCCAATTTTTTAATTTTGCTTTTAAATTTGGGGTTCCAATTTTTTGTTCTTTATATATTCTAGATATTAGTTCTTTCTCAGGAGTAGCTGGCAATATTTTTTTCCTTTTCTGTAGGTTTTCTCTTCACTTTGTTAGTGGTTTGCTTTGTTGTGCAGGAGTTTTTAATTTGATGTTATTCTATTTGTTGATTATTGGTATTGTTTCTTGTGCAACTGTGTTTTTTCCCCAGAATGTCTTTGTCTACACTATGTATTCTAGAGTTTTACTTATTGTGTCTTCCAACAGATTAAGTGTTTTGTTCTAATGTTTAGATTTTTGATCCATTTTCATTTTAGTTTAGTGCATGGTGACAGATATGAATCTAGGTTTAATCTTTGGCATGCAGAAAGCCAGTTTTACCAGCACCATTTGTTAAAGGGGCTATCTTTCCACTAGGGAAGGGATTTGGCCCCTTTGTCAAAAATAACATATCTGAGTGTGCTTAGAGTTGTTTCTGTATCTTCTATTCTGTTCCATTGATCCACATATCTGTTTTTTTACCAATGTCATACTTTTTTTAAAAAATCACTGTAGCTTTGTAGTGTATCTTCAAGTCCAGAATTGTGATGCCCCCTGCCTTGCCCTTGTTGCCCAAAATTGCTTTTGCTATTCTAGGTCCCTTCTGGTTCCATATGAATTTTAAGATTGCTTTCTTCAATTTTGTAAGGAATGTTATTAGCATTTTGATTGAGATTGTGTTAAATATCTTTAACAGTTTTGGAATTATGGACATTTTGATCATATTGGTTCTGCCCATTTAGGAACAGGGGATATCTTTCCATTGTCTGATATCCACTTCTATCTCTTTTTTTTTTTCAGAGTACTGTAGTTTTCATTGCAGAAGTCTTTCACTTCCTTGATTAGGTTAACTCCTAAGTATTTCATTTTTCTTGATGCTATTTTGAAGGGTATTATTTCCCTAATTTCCCTCTCAATGAGTTTATTATCGGTGTACAGAAACCCTATTGATTTTTGAGTGTTGACTTTGTATCCTGATATATTTCCAAACTTGTATATTAGTTCTAAGAGTCTTTTGGTGAAATTTTCAGGCTTCTATGTAGAGGATCATGTCATCAGCAAATAATGATAATTTAATATTTTCCTTCCCTATTCCCATTCTTTTTATTTTCTTATTGCTCTAGCTAATATTTTGAGAATGATATTGAACAGAAGTGGTGATAGCAAACATCCTTGTTATGTTCCTGATTTTAGAGGGAAAGCTTTCAGCTTCTCTCCATTTAGTATGATGTTGGTAGTTGGTTTGTCATAGATGGCTTTTATTAGGTTGAGATAAAGACTTTCTATTCCTATTTTCTTGAGTGTTTTTAAAATGAATGGTTATTGAATTTTGTCAAATGCTTTTTCTGTGTCTATTGAGATGATCATGTGACTTTTGTCCTTGCTTGTGTTTATGTGGTGTATTACATGTATGGATTTGTGTATATTGAACCATCTCTGCATCTCTGCAATGAATCCTACTTGTTCATGATGTATTATCTTTTTTTGTATTATCTCTTTGATGATTTGTTGCATTCTGTTTGCTAATATCTTATTGAGGATTATTGTATCTGTGTTCATTAAAGAGATTGGCCTGTAGTTTTCTTTTTTTGGTGGGGTCTTTTCTGGTTTTAGAATCAGAGTAATGCTTATTTCCAGGAATGACTTTAGAAGTACTGCTTCTTTTCGATTTCATTAAAGAGTTTCAGGAGTACTGGTGTGAGATCATTCTTGTAGAATGTGGCAGTGAATACATCAGGACCTGAGATTTTCTGAGTTGATAGTTTTGGGGCTTTTTTATTATTTCCTCAATTTCACAGACTAAAACTAGCTTATTCAGGTACTTTATATCTTTTGGTTCAGTTTTGGCAGTTCACATGTATCTAGGATTTATCCACTTACTTTGAATTTTCCATTTTATTAGAGTATGTGTTATAGCTTATGTCTAAATATCCTCCCAAAGCCTCATATCATCACAGGTGGGGCTTTTCAGAGGTGGCTGGATCAAAAGTGTGTGATTCTGGGATTGAGTGTATGAGGTTGGGGTGTGATTACTAAATTAGTCCATTGATTGTTTTGGCATAGTTCTGTATGTGGATAATGGGAAGGCCCACACTGGGTGTGAGTGCTAGTCACCTTAAGAGTGTGTAGACTGGCTAGAACATAAGGAACAGAAAGAGGGTTGCAGTCATCACTTACTACTTCACTACTTTGCTGCTTGCTGCCTTCTGCCTGCCACGAACTGTTTCTCCTCTGCCCTGCCACCCTGCCATAGGTCCATCCAACTATGAACCGAAACTTCTACAAACTGTGAGCTTCAATAAACCTTTCCTCCTTTAACTTTGGGTGTTGAGTATTTTGTCTCAGCAATGAGAAAAGTAACTAAGACAGTATACAGGTTCTCAAAGTAGTTACTGTTAACCTTCTGGATTTCAGCCGAATCCATTGTGTTTTCACCTTTTTCATTTCTAATTGCACGGATTTGGCTCTTTACATTCCATATTTTGGTAAAATTAGCTAAGGGTTTATTTATTTTGTTTAGTCTTTCAAAGAACCAACTCTTTGATTCATTGAATCTTTGTACTGTTTTATAGTCTCAATTTCATTTATTTCTGCCCTGATCTTTATAATTTCCTCCCAAGTATTAGCTTTGAGTTTGGATTGTTCTTGTTTTTCTAGGATTTTGAGGTGCATCATTAGGACATGCTTGTATAATTCATTTTGTGAACATATGTTTTAATTTTCCTTTGGTATATTTCTAGGAGTGGATTTCCCATCTCATATGATAATTCTAACTTCTTAGGAAACTAGCAAACTTTTCCCCAGAGTGTCTCTACCATTTTATATTCCCACCTACATTTTATATGAGCAATCTCATTTCCTTGTATCCTCACCAAAATTTGGTATTGTAATTTTTAAAATTTTATACATTCTATTGGGCATGTGGTGATGTTGCTCTGTGGAAATAGCATGCATTTCCCTAATATTGAATAAATTAAACCTAATTGCAACTGCTTATTTACCTTTTGTATGTCCTCTTTTCTGAAGGGTCAATTCAAGTGTTTTGTCCAATATTTGTCTATTTGATTATAATTATTATTGATTATTATTGTTGTATAACCTAGGTACAAGTATTTTATTAAATATTTGCTTTGTAAACATTTTTCATAAGACTTGGCTTGTATTTTTTATTTTCAAATAATAAATTTTGAATTGAAAAAGGTTCAATTGTGATAACATTCAAATTATTAACATTTTTCTTATTTATGCATTTTTAGTCTTATTTTCTCAATCAATTAATATTTTACTCCTATACTGCTCTAGAAAATTTAGTTTTAGGTCTTACATTTAAATCTAAGATCTTTTGTATGGATTTTTTTACTGTGATGTGAGGAGAAGATTGTGGTTTGATTTGTCTTTACCATTCAGAAATTTGATCATGATATCCCTAGATGTGGTTCTTTTTGTGAAAAGCCCCTACAGAGCTCATTTAACTTGGATCTTTAAGTTGCATTTTTCTTTTTTAAAAACAAACTTAGGAGGATCTAGCCATCATTGGTTCAAATATCTTTATGTCCTTTTGTTCTTCTTGCTTTTGGGACTCCCATGACATGAATGCTGAATGACTTCCATTGCCTCAGAGGTCTTTAATGGTCTGTACATTTTCCCTTTAGATTTTAGTAAACTTCCAAAGATTGGATAATTTTCTGTATTTATCTTCAAGTTTTCTGTTTATTATGACATCTAAATTCTGCTTGTTGAAGTCAACTAGTAAAGTTTTCATTGAAGTTATTGTACTTTTAAACTTTAGATTCCCACTTGAATCTTTATTACCATTTCCTGTCCTGTTTCGAGTGCTCAGTTTTTAATTTATTACTAGCACATTACCACAATAGTTCAGCAGAGTTTCCTTCAGCTCTCTGACCATATTTTGGACAGTTGTTTCAAGGCTAATGGTAACTTCAACATCTAGGTGCAGTTGACTGTTCTTCTCCTGAGTATAGATCATTCTCCTTTCTGTTTACATGTTCATTGATTTTTAGTTGAAAACATATTGTTTGATATTGTATATTAGTTTCTGTTGTATTTTCTTAAGTTTTAAATCATTTTATTTTGTTTTGTTTTTGGTACAATAGTTTGTCTGTATTGCCATAGAGTTTGTCTTCTGCACCTGTATATCGCTTGATGTGTCAGCTACCTTTTCTCCTTCTTAAAAACCTCATTCATTTGATTTGCTTTGGCTTCCTAGAGATTATACCTGTGCCTGGATAGTCAGCCTTTGAATTAGAAAAAGTATGTTCTTAGGCACCTTCAGCCCCTTGGGCTTCCACTCTTATGCACACCTAGCTTGGTCTTTTCAGGAATCTGTTCTAAGCTGCATCCAGTATATATATTTAAGAGGTACAATATGATGTTTTGATATACGTATACATAGTGAAATGCTTACTCTCATCAATTAAGAAATGCTTCGTATTACATAGTTACCATTTTTGTCATCAGAACACCTGAAACCAGCTCTCAGAAAATGCCCCATGTACACTACAGTATCATTATGAACTATAATCCTCATGTTGTACTTTGGATCTCTTTTCTTTTATGAGCTCTTCTGGATTCTGCAGCATACTTGTAGTTTAGTAGTCAACTAGGGTTGTGGGAAAGCTAATCTCATCGCTTCCACAGCTCTAATTTAGAGAACAACCCTTTTAATTCTTTGTCTTGTCTTCTTTTCATCATGAATCATTTCAGCATGGCTGAGCTAACAATGCCTTGAGATTTTCCTTTCAGCCCTGAAATGAACCTGTCACGTTAGAGCCAGCAAAGCCTTCAGTTTTCTGCATCTCCTCCTCCCACCCCACCTCTGCAATTTGAGTTCACCACCGCTGGTTGCAAAGGTGCTGTTTTCGCTGTCAAACTCAAATCACTATAGATACAGCTTTGACAGCTGAGTGGGGGGGGTGTGGATGGGAGTAACCCAAGAAACGAAGTCTGTAGATTCACAATAGATTCTCAGTGTCCTTCTCCCCTAATGTTGTTTGTATTTTCAAAAATAAATGCTTTCTTGTGCTCCTAAGTAGTATGACTAGTTTTGTCTTCCTCAAAGCTTTATGCTTTATGTATGTAGAAGAGGATCTTACTACTTCCTGTTCGCTAGTAGCATTAAGTCCCACTTCTTGTGGCTGATTTTGATTTGTCAACACTATTTTATAAATATTAATGTTATATATTTTCTTCCTGAGTGAGCTCTAGCAGTACTGGATTGTTTTGCAAAGACTTTGTTCATTTATGTTACCTTTATTATTGACATGAAATTGTTGATAATATCCTCATCTTTTGTCAAGTGCCTATTCTTACCCTTTCTAACTGCTTAATTGAAGTATGATTGACATAAAATAAGCACTATATATTTACATCCCCAATCTGATAAATTTTGAAATATTCATACGCTTGTGAAACTGTCACAATATATACAGCCTCTTCGAGGATTTGCTTGTGTCCCTTAATAACTGTGTCCCCAGATCCTGCCATACTCTAATCACTGATCTGTTTCCCATGAATATAGATTAGCTTGAATTTTCTTTTTTATTTATTTGTTTTCTTTTACTTTTTATCTTAATATAAGTAGATATTAATAAAGAAAATATAAAACATTTCTATGAAAAATAAAATTGCACTACAATGAGCTGAGAGATTAGCAACTGAATTTTCTAAAATTATAGATAAATCTATAAAATTATAATTAAATTGAATCATATATGGAGCCCACCAAAAAATTTATACACACTTCAGGAAAAGAAAAACTTGTATAGATATCTTAATACTAAATTTAGTGAGACATCATGAGATTAATACAAGTTGCCTTTGGCCTCTACAGTTACAAGAGGTGCTCAAAGTCATGGTCATCAGCTTCCAGACATTTATTATTTTTCTTTTTCTGAATCATGTATACATTTTTGGCTTATATATATACGTATATATATATACGTATATATATACACCTATATATCCTTTTATTTTATATCCCTTTATTTATCCTTTTTATTTTTGACTTCTTCCAGGTAGCATAGATATCTTCAAATTTATCCATGTTATTGCCCATATCAATAATTAATTTTTCTTATATTCTGAGTGGCATTTTGCTGTCTACAAGTAGTGCTGCATAATTATCCAATCATTTATTGATGGACATTTGAATTATTCTCATTTTTAACTATTACAAATAGAGCTGTTATGCATACTTGTTTGCAAGTCCTTGAGTACACGTATGCTTTCATTTTTGTTTAGTAAATAACTAGGAGTGCGCTAGGAAGATATTCTGATATATATGTGTGTTTATCCTTTTGAAAAACTGTCATACTGCTTTCTGAAGTGTTTGTGTGTGGGTACAATCCCCAGCACTGCAAAAAGCAACAGCAACAACAACAAAATAAAAACCAACCAATCAACTAGCCAACAAACAAGAGGGAGATTTTTTTCCAGAAATATTTGTGTTATTGGTTTCTAATTTATTTCATTGGGTTAGCAAATATACTCTATCAGACTTGGTTCCATTGAAATCTACTAAGGCTTATGGGCCAGAATGTGATCTATGGTGATGAATATCTTTTGAGCACATAAGAAAAGTGTGTATTTTGATGTTGTGGGATTGGCTGCCCTACAAATATCAATTAAGTTGGTGCCATGACTGTGTCTTTCAAATAAACTATACGTTTATTTTTCAATCATTTTGCTTTGTTTAATTTGATCTTCTAATTTCTCAATGTGGGAAATTAAGTCATTGATTTTAAACTTTCTTCTGCTATATTGAATTAAATTTGTCCAGGGGCCGGGGATTTGGCTCAGTGGTTCCGCCACCTGCCTCGCAAGGGCAAGGACCCAAGTTCTATCCCCGGTACCAAAAAAAGAAACAAACAAACAAACAAAAGCTTCTGAATTAAGTTTGTCCTAAAGCTGCTTCCATACATTTATTAAGTTTGGTTTAGTGGTTTCTCTGTACACGATGAACCACAACCTCACTTGATTTATAAATAGAATTATAGCCTAACTTGGAGGAATAATCTTATAGCCAGTAGCAGAGTCTCAACCAACCACAGCAGATGAATTTGCTGCCAAGGAGAGACTGAAAGCTGCCTAGTGACCACATAAGGCAAATTCTGACAACACAAAACAAGTTGTTTCTGTGTGTCACTTCTGTTTCTCTCATTATAAATAAAATCTCTGCATGTGGTGCAGTCGAGCATTTCTAACCATTTTTGGTCTGAACTAGTGTTTGATTTATGAATCATTTATTTTTTCAAATAAACTCTGATAAATTTAATTTGTCTAAAGCTTTTATTTTCTAATGAAGAATGTGCTGCTGTACTTTGTAATCTAAGAACTACTTTAGCTGCCTGTCATGAATTTTGGTTGATTCTGTTTTCATTTTCATTTAGTTGAAAAGAACATCTGATTCATTTTGTAATTTTTTATGTGTCATGGATTATTTGGTAATGTTGCACGTATAAACATTTGCTTATTTTCTAGCTATCTTTTTTATTATTTAGTTCTAATTTATTTTCATTTTGGTCAAATAATATACTTCATATGATTTCTTTTCATTTATTTTTGGAATTTTAGTGCTATATCATTACTAAACTGATTAATTAGTTGGCACTTGTTTAAAACTTCTATATAATTACTGATTTTCTATTGCCTTATTCTCTCAATTGTAATAGAAGAGTCTTGAAATTTCTAATAATTGAGCTCTGGTCTATTTTTCCTTTTAGTTCTCAAAGTTTTTGCTTCTATTTATTTCAAAGATCTTTTAATCGCTACATATATACTTTGAGTTATTATATACTGTTTTTGAATTGACCTTTTATCTTTATTAAATGACTCTCTACCAGTAGTAATATTCCTTGCTGAAATTCACTTTGTGTGACATAATTTCCCAGCTTTCCTTTGACTAGTGTTTGTATCATGTATTTTCCCTTCATTTCAGTTTTAATTTATATTTCATATTTAAATAAAGGTTACTTTATCTATAACACAAAATTGGATCTTGGTCTTGTACTAAGTACTATAATCTTTGTATTTTATCTATAGCAGTCTGCTATTTAAAGTTAATGTAAATACAGCATGACTGTATTTATTTTCTACATGTCTCATCTACTTTTTTTGCTCCTTTTTTTTCTTTTTTGCGGGGTACCGGGACCCAACTCAGGACCTTGTGCTTGCAAGGCAGGCAGCGGAACCACTGAGCTAAATCCCCGGCCTGCTCCCTTTCTTTCTTTTCTCTGTTTTGTTTAGATCCACTATTGTAATGATAAGGAAACGTTTTAGATAACTTAATAGATTTAATATTAAGGTAATTGTAGAAGCAAAATAAGTAATGTGTTCTTTTAAGATTTGCTTTTCCCATAACTCCTTGTTTAAGGTGAGGATTATCTGACTCTAACTGGTAACTTCATTAACCTAACTAAATTACCATGCCAGGGTCAATTTACAATGTATATGGCCTATCTTGTGTCTGTGACTTGTAAATAGGAACTGGAATTGTATTTACATATCAAAGGCTACTAGGGCTGAGATAATGGCTAAAAAGGATACAAAAAGGGAAATGCTGAACAAAGGGGGTGTGGATACTGACCAGCCTGTTTTCTGGCATTCCTGCCAGCTGGGGAGAAGAAATTTTATTATTTTATCCAAATTCTGTGTCTCTGTGCATTTCTTTCTGAGATTTCTGTAACATTAATAGTTAATATTAGCACCTTATTGATTTCGCAGCCATTCCTCCATTTTAAAAATATTTACTTTATGATATTCAGTATGCAATTTATCAAATTGTCTTCAAATAACATACTAGCTCATGCATAGTATAAGATGCTTTTAACAAGATACTTCTATTTCCCTTCTGTTAGCCTTTTTGCTACTATTATCATGTATATTGCTTTCTTATGTGTTATAATGTGATATCCCATAATATATTATTACATTATACACCTTGAAATCCTCCCCAAAACCTGTGAAACTAAGGGGAAATGTGGGTTGAGTGGAATGATGGGAGGAAAATGATTAACATATATGTGCAAGCACAAATCTGTTAAATGAAATTTATTAATCTGTATAACCAATATGCACTAATAAAAATGTAAGAAAAATAATCAGTACCGTGTTAATTACTACTATCAATTGTATGTGGACAAGAAACTGTAAGCCAGTTTGTATAGGTCATGCTTTCTTAGGTATTTGTTAGTCAGCTCTGTGTCATTATGACAGGATACCTGAGATAAGCAAGGTATAAGAAAGAAAGGTTCATTTTGGATCATGGATTCAGAGGTTTCAGTTCCTGGTTGGTTGGATTTGTTGCTTTGGGGACTGTGGTACACTGCGTGTGGCACAGTACCTAATGACAGTAGTACATGACAGAAAGAACCTGGAAGCACAAAGCTTCAAGAGTATGCTCTCAATGACCCCACTTCAGTGGTCCTCTAGGCCTTCCCCCATAAAGGTTCCTCACACCCCCCAGTAGTGCCACAGGTGGGGGAACCAATCCCTTCACACATGAGCCTTTGGGGGGACATTCCATTTCCAAACTATAGCAGATATTAAAGTTCAAAAGAGAAAATATCTAGTATATTGATAGAAAAGATCTGGTTCCTCCAAAGGAAAATCTAATTCCTCTTAAAAATAGAATCCTGAAGAATGAAGGTTTTACAATAAAACCCTCTTTAACTGGTAAGATACAAAGTAATATTCGATTTTTAGGATTCTAATACAATTTATCAAGAGATCAATAATCTCATGTTTTAAATGAATATAGTAAAACAATGAAACTCTGTAGGACTGTAGGAAATGAAAAACACATTGTCTCTCAGTAGGACCAGTTTTGAGATATGTAGAGAAATGGGTCTAATGTTATAACATGTTTCTTTAAGTCACTGACTGATTTTCTTTCTGAAAGACTAAAATGTTTTTAAAATGTTTTTCATGGTTAAAAAGAAGTGTAGAAATATAGAAGTACAAAATTTCACACTACCGGTTTTATGACATAAACAGAAAAGGCTCAGATGACAATTTCAGTAATATAAAACAAATTATGTAACAGTGGCAAGTTGCTAAAATACCAGATATTTATATTGATTTGAGTATCAAGGCATTACAAAATTGTTTTTTAAATGATACTGTAATTGCAACTCTAAGTATATTCATTTGGATCAAAGTTATATTTTTGCCTCTTCCTACATCAATAGTTCTAATTAAACTTGTTATTGAGAGTCATTTAAGTCCATATATTTCCACTTTACAAGTTTAAAATGAAAGTAAGTGAGGCAAGATAGAGAGGAACAGAATTTGAATTTTGTGTATAAAACATCAGAGCCAATTTGATATCTTGAGTTTCTCCAGCAAACAATAATACCCCCAAATGAGCTTAGCTACAAGCAAAACTTGCACCATTAATTGCAAGAAATAATTGCATTATTTCTAATTCTCAGATGTGTTTGAAAATACCATTATTTACTGAAGATATATAAAAACAAAATGACTTTCTCAAAATCTTATTTAAAAAATAATATAGCTAGTTTTTAAAGAGGAAATATGTGTATTCTGACCAAGATTTATTTAGAAAGAATGATAAAACACTTAGGATGAGGAGAAAACACACTAGCAAAGTAATGATTTTCTAAATATCAATTAGTTATTTTCTTTTCTAATTCTTTAGCTCATTTCAATTTCATTTTGGCATATAGTGTGAGACAGGGCCATAATATTTTAAATTTTTCAAATTAGTTTTCCAATAACCATTTTGTTGAGAAAACAATCTTTACTAATGGATGTATAAGTCTTCATTTGTCATACTGTATGCATTTCTATGTATTCCACTGTGCTTTTGCATTTAATATTTTGTGGATATATTTTTTCTTCATCAAACTTTTTATTGTTAGGTTAGAGCTCAATAATTGAATTTTATTCAAAACTTTTCCTTATTCCAACCCACCTACTTTTTAAAATTTTCCACCCTCATTTTTTTTTACTTGTCTTTGAGCTTTTGGCTTACTGACTTAAAATAGTTAATTTATCCTATAGTACAGTGTCCTCATAGTGTTATATAATCATAATAGCAGCGAATATCAGCATTTAAATATTTCACAATCTGATGATAAGCACAGGGTACTTACTTTAAAAATCTAATTTATACTTATCTTACTATCAAAATAGTTGTCTTTTCTCATATTTTTATTATACACATAACTATTGTGAATAGCCTATTTTTATGCTTCTTTCTTATTTATTAATTTGGTTTTAGTAAATTAGTTTAATTGAAGTACAACTTACCTCACTAAAAGTCATTAAAAATTATCAAGATGTGATATATATATATATATATATATGTATGTATATATCTCAATTCCTCTAGATGAATGTAATTTTTTTTTGGTATCGGGGAACGAACTCAGGACCTTGAACTTGTGAGGCAGGTGGCGCCACCACTGAGCTAAATCCCCAGCCCTTAGATAAATGTAATTATTATATATCTCAAACATGTATTAGTAAAAAAAAGCCTAAAAAGTAAAAAGTCAGCCTTTCGTGAATAATTGTTTTTATGACTGTATCCAAACATATAATCATGACAAAAATCAAGATATAGAGCCTTTGTATCACCATCCAGATTTATTTTGTCATCTTTTTACTGTTAAATATCTCTAACTTTTGGCAGTTACTAATCTGCTATCTATCTATCTATCTATCTAGTTATCTTTTTGGCTTTTTGGCAGTCGTAGGGATTGAATCCAGGAACCTCACACTGACATACATCCCCAGCCCTTTTCATTTTGACCCAGGGTTTTGCTATGTCACTAAGTTGCCCAGGCTGGGCTTGAACTTTCAATTCTCTAACACCAACCTCCAAGAGTGCTGGAATTACAAGTGTGCACATTTTTTTTTGTCTTTTTAAGATGTTTTAGTAATTAAATATTGGGTAGCCTTCTAAATCTGGCTTCTTTTTCTCAGCTTAGTGCATTTAAAATCCTTCCATGTTGTTCCAAGTGTCTCTAAAGCCTTACCAACTCTTGTCTTTTGGTTATAACAACCCTGGTAGCATTTCCTAGTTATCATTTGCATTTCCCAAATGATTAATGATATTGAGTCTCTTTCCATATGCTTGTTGGTCATTTGTATATTTCTTTGGGAAAGTGTCTATTCAAATCTTTTGCCCATTAAAAATGATTTTTTTGGTGTGACAATATCAAAATGACTTGTTCTTTTTTTGACCAAATGTTTACTAGTTTTGCTCATTCACTCAGGTCCATGATGCATATTAATTTAATTTTTGGCTAAGGCATGTGGTAGGGGTTCAAACTGATCACTTTGCATGTGGATATCCAATTCTCCCGGCACCGCTTGTGTTAAACCCTATACTTTCCCGACTGAATTTTTCTTGGTATCTTTGCATTTCTATATGAATTTCAGAATCCATTTATAAATTTCAGCAAAGAAAATATAGTTGGAATTTTAGTAGGTATTGCATTTCATCTGTTGATCAGTTTGGGGAACAGAATTTAATAATATTGTCATTTTTCTTCAATGGAAATTTTTACTTCAGAACTTATAGTTCACATTTGATGACATGAATTGTCTTCATTTTCATTCAAGTGAAAATGTATTCACTGTGCTTTCATTCTTAAAGGGTATTTTTGAGTTCTTCTCCACCAGCAGTTTAAAGTCTTTTTTTTTAGAAAGGGTCTCACTATATAGTTCAAGCTGGCCTTGAACTCACAATGTGTCCCAGGCTGGCCTTTAACGCATAGCAATCCTCTTGCCTCAGCCTCCAGAGTGGTAGAATCACAGGCCTATGCCACCACGCCTCACTCACTTATTTTCACTAGTTTTATTTTATTTACTTCATTTAGGAAAGCAACAATAGTCACTTTAAAAATCTTGCCTGCTCATTGCAACATCTTTCTTCCTAGATTCAGATTTTGCAAATTTTCCTTCTTGAAGTATTCTATCGCAATGTTCTTCATATTTCAGATAAGTTTTCAAGTTGTCTGGATATTGTGAATGTTAATTTGTGGATATTGTGAATTCTCTCTTTTTGTTTTCCCTGAGGAGTCAGTCCCTCCACTTCCTAAGTTGTCAGTTGCCATGACTGTATACGAGCTGTAAACTGTTTCTTGGGCAGCATCTTTGTCTCAGTCCAGTCTTTTGTTTGTCTTCAGTTCAATTCTGTTCTGCACATGCACATGTACATTTCAGAGGTCAGACAGAGATGATGGTATGCAGAATTTTGAAATCTTTCCCTTTCGATATTCTGTTTCTTTTCAGCTGCCATGATTTCCTCAGGGCCAATTCTGTGTTGTTGTTGATGGTGTTTTTTTTCTGGCCATAAATGTTTTGCTTCTCCTTTGATGATCCTTGCCTTATACCGTTTTTCCATCTTTACTTTGTTCTGCACAAAACACCAGAATAGAAGAAAGTTATCCTATGGGTCTTTTCATCCATGCTTTTTGTATATATTTCCCTGTTTTTCATTCTTAAGTGCATTTACTTTGTGGCTTTCATATTTTTCTAGACTTAATAAGTTAATATGAGTGGTATTCATTTAGTAAAGTCTTAGTTGAGAATTTCCAGAAGCAGAGATCAGCAAATTTCTGTTGAACTTAGTGTTTTATACTTATATTCAAAAGTGATAGTGGTTTTCATTTTGTTCTTTTAAATCACCCTTTCCAGGTTTAGATAGCAATATCACTATGGCTTTATAAGAAGAAGAAATATTTCTGTCTTTTCCAACTTCGGGAATTGTCTATCATGTAAAAGTTGGCAGAATTTCTCTCTGTTTTAACCTTTCCCATTTCTTCATGCTTATTGCCTTGCTCACCACAAATCACCTGACTTGCTCAGGTGTCTGATTTTTCTTTAAAGTGATTTTGATATAACACTGATATATAACTTAATACAAGTTGTCTATTTAGAATTTCCTGGTGCTAGATGTTTTGACATTCAAATAATTATGGGCTAGACAGCTAACATATATAAAGCACCTATCTTATTCCCTGACATGTAACAGTTATTTTATAAATGATATAAGGACCATTGCCACAAAAATTCTATCTTACTTAAAACTTTCAACAGCCCTAAGATAAGTTTCACCTTGTTTTGTAGAATAAAAGTCACAAGGCTCAAAGATGTCTTTGAATTATTTAGGGGACTGCAGACCTAGACTAAACCAAATTGCTTTAGCTATTATTTTGTTCTATTAGGTATGACACAGTTGCTTTATTACACCTCACCCTAATGACTCTGTGCACCACTTCATGTATGCTAGTTTCTATCTTGGGAAATCAAGAGGGCAAGAAGTTCACAGGCTAAGGAGGCAAAACTGTTCACAAATTCCTAAAACATAAGTGTGATTATGGTAAAATCTATGAGAGTCCAAGTTAAGGAAAGCCTCCTACATAAGAGGCATTTGAGCTGTGAAATGAAGATTACTTAGCACTTAGATATTGAAAGAAGGGACAGTTATGACTTCATGTCAAATAAGTGATATTAGCAATAGAACAATGACAGGAAATGAATTCATGCTCCAAACAGTGAGTTTTGTTTATCTGTTTTGTTAAACGCAAAGAATTGTAGGGACAGTTAAAGGAGAGATAGGCAGGGATGTAGGGCATGAAGGAGCTGACATGGCAGAAGGTTATAGAAACAATCACCTGCTTAATGGAAGAAGTTGCCCTTTGTAAAACCTTTGTGGGTGTAGAACAGTTATTTTTAGGGCCCAGCATGCATGTACTTACTGTATGCCCCTAGACCCCATGACCCTTAGCTCACCACAGCAACAGCTCACCCCAGCAACAGCTCATCCCAGCAACAAAGGCTAATACCCTGATTGGCCTATAGTACACCAGTCAGTGAAGACCCTATAACCCTTAACCCACCCCAGACCAGCTTACCCCTGTAAGTATGGGCAAAGACGCCACACTGAGAAGTTTGCCCTGCAACTTGTTGTTCAACAGCTTTGTCTCCATCTTTACAATATTATAAATAAACCTCTACTTCACACTTCTTTCATTTTCTGACTTCCTCATTCTCTGCTTGCGGGATCTGCTGGTTTGGGGGATCTTCTGCTTTGAGTCAGCCTTACCCCATTCCTGCATTCCTTACTGGAATTTGACCCTAAGGTCCCGAGACACCACCCCCCCCTTGACATTACAGAATGAAATATGGAAGGGAAGGCTTGGAAGATATATTGAAAAAAATATTGAAATATCTTGGATAGAGGCCTGCTGCGGCTCGCAGCACAGAGGAAGCTTCTGGGTAGGCGTGCCACAGCTCTGAGCCCAGAGGAGACCTCCAGACCAGTGCATCATGGCTCCCAGGCAGCAGAAGTCTTCCGAGAAGGCATGCCATGGCTCCGAGCCCAGAGGAGGGGAGCCACATGGGCGCCAGGAACACAGACCCACCCTACACCCCGCCCCCTGCCCGTACGTCAAAATGAGAAGACAGGTGAACAAGCCACAGAACCAGACTTCCAGATCACCTACAGCAACCCCAAAGGGAAACAAGATGGGACACTCTGATACTCAACCACCTGGACTCCCTGAACTAGCAACAAAAGAGGATCTGGAAGAAATGAAAGCAGAAATAATTTCTCACATAACAGCAAAGATTGTGCCCATAGTGCAAGACATGATTAATAAATCTAGACAGGATACAGATAAAAAAATAGAGGAGCTAAGGAACATGATGGAATCCCAACATAGGAAATAAATTGAATCCATAAAACAGATGCAAACAGATTTCCAGGAGATTAAAAACTCCATTGAAAGTCTATGCAGCAGAATGAGCCAATGTGA
>NW_004624883.1:185771-213817 GCF_000247695.1 Heterocephalus glaber | reverse complement strand
CAATAGCATCCAAAAAACTGAAATACCTAGGAATCAACCTAACAAAAGAAATCAAAGACCTCTTCTCTGAAAATTATAGCACTTTAAAAAAAGATATTGAAGGGGATATCAGAAAATGGAAAGACATCCCCTGCTCCTGGGTAGGAAGGATCAACATAGTGAAAATGGCCATACTTCCAAAATTGCTATATAAATTCAATGCAATCCCAATTGAAATCCCAGCAGCATACTTCATAGACCTTGAGAAAACAAGCCAAAAATTCACTTGGAACAAGAATAGACCCAGAATAGCAAAAGCAATTCTAGGTAATAGAGACATGGCAGGGTGTATTACAACGCCCAACTTGAAACTACACTACAAAGCTACTGTGATAAAAACAGCATGGTACTGGCAAAGAAACAGACCAGACCAGTGGAACAGATTAGAAGATGCAGAAACAACTCCAGACACACTCAGCCACCTCATCTTTGACAAAGGTGCCCAATACCCTTGCTGGAGGAAAGATAGTCTCTTTAATAAATGGTGCTGTCAAAATTAGGTTTCAACTTGCCAAAGACTAAAACTAGACCTATATCTCTCACCATGCACTAATCTAAAATTGAAATTGATTAAAGATCTAAATATTAAAACAGAAACACTGAACCAGCTGAAACAGAGGTTAGGTAGAATTCTTGAAGACATTGGTGTAGGAAAAGACTTTATGAACAAATCCTCAGTTGCCCGTGAACTAGCACCAGCAATCAACAAGTGGGATCTCTTCTTATTAAAAAGCTTCTGCACTGCAAGAGAAACCACCAGCAGTGTGAAGAGACAACCCACAATGTGGAAAAAAAATTTTACCAGCGGTCCCTCAGACAAAGGTCTACTATCTCAAATCTATAAAGAACTTAAAAAAATCAGACCTCTCAAATTTAAAGGCCCAATTCAAAAATGGGCATCTGAAATGAATAGACAATTCTCACACAAAGAAGTAGACATGGCAAATAAACGTAGGAAAAAATGTTCAACATCACTGGTCATTCAAGAGATGCAAATGAAAACAACGCTGGGATGCCACCTCACTCCAGAAAGAATGGCTGCTATCATGAAATCAACCAACAACAAATGCTGGTGGGGCTGTGGGGAAAGAGGAACCCTGCTGCACTGCTGGTGGGAGTGTAGACTGGTGCAAGCACTGTGGAAATCAGTATGGAGATACCTCAAAGAACTAGGACTAGAGGTCCCATTTAACCCAGCTATTCCTCTGCTGGGTTTCTTCCCCAAATAATTAAAAGAATCATACCACAGTATGTTCATAGCAGCACAGTTTGTAATAGCTAAAACTTGGAAACAGGCCAAATGCCCATCAACTTGAGACTGGATCAATTAAATGTGGATTTTTAATAAAATGGAGTACTACTCAGCCATCAAAAACGAGAAATTTGAGACATATATTGCTAAATGGATGCACATTGAGATGATACTCTTAAGTGAAATAAACAGGACACACATGTGTAAATACCAAATAGTTTCTCTAATGTGAGAAATTGAAAGTGTAAATAAGGACTGAAAGGTATAATAGATAATGTGAAATGGGAAGAAAAGGGGCAAAGAGGAAGGAAGTGGGAGGGGTAGGGGAAAGGAAAGAAGGAATGGAATTAATATGAGAAAATGAAAAAATGGAAACAAAGTCTTTGTAAATAGGGAGGGATGGAGGGGTTGAAGGGCGGTTAGGGGAAGGGGGAAAAATAAGAACCAAGAGAGTATGTAAAGGTGCATATCTCCAATAATGAATGTCTTTATGTTGTACACTTAAAATGTACCAATAAAAGGATTTTCCAAAAAACGAGAAATATCTTGGATAATAGATGAATGAGTTCTAGTTTTATTTATTAGCATGTGGTGAGGCAGTTGTAGGTTTTGACCTTTGAAATAACCTGATAATGTCTTTCATCATTTGCATTATACTGGTATTATATTTTGCATTGATACGTAAGAGCTGTTCAATTGTAGATAATACATCAATATCATTTAATTTGTATTGCAAACATTTCCAAACCATTTTTCTGTATTCTTTGTACTTTATTTATTTTCTAACTTTAAGGCATTTTTTTCTTGGTGGAGATGTCAAGTAATACAGTAATTTTTTTTTTTTTTTTTTTGGTACTGGGGATGGAACTCGGGACCTTGCGCTTGCGAGACAGGTGACAGAACCACTGAGCTAAATCCCCAGCCCAATACAGTAATTTTTTTAAGAAAATTTCTTAGGGAATTTTTTCTATAAGATTGTATTAAATAAAACCCAATACTTTCTTCTAGTACTTCTGTACTTTATTTTTTCAAGTTTAGGTCATTATTCTATCTGGAAGTGATTTCAGTGTAAAGAATAAGTAGGGATAAAATTGTATGTTTCTAGTTTATTAGATATTTGTTCCAACACAATCAATTTTTCTTCACTGGTATTAATTGTATCTTTATAAAAACATGCATTGCTATATATTTGCAATTTGATCTTCATTTTATATCACTAATTTATTCATGTGACAGAACTGTAGTTATGACAATATTAATTTTAAAATATCTATTACAAGTCTCCCATTATTAACTCATTTATCAACAATTTTTATTCTTTTAAAGTATTTAGTATACCCACTTTTTATTATTTTGTCAAACATTAAAACAAATAACAATGGAATTTCAACCAGAATTTAATTAAAATTGTAAACTAATTTAGGAAAAGTGACATTTTAATATTATTTAATCCTCCCAACTATGGACAATTTTTGTGTCTCTATTTATATAAGTCTTATTTGATGCTCCTTCATAATGTTTGGAAACTTTCCTAATGTTATTAGCTTTATGTATTTTAAATTAAGATTATTTCTTGTATTTGCTGTCACTGATGCTTGGGCTTACTCTGAATTGAATCACTTACTTTAATGTTTATCTAACTGATTATTGTTGTATAAAGGGAACTTACTGTATTTTAAAATATTTACCTTCCACTGTATATTAAATATTACTTTATATTTTACATAACATTATTAGTAGTATATAAACAATATTTTTCTCATTGTCAGTAATTATATGAACAATAAATATTTTTAAATGAATGCATGCTTTTTTACTGATAGTATTACAGTAATTTCCTATATAATGTACTATGTGGTCAAATTTCCATTACTGTGACAAAATACCTCAGAAAGTCAAGTTGAAGGAGTAAAGATTTACTTGGCTCACAGATTTTGAAGTTTCAGTCCATGGTGGTTTGAGCAGGTAGCTTTTGGGCCTGTGGTAATGTAGTCCATCACAGCAGAAGTGTGTGGTAGACAAAAGCTGCTTCCTTCACAGGGGCCAAGAGAGATGGAGACCAGGAACAGAATCTACCCTTCAAGGGCACCCCCCACCCCCAGCGACCTACTCCTTCCAACTGGGCCCCGCTTCCCAGGATTTCCACCACCACCCAGCAGCACCACCAGCTGCAGACAAAGCCTGCAACATTTGAGCCTTTGGGACATATTCTAGATCCAAACTACAACACTTATCACTAACCCTTTTTTCATTTTAAAATAACTTCCACAGGGCTTCCAGTGTTACTTTGAAAAAGCATTCTATAGCCTCCTCTGATTTCCTGTGGCAGAGTTATTGCTTTCCCATTTTTCTTCTTCTTTCCTGCTTGTCTGCACTTTTAGTGTGCTAAATTCTATTTTTTATTAGTGCGTATTTGTGATACAGACTAATGGGTCTCATGTGACACGTTTTTACATGCATATAACATATTTTGATCACTTCCACACCCATTACTTCCCTTCTCCTTCTCTTCCCCTCCCTAATGGACTCCCTGAATTTTTTTTAATGTCTGTTTTATTCACTGAACTATGACTTCTTCAGAATCTAGGAATGGTTATTAAATTATTTTTGTTTCTCTTGAATTTAGCACAGCATCTAACACTGGGAAGAGTCTCACCTAGGATTAACATGGAACAGGGGCTACTTTCCTGCATTTGGAAAAACAGAGACAAATACTGCTCAATCACTAGACCAGGACCACTAGAAACAAGGCAGAGATTAACTGAGGACTTGGGGGTCTCCTCATGTTGCCTTTCTCTCCATCAACAACCTCTAAAGAAGACTACAGCAATGGCAGAAAACTCCAAGTTCGTAGTGTCAGTTACCAGCCTTAGGGCAAGAAGTTACATTACCAATCTTTAAACCAATTGAATTACTTAATATTTGCAAAGCTCTTACCATAGTGCCTGGCACATAATAAACCCTATGTAAGTACAGTATTTGTGTAAGGAGAGCTACACCAATATAACACGTTTTCTAATAAAAACCCAAGTAATTAACAATAAAGCACACCACAGAAAGTAACTCAAGTTACAGAAATTGGTGTAAGTACTCAGAATGTTTAAACATCCTATTAGTAGTTTCTGATCTGGTGATATTATTTTAGAATCGTTTTCCATTTGTTATGTTTTCTCTGGTTAACTCAAGTGTACTAGAAAGAACTTCAAGAGAGCATTATGAGTTTATTCATAACAGAAATTGTTTCTACACTGATTGACTGTTTGTGGAATTTTTAAAGTTTCCTGGGCTTCATTTTTCCCATTTAGCAGGGAAGAGTTGAATAGGTTATTTCTACTTTGCAACATTTTGAAATTCTACAACTATAAAATGTTTCTGTAACATGGTAAAGACCATAAAAACTACAAAGTGGTGTGGAAATTTTTCTTCTTTTTCATGGGATCTTCAAGCAGAGTAAAAACCCTTTCTTGGGTGCTGATTTTAGCAATTCACACTTTGCACATCAGCCAGAACACTCTTATGGTTTCATGGCTCAGTTTTAGTTTACAATGCTTTTTCAAAAATTGAATTGCCTCTAATGATACTATGACATAAATAGAGCAGGTTGTGATTATATCTGTTGCGTATATGAGGACTATAAACTCACAGAGATTAAGTGACTTGCTGAGGATAATGGAATTATGACACTTGGGCTCATTACATAAATCAATGTACTATCACTTCAATAATTGGTCTTTATTGCAGAAACTCTCATTTAACTCCCAGGGACTTTGTTTTTTGTAATGAGATATTACAGTTCTGGATAAAAGAGAGAAAGTTAAAATCATATTGTCTGGTCCACCTGAAATATAAGTTCATGATCCTGCCCACTTCAAGGAGTTTTACAGAAATCTCTCATGTGGCTAAACTATTAAATCCAAACTCAGTGAAGCAATCCTTGCTGTAACTGGTCTTAGCAAATGGCCATCATTAACGTGTCAGTTTGAAATTTAACATGTGGAAAATATAAATTTGGGGAATGTTATGTAGGCCTGGTTTCCCAAGGCACACCTTGAGATTATGATTTCTGTGAAATCAACTTAGGAGAAAACCTTCCCTAAATGAATCTTCTATTAAAGTAGTAGGTTGGAGTCAGGAATGGAAGAACACCAAAGTTTCTCTATCAAGCAAACCATATCAAAGGGTAAGTTTGGCTCAATTCTTCAGGGCTTCCAAAGCAACACTGAGGGCTGCATTGCAAAGGTGTTCCACTCATGTATGAAGGGACAGGGGTATCTATATTGTTAATGCCTTTCTGCGTTAGAGTAGGGCTGTCTTTGGAGTTCATTAATTCTGAGGTACCTCTTGCTCTTCTTGGGTATGGTAAAATATTCCAGCAGTTTGAGGGCCATCCTTTCAACAATGTGCACTGGCAAAAGTTCTGGGTTTCAGAAGTTAAAACACACCAGGAGCTTGTGTGCTTGTAATTGACAATGGGAATCCAATGGAACGTTGGCAGAACACTGACAGAGTCTGCTAAAATAACCCCAATTTATCCATGGTTTCCTTTTCCACAGTTGCAGTTATCTGCAATGAACCAAAGTTTGAAAATATGAAATGGAAAATGCCAGAAATAAACTAATCATAAGTTTTAAATCCCATGATGTTCTAGATTGCATTATGAAATCTCATGTCACACTGCTCCATCCTACCAGGGATAGGAGTCATCCTTTATCCACTGTTACCTAGCTATATATGTCACCCACTCATGAGTCACTTATCAGCCACCTCAGTTATCAGATTGACTGTCTTGGTATTGCAGACCTTGTATCCAGCTAACTCTTAGTAGTACCCTAGGCTAAGTCACAATGCCTACATTATTCATCTCCCTTCATCTCATCACCTAGGCATTGTGTCATTTCTTCTCTTCACAAAAAGGGCAAGTACAGTGTAAGGGGATATTTTGTGAGACAGAAACTATCTTCAGATAACCTTTATGATGGTATACTCATAGAAATTATTCCACCTTAATATTGGTTATTACTGTTAATCTCTTACCATCCCTAATTTATAAATTTAACTTTATCCTAGATATGCATCCATAGGAAAAAAAACATGGTATATGTAGGTTTGGGTATAATTTATGATTCCAAGCACTGCCTGGGGATTTTGTAACATATCCCCCACCGATAAAAGAGGCAACTATATAGGGCTTCAAATACCAAGTTTATTTCCAGAATTTATTTTCAGGTTGAAATGAGATAATCATATGTTAATTCATTATCTCTCACTGAAAATATTTCACTAATTTAGCAAACATTTATTGAACATATGCCATGCAAAACACAGCTATTGGTTTGTGGATACAACAATCCCAAGGACCAAAGTCTCTGCTCTGATAAAACAAACAATCACATGATTACAAGCCAAAATATAAGAAGCACCTAGGATGTCGATAAAGACTGTGAGCTCCCACTCAATATTTTGGGTCTTCAAACTTCTCCAGTTTTTTTTTATTATTATCTGTTTGAGAATTTGTAATAATTTCCTTGGCGAGAGGTTTGGAGATTATTCCTGGCTAATATCATCTTCTCAGGAGTGATTCACCCTAGGAGACGGAAAAACAAGCCGCAGGCTCCCCAGCCTACAACACTACCTTCTGCTCCTTGTGGTAGCTCCCAGCTGTGAGTCACCCCTAGTTTCTCATCATTGTTCTCTGTAGTGGAGCTCAAGAGCGCCAGTGCCCGGCTGTCTTTTCTGTCAGCAGCAATTCTTCCCCACTTAAGGATGTCATTCCTGCTGTTCCAGCTTTTTCTTCTGATGCATCAATGTTGCAAACCCCTTATGGATCATTTCTATCACAGCCACTTGCCCACTTCAGGGCCTTTGAACTTAATGTTCTTCATATGCTCTTCCCTTGGTCTTTGTACCCTAATATAGTGCTGAGTGCACCAGGCTTTGAATCAAATTACTTGTATTTGAACCCTATTTCTACCTCCTAATGTCAATGTACTTAATAATTAGTTCAGATATCATCTACATAACCATCTAACCCTCCTAAAGCAAGCATCCAAACATTTGAAAAACACACTATTCTGCATATTTTAAGGTATTGTGTAGTCTGTACTTGGCATTTTCATCATCTGTCTCAACATCACACTTCCTCCACAAACATATACCCCAAATGACCCACAAGAACACAACTATCTTGTGCACTTCAGTCATTATTGCATCCCCCTTGTCTAGAACAGTGCCTGGCACATGTAGATGTTGAGTAAAGATTTGCTCAGCCAGTAAATGCTGTTAAATCAAGCAATGGCATTTTTGAAAGCTAGCTGAGCCTTCTTGTGTGGTCACAATTATGATGAACAACCCCACTGAAATAGTTCCTTCGATAAGCTTCTTACTTGATTTCTGTGGGTTGTTTATATTGACCTACTTTACAAAAGAATTTGGCCTTACCAAGAAAGATTCAGGTAAAATTAAAACAATGGACAATCAAACAAGGAAATACAACTAAGATAATGGAATATCATTAAGGCCATATTGGCTGCTAATACAAAAAGAAGGACACCCAAGTTTTTAGCCCTGTGCTAGATGCTGTACCAGCAGCTTAGTATTTGGTGTGCCATGCAATTACCATAGCAACCCTCAGACAGATTAGCATCTATACTTAACTGTGAGAATACTGACACTAAGTGAAAAAGAAATGCATTTTATACTGTCACTGTTTCAAATTAATCATGCCAATCTGTTAAAGAAGATGAAAATTTTCCTGGTTTCTATAAGAGAAAATGGTGATATGAATGCTTATACATAGAAGACATTGGACAGTGTTTTCAAATCACTATTTCTGATATATTGGTCTTTGACAAAAAAAATGGCAAAATGGTTATAACTAATGTGCTTATATGTGGTTATAAATAAAGTGCTTCCAAAGGGAAATAAAATACTGTAGTCGAGATATACAGCTGTTGATTACAGGATTTCATGTAAGAATAGAACTTGTTGAATTTCTGCTAATGAAAGATTAGCTTATATTTTTTGGATTGATTCCCTCAAATATCAATCATCTCAGCTTTATTTCTTTTATACAAAAGTAACACAACTCATTGTAAAACATTTGGATATAGAGAATTTTTAAAAACATAAAACACAAGTCATCCATATGCCTGCTTCCTATAAGTGATAGCTGAGCATTTTGTTTCTTTCCAGACTTTTTCTTTTTCAATTGCATTTTTCTGTGTGTATGTATTTGCACTTTTATATACCCTAAATGATAACAATAAAGATTTCTATTTATAGCAGTGTGGGAAACTAGATGCCCTGGATTATCCTTCCCTGTAAAAACAACCAAAAATCCTTGATTAACTATTTCTAAACATTATAAATTATATCACTAAACTCACTAGAAAATTAAGGAAAATCCTTAGAAGTTGGAAAGGGAGAGAAATTTGCAATCCAAAAAGATAAATGAGCACTGAAGCTAATTTTGCCTAAGGCATCTGTCAACCTCTCTCATTTTGAGCTTCCCTCTGACATCTACTTGGGGCATGGGTGGGGTGACCATAAATCTCAGTTTGCCTTGTGTAGTCCTCCTTTAATCATGTTGTCACTACATAATTAGTATCAGCACTCTTTTTCACTCTTACAGGTGTCTTGATTTAGCCAATAATTTATACTTTCACCATCAGCCTGAACAGCCTGATAGGACTCCTTCAAAGGGACAAAAATCCTAGAAGACTACCTTACTATAAGTCTCAGCAGAAATGAAGAGGGCACACATGTCCCTAAACTGTGGTGATAAACCCTGGGAGAAGAGATAACTCTAAGCAAATATCGTTCAGAGCCATTTTTGATGAAACTGAACGTCCTTACACTACTCAAAACTTCTGAGTGCATCATATGACAGAGTAGATGGTCATAATGATAGAACTTGTTATGCTTTTAAAGCTAATTTGTTTCATATTAACAGTCTGAAAATACAAGAAATGTATCATAAAATAAGGCTTCCCTTAAAAATAACTTGATGATGAAAATATTAATACCCAGTCTATCTGGAGAGTGTATGTGTGTGAATAATCCCTGAATCTTCAGTGATGCTAGGTATATTAGTCTTTATAATGAAATATAAATATGTATAGTATATAGCAGAAGCTCCATCCACTGCAATGTTTAGAACCACCACAAAGGTTCAGCTATGTTTACTTTTGTTTTCTGCATTTTGCACAGGAATAGTTTCAGAAAGGCTTGAAGGTGGATGGAAAATCATAAAATATAGTCATATGGCATAATCAAAGAAAAGCAGATTACAGTTTTTGTTCATGCTGGGAGTTTTTCCTGTATCTTCTGCATTTTCCTGTGAAAGGGTATAATAGAATCATAGAATTTAACATTTTGAAATTTCATTTTTATACTTTTCTTGAGGATTTATATAAAATGCACAATATACGATATAGTTTAAAAACTATTTCACATAGGGAAAGAGGAACTTGGAAGATTTCGAGCCGACTATAGAGAACTGGCATTTTCTACACTGGTAATAATTTTATTTTCATAACTATTTAAAATAAATAGCACCAATAAGTAATTTTAAACAACCAGATTGTCATTATTAAAAATCCAACACTTATGTCTATATCACAGTAACAAAATATTTAATAAATAAATATAATGGAAAAATGCAAATATTATTAAAAACTACAGCATCTATCTTTTGAGGAGGATGACAATAATTTTGGGGCTATTTTGAAAAATAAAAGCATTACATTTTAACTTAACAGTTATAGATGTGTGCTACTAGATATTAAACTTGCATGTAGATTTTTAAAAAATAATTTCAATGTAAGAATTAGTAAAAATAGATTTTTCCTCTATCCTGATTTTCTTGTGTGCTGATTTTTAAATTTCTTATTATATTTTGAAGATTTTGAAGTGTCATTCACTGTTTTTCAAAATTATTATTTCTAATGGCTGCACTATAGCCAACATATTTCACTTGTCCTTTATTTTATAGCTTTTTCTAATTTTTATGATTAATATTGTAGTGAGCATCCCTACGCATAAATCTTTGAACACAAACAATAGTGATTTCTTTAAGCCATGTTGGAGATGCAATGTAGAATTTGGGACTGTATCTGATAATATTTGGATAGGATGCAGAGATAGCCAAATCTTGCTCTATTGTCTCAACTTTCCATAGAGAATCCAAGGGTGTATGTGCAGGGGATACAAGGATAGAAAAGAAAGATAGTATTTCAGGAACTTTCTGATAAATCTGAGTTTGACTCTATGCCTCTTATTCAAAGCTTTTGTAGAGCCTCTGTTTCCTAACTCCAGATAAAAATACTTTCAATAGCCAGCCAGCCTCACATTCTGAATTTATGGGCACATCCCAAGTGCTACAGGTAAAAGTATGAGAAACAGTTAAGATAGGCAGATGGCATTTCCCTAGTCCAGCTGTCTACATGAAGGAAGCCAAAGAGTGTGAGAGGGAGAAGGCGAGGCAGAGAGAGGAGAGATCAGGGGATAAGAGAGAGAGAACCACAAGAATGTGAGTGATCTTATTTAGCAGTTGCCCTGCCTACACAAAAGTGAGCCTGAAAAATGTCCTGTAATAGAATTTTATTTCCTATCAGGGGAACGTGGGCCAGGGAGGTAGTATTAATAATGTTGCTGAGACTTTCCTGTCACAGCACAAAGACTCACAGAAACTCTATTGCTACGTGTTTCCAGATTGCTCTTCAAAGTGGTTCTACTAACTTATGGAAGTACATTGTAGTACCTAACTCATTACATCACACCAAATTTGACTATTGTCATTTGAGAAATGATAATTTAATTGATAAAACTGTGTTTTGTTTCTAGACTACACGTTGTGTTTGCTTTCTAGACTACATTTGATGGTGGACTTTATGTTGAAACATCTTATAGTCATTTTCTTAACTTTTGGTTTTTAATTAATTATGGACTCACAGGAAATTACAAAGAAATGTACAGGGAGATTCCATGCACCCATCACCTAGTTCCTCTCCAAGTTAGCTCCATACATAAAGTATTTGTCAGCTTTCCTTTCACTGAGACACAACACCACAACTTAAAGGAGGAGAGGTTTGATTTGTCTCACAGTTTCAGGGAATTCAGTTCATAGCTAGCTGGCCCCAAGGCAGGAACATTGTGGTGGAGGAAACCTGCTTAGTTCATGGCAACTGAGAAGCAGAGCAGGGGAACAGAGCCAGAGAAAAAGGTACCAGGGACCATATATTGTACCCATGGTCACATCTCCGTGACCCACCCAGCCACACTCAGAAGAGTGTTTACTAATCCCCTAGGTAGCTCACAAGCCAATCAAGTTGACAATTCAGCTTAAATGTCACAAGTAATTATAGCACAATATTAATATCGAGAAAATGACATTGGTACAATTCACACACCTTATTCAGATTTCACTAGTTTTACACATACTCATTTACATATATTTATGTTTGTATATGTGTGTAGTTCTATTTATACAAAGTCATCATCATCTTTAGCTTTGTGTAACTTTTGCCATAATCAAGATGTAGAGCTGCACTATCATAAGATTCCCTTGTTCTATCCATTTATAGCCACACTTATTCATTCATGGCCATCCCTAACATTAGCGACCACTTATCTATTCACCATTTCTAAACTTTTGTCAATTTTAGAATGTTGCATAAGTAGAATCATATGGTTTATAACCTTTAAAGATTGCTTTCCTTCAGGCAGAAAAATCCTTTTAAGATCCATTTAAGTTTTCACATGCATAAATAATTTTTCCTTTATTATTGAGTAGTATTCCATGGTATAGATGTACCAGTTTGTCTGGTATTCACCTATAGTGCAATATTTTTATTATTTCTAGGTTTTTGTTCCTATAATAAAGCTGTATGAGAATTCTTTCATGCATTTTTATGTGGGCATGAGTTTGCTTTCTCTGTGGTGATGTCCAAGGGTGCAATTGCTGGATCATACTGTCAGCTTATGTTTAGTTTTGTGAGGAATGATACAACTGTCTCCAAAGAGATGGTGGGCATTTTCCATTCCTAGCAGCAGTGCATGAAGGCTCCAGGATCACTGCATCCTCACTGGCATTTGGTATTGTCAATTTTATTTTACTATCATGATAAATCTGCTATGAGGTTGCTTATTTTTGTGTGAATTTCCCTCCACTGTGTGCCTATTTTTTATTAGAGTACATTTTCCTCTTATTTTATTAAGAGCATTTTTCTGTATTGAGCATATTAAGATATCATTATCTTTTGTGGAACTTTCTAGTAATTTGCTACTTTCCTTAAAACTTTTTTGGCTCTCAAGAATGTTAAATGTTTAGATAATCAGATTTATCTTTGCTTTTGCAAATTGTTTCTTTACTTTTGTGTTTCAAAATTTGTTCTCAACCAGGAGATTAAATAATTATCCAATTATATACTAATTTTTCAGTTTTTCTTTTTTGATCTATCTACAATGTATTTTGGTATATAACTTAAATGTCTATCATGAGTGATTTGTCATCTAAATAATTATTTTTAAATTATCTGAATAGTCCCTCCATTTTTTAACTAGTCGATTATGCTGCTTTTTATCACCCACTCCATTTTTATTTAGACTTGATTCAGTTTTTGTGAAATCTACACAGTTCTATCAATCTGTCAATTCTTGTGCCAGTACCATTTAGCTCTGATTTTGGCAAGAACTAGATAGCAGTCAAATCAAGACTGGGTTCCTGAAATTTAGATATTCTATGTAAATTACTAGAAATGGGACCATATGCTTAGTAACCAAATGTCAACATGAAAAAGATAAGGTTTTATTATGAAAATTCAGAGGCCTGACTTTTGTCTGGTTATGTAAGAGTCTTTATTATACTTCTAAGGAGGCTCTGCTCATGGGATTATACATTTTAAATTAGATACATAGCTACTTGGCAGTAATCCTTAATTCTTAGGCTAACTCTAAGGAGCCCGGGGTCATATATGCTTCTTGGAACAGCCTTGGGTGTCCAGCAATTCCTTTCTGTAGATTTGTATCTTTATTATTAGTCCTAATTTACAGTTTACCAGAGTCCTAACATTTGTATAGAAATTCTCTAAGGAAGTTAGTGAAGTGAATGTAATACATATGGGTCAATGCATTATAAGAAACTGAATCTGTCTTAGGCTCCTAGAATTGCACTTTGAAGAGGAGTTAAGATCTTTCACTAACCCACGTTTGGAGTAAGAACTCACCCACAGGAAGAAAAAATGACTTCAGTTCTGTGTGGTAGTATAATATATAATAAGGTTTCAGATTCTCTCCCATAAATTTGTAAGTATTGGGTAAACGTTTATTACTTCATTTATCTTCTTTCTTTGCAAGAAGATACTACTTTTTCACTCAGAAAATAAATCTTTCCCTTTCTATGTACCAGTTTCATTTTAATTTCCCAATTAACAGGGTATAAATGGGAATATTTTTGGCTAAAAATAACAAAATCTAACTGAAAAATGGTTAAATGGTAATATATAGGCTCACATAACTGAAAATACAGAAGTACTATAATATTTCCATGGTCTGATCAGGGCCAAACATGATCATCAAGGACCTGGTTTATTTCAGTCTTTCCTTTCTGCCTTCCATGTTGTTGACTTCATCCTAAAACTAGTTACTCCTGGGGTCACAGACTGTGATGAACCACTCCCTAGAAACATGCTTCCTTGTTCAGGAGAAAAAAGGTGAATGTGTCTTACCATTTCCAATATTGATAATGTGTTCAATGTTTAAAAAATACCAATTAGCTTAATCCATCCAGAGTTCACCTCCAGATTTTAGGAGTAAGGTTAATCCCAGGCAAGTCATCAAGTTGAGAGAATTCAGGATTCTGTTGTTATTAAAGGAGAGGAAATAGATGTTGGGGAACAGATCAAAGATGTCTGCTATATTCATTATTCAATGCTTTAGAGACAGTTTCTAAAAGAGGCTCAGAGGAATGGTTTGTGTTAATACAGTTGGGTAGTACAGTTGAGCCTACAGACTGTATACTCCAAGACCTCAATCAACAACAAATAAATTTATGTTGATTCTTGTTTTACTCATTCCTGAGACAAAATACCTGGCACCCAGAGTCAGAGGAAGAAAGGTTTAATTGGCTCACACTTTGTAGAGGTTTCAGTTCATAGTTGGCTGGCTCCAAGGCAGGGTGGCATGGCAGAGGGGCATCACAGAGAAGAAATAGTTCATGGCAGGCAGAAAACAGCAAAAGCAGCAACCAGCAAGCAATGACAGCAGCCCTCTTTCTGCCCCTTATATTCTTTCCAAGTTACCCACCCATAGCATTCACACCCAGGGTGGGGTAGCCTTAATCCTAGCTTTCCACCACGAATCAATCCCAGCATCAAATCTTTACTTTCAGCATCACATACTCTAGATCCAGCCATCTCTGAAAAGCCCTACCTATGACCACATGAGGCTTTGGGGGATATCTAGATACAAGCCATAACAACTCTCTACACTGATCTATTGCCTGTCATGGCACATATATTAGAAAGAATAAAAGAGGAGGTGTTTTTCATCCAAGATAAATTGGGGTAAAATTCTGCAAAACTTGTGAAAAATTCACTCTGTATCCATGAATCTTTTGTTGGCTAGCTCAGCATTTGACCAGCACAAAAGCAGCTGTTCCAATTGCCCTTTCCCTTTGAGCCACAGTTGTTTCCTGAGTGGGGCTCTTTCAGTGTCCTTGTCCAGGACCCAAGTCTGCCCTGTGTTTAGCTGGACACCAGTAATGACTGAGTGTGACAGACACATAGGTAACATATCTAGAGATAGAGTCACTTCATTTCAGCTTATGAGTAGTAAGGAATTTAAAGAATAATTAAATTTCAGACGTATGTGAGCAGCTTCTAATGTCAGTGGCCATAATATATGAGATGGCATGAGCTCGTGGTACATTATCTCCCCAGTTTGGAAACCTAAGCCAATGGACTTATGAAGAGGATGACATTGCTTTTTTTAAAAAAGCAAAGGAGATGTCTTGTTAATGATAATGACAACTCAAATGAATGCCAGAAGAATCTAGAGAATCTAGAAGAAACTTGATTTTAGATTTTGAATCAAGGCATATAAGTGTTAATGGAGAAATTGAGAAGCATTTAGAAGCTCTTCCGCTTTTGTTGATTTTTTTCTGATTTATGTCCATGGCTAAGAGCAAGAAATACTGTTTAACTGGGCATTTGTTTCATGTCTGGGGATGTAGTCTGTGATATACTCTAGTAAGTGCCAAATAAATAGCATGTTGCAGGTTGCGGAGTAATTTCACTCCACATTTTTTTATTTGATCTTCCCCAGAATCTTGTCAGTTAAGTAAGGATATGCAGTTACTCTATTTTGAAGAGTTAGAGCCTCGGTGTCAGAAATACGTGTTAGGCAAGGTTATAAAATAAACAAATTTGAACAAGGGATTTAATCTCCAACCATCCCATTCCAAAACCCATGCTCATTCTACTATGAAACCATCCCTACAGGAGACATGAGTGAGAGATCAAGATCAATAGTGAGCTGTTTCACTGCATATTTTCCCAGTTGGCTTTGGGAAGAGTCTCCAGTGAATCTTGGGATACAGAAACAGCAGTGGTCTCATGCTATTAAGTATGTTTCCAGCAAAGGAAAAAGTAGATGAAATTTAAAAACTTGTATTTACAAGAATATTTTCAAAGAAGATATGAAAATATTCCTCATAATATTATAGAGTTGTTAAAGTGTCATTCCTTACAGGGTAGAAAAAATATCTTCACTGTGCATGCTGCCTACTCTCACCAGCTACTTTTGAAAATATTAGATCAAACCACTATCCTATCTCAACTGGCTCCCTCAACTCGCCTGCCTATGTCCAATAATTTACTTGTGAGTACATTCCTACACTGCAGTGGAAGTGATATTTCTAAAATTTAATTGGATTTTGCCCACCTCTAAACATACTCCAGGGATTCTGTATTAGCCATGGCATGGAGCCCAAACTCCTTAGCCTAAAATAAAGCCCACTGAGCTGGTCCCCACTTACTTTCTAGCCTTGAGATATGTCAGTTCCTCATGTGCAGTCTGTACTCAAGGCCTTCTGAGTAGCATTTTTTTGTGCCAGCGTCGTACATTGTGATCTCACATGCATTTTGATTTACGTGATGTCACCTCTGCCAGGAATATGCTTTCCTTTTTACTATTGTCCTTGTCCCTTGACAAGCTTCTTGCTGCTCACCTTTCAGTATTCAGTCTATTCAGTGTCCTTCCTCAGCACACGCTCCAATTCCATTCTTTGGAAGACAGATTTAGTTCTTACTTCTTGAGATCATGATCCCTATAAAAGCTTTCATATATATTTTTTTACAACATTCATCTCATTGGATTGCTATTTTTTGTTTGTTTTCTGATGGTTACCCCAAGTAATCCATAAACACTTGAAAGCAGATATATACTGGCTAATAATTGCTCTCTTCCAAGTTCACAGCACACTGTGCTGCATGTGACAGATGCTCAATATATTTGATGAGTGAACAAATGCTTAAATGAATAAATGTTTACTAGGTTGCCATTCTAAAGTATATGTATGATGAGTATTTTAAGGTCTCATGCGGCTTTTACAGGTACTAGGGGTAATTTTGGTTATGTACAGGTATTGTATCATATCTGGAATGTTGTATATGCTGTTCATATTCACTATAGTGAAAAGGAACATTTAATATTCATAATGGACATATGAAAACTTTAGTATGTCCTAATATATTAAGGACAGTAAGCTGGGATATAGTTACCGGTTTGCCAACAGGTTTGCTAAAACTGTGACAAGTGAGATTGGGCAAATTCCCTTCTCCTAGTTTCATCTTTCTCATCTGTGAAGTAGGCATAGAGGAGGGAAGTGGGTTAGGAACCATCTCAGAGCCCTTCATGTTCTGGTGGTATGTAATTCTAGGAAGCAGTATGAGTGATTTACGGAAATGGCAAAACCATGAATAGTGATGAAACTTCCTGAACTGAGTGATCCTTTCTTGCTTGGACCGAAAATGTTCTTTTAGAATATGAGCCTTGCAAATCACATTTTTGAACATCAAGAGACTGTTTCTCACACTCAATGTTTATATTACTAAAAATGCTATTGAGTTAATTCCCATCGAGTCCTGGCAGCTTCACAGTTTTTAGAACCTTTCTCTTTTTTTAATCAGACTAGACATCTTAAGAAACATGGAAAAACTGGTCTCAGTACCAAGGCTAAAGTAGATAATTTTCTGCAAGTGTTTTCTTTTTTCATGTAGTTTTTAGGCTCACTGAATGTTGTATTAAGAAAAAGAAGAAATATTTTAATATTACCCAAACAAGCCTTGGATAAAAACTAAGACATCAAAGAACAATTTGAATCTTCCTGTAACTTTTAGTGTGGGGACATAGAGTCAATGTCCATCATGTGTCTGCCAATGTTTTCAATATGTGACTATACTTCGTGTCACTTGAAGTGAGCGAATTAAATTGAATTAAGTTGAATTTTCAAAATATGCCCTATGGGGTTTATTTCTTGCAGGAAACATAATGTTGAAGCAGCTTTGGAGGTAGCTTTATCTCCCAGTGCTGCCACAAGTTTTCTAATGATAGATCAGACATGGCCACACTTGGGTAAACTATTTCTCTCAATTGTTTTTCATCCAGAAGGTTTATTCAGTATTGCCAAATGTTAAGATATTAGAAATATAAAGACTTCTATGATTCAGGGATTCTTTTATTGGGTAAATAATTGACAAAGTGCATACCTGTCATCACTAAATAACATGTACAATAATAACATCGCAACCTTGGCTTACCTTTGGGGCCCTACAGGCAATTAACTGGCATTATTTTGACAGATAATTAGAAACCTTTTTTTGTTTCAAAGATGTCAGTAACTATTGGAGGGCTTTCGGTCAGAAGTTTTGGACACAGATATATGGTATACAGCTGCTTAAAGACTTCCTGCAGAGAACTCCATTATTAAGAGAATATTTATATGGGGGATATTTTCTGAGGCCTGCAGCTTCTTTCCAAAGCCTTTGCCCCGTGGGCTTGGGATGTAGCTCAGTGGTGGAGTGCTTGTCTGGCATTTGTGAGGTCCCAGGTTCAATTCTGAGTACCACAGTGAGAGACAGAGATGAGGTGGGGGAGAATCCCCTTCCATGTTAACCCTTAGACTCTCCTGCTGTTGCTGGTGAAACATTTTTCCCCTAGGAGCACAAATATCACCATGATACAGATTACAAAACAATAAGTATTTCTGGCTTCCTCTTCAATCGATCTAGGGAACTCCAAACCCTTCAAAGTTATCCTCTAGTGTTTTATCGTTCTGGAGGTGGAGGTCTTGTGTATATTTATTGATCACTTTATGCAAATTCTATATGGCATTTGGCACTTTCCTCCTCTCCTCCGATGCTGAAGAAGCCCGTGATGAGCATGTTCACTCTGCTTCTCCAAACGTCCATCAGACAACAGACCAGATTGGTGAGCTTCTCAGGACACTGTGTGCTGAGGAGCTCTACAGAGTTCCACCCCAGCTTCACTATCCCTGTGACCTAAGGCAATACTGTGTTCATGCTAATGCAGACGGCTGTATGAAGTTCCTTAAATGGATGATCACATTTGATTTTCATGACTACCTTATGAATGAAGGCACTATTAATAGCCACCTTTTTTTTTTTTTTTTTGGTATCGGCGATCGGACTTGGGACCTTGTGCTTGCGAGGCAGGCAGTGGAACCACTGAGCTAAATCCCTGGCCCTCATAGCCACCTTTTACAGTTGAGAAAAGTGAGGCATAGAGGAATTATGTAATTTGTCAAAAATCACACAGCTTGTGAGTAATAGAGCCAAGGTGTTATCCTATCTCTTTCTAGCTCAAAAATCAACCCTTGCCAGGTACATAATTGCCATAAAATTGTACAAATTTGGGTTTGCACTGTCATATTTTGTCTCACTAATAGTACAACCTTTATATCATGCTTAAGGGGGAAGAGGCTGGCTATGGAGATTGCTGTGGATCGGGAGTAAATGTAATGGACATTAATTTATGTGTCTGTGCCTAATCATGTTTGTTACCCAAGCTGAAAACCTGATTTGTAGACTGGTTTTGTCACAGTTCTCACCTCAGAAAACAGCTCAAAATAGTAGTAATGATCCAGTAATAATAATAATAATAATAATAATAATACAGGTATTTGTACTAGTAGTAGTACTAATACCATCAAATGCCATCTGCCAAACACTGCTGGATCAGGCATAGAACTAGATGCTTCAGTTGCATATCTTATTTACTTACATATCTCATTTATCTTACTTAATTGCATAGATTATTTAATCTCTTCAGTGGCCCTGCAATTAGGCACTTACTTTATTCACAAGGAAACTGGAACTCTGAGAGTTTCAGTCATTTGTAGGATCTAGATTAAATCCACATCTGTCTTGATTCTGAAGCCTTTGCTTTTTCTGCAGAGGCTTCCCGAACCATATACCTACAGAAACCCAGGATTCTTTTATGAGAAGGGCAGAAGGAGAACTTCCCAAGGATTCTCCTCTTCCACCTGACTTCACCTAGTTCTCACTGCTAGGGGATTCCCCCCCGCCCCCAACTAGGCATCTGGGTCCATTGACACTGTAGAACCTAAGACCTGCCTCAGCTGAGCTGACAGAAGGATCTGGTCTCATATGGACAGAGCAGCTTCAGTATAAAATTTTGTCACCTTGGCTTGCTTCCCTGCTTCCACTTTGGCTCAGATTGGCTGCTTCTGGGTACTCAGAAACCCCTGTAGGCAGGCTTTTATCCCAGGGGTTCTATCAAGGCAATTCATCACTTTTGCCTCTCTGTTAAAGAGCACTAGAAGTAGCTTTCCTCAGCGAATTCTTTTTTCTTTTCGCAGACAGACCTGCTGAGGTCCTGAATCTTTTCCTTCTTCCTTCTGTTTTCTCTCCTGGTTATTTAAAGAGTTTAAAGCCCACGCAGGAAGAATATTACGGCAAACATCCAACAATATCTATTCACCAACCAAGATAAAGTTTACTTTTGCAACCATAGTAACCACTGCTAGTTGCTGTGTAATTTACTCCTAAAGTTGCTTGTATATTGAAAATAATTTACATAAAACCATGTAAGATTATCTCTTAACTAAGCTAGCAACTTTTATAAGCTGTTAAGTTTCTTTTTATAGAAGCGTTGTTTATTTTTCCCTTCTGAGGCTAAAAAGACATTTACATGTAACATAATAACAACTTTTCCTTACAGCTACTGGAAATTCCCCCAAAGATTTACAAGTGTTTTGTACTTCTTTGTAAATGATAGATTTACTATCCTAAGTAGAAGACTGAAAGAACGACTAATATGGATAAAGGAGCATAACCCTATTATATGACATGTTAAAAATGGTGACATACAAGAAGAGGAAGGGGATCGCCAGAAAGACCCCAGTGCTAGAGATCAGAAAACCTGCTCTACTAATAATCAGCCATGAGATACTGGACATGTCGCTTTCTGTAACGCTCAGTTTTCCATGTCCTCCAATGGGGAGCAAGGGGGACAGGGGAAGACCAGATGGTTCTTTCATCTCTAAGAACCATTGCTCTGTGTCATCTGCAGAGGACACCTCCAGCCACAGCCCCAAATGACGACAAACAACATATAATAATGAATTCGAAGCTTACAGAGAAGAGCTGAATCTGAAAGTTATTACCTTCTCTCATTACGGACTCTACATGTTGCCCTCTTTTGCGATCCTGGAGCTGGCCCCTCAAGTTTTTCTTCCTTTGTTGGCGTCCTGTTAGACTTTACCGATAGAGGGCGCCAGAGGGACACTGCAAGGCTAGAGAAAAAGAGAGATAGGACCCTTTGTTTTCTGTGTCCAGTCTTCCACTGAGATCAGAGCCCTGATAGCATTTAACCTTAGCAATCTTCGCTATTAGGCAATTGCCCACATCTGGCATGATTCTGTGCTACCACAGAGGAAGTCCTCGCAGATTGGCTGTGACCTGTGCCCCCGCAGGTCTCTGGCCTGCTGACTGATGGATTGCTTCTGAGGTTTAGCTTTTGGCTTCTGGAAGTCTCTCTCTCTCTTGACGTGCTATGTGTTCCTGTGATAGTCATAGCCCTCCACTCAGAGCGCTCAGCCTCAGCCTCTCCTAAGTTTCTTCCTTGTTCAATCTCCTTCAAGGACTCGGTAGAGTCCTCTTTTACCTCTCTTCACAGTTAGCCACGTTTCCGTACTTAACAATACTTGGTATTCTACTTTTCTTATTCAAGGTACTATGTGGTGTGGTTTTTGCTTGTCTTCTGAACAGACCTGGACGGTTACATTTACTAACTGGTACACACACACGCACGCACACACACACACACACACACACGTGTGTGTGTGTAGGGCATATAAGGGAACTCACAATAAACTAACCAATAAGATTTTTGGGGGGTGAAGTTAGAAAATGAAATTTAGATGTAAGAAATGCACACGAGAAATGTTATTGTCATATGCAGAAACTGCCCTGTTTACAAGTGGGCCACTTCGGTTGACAAAGGGGACCCAACTGAGTATGGAGGAAAGCTAAGGAAAATGAAAGTAATAAAAACACTTTTATTGAGTTCCAAAACACTGACTTCAAAACAATTAAATTAATAAAGTAGTTTCGCTATTTTTTGAACTCAAGGAAAGTCTTTAAAAATTAAATTGTTTTTAACTCATGATTTGTTAACTCAATAAATGTGGTTTTCAATTTAATTGCTTTTGAAGTTACTGCTTTTGAATGGTAATAAACATTTTTTTCAAAATTTTTTCTGTTTATTACCTTACTTGTTTTAAAGGCTCTCAATCAAGCTTTTCTCTATTTAGGCAGCTCCAAGGGCCAATTTGCAAAGTATCAGTGCCCTACAGGGAAGCAGGTAGGCACTGAGTGTGAAGAATTAACCCACATAGCTGTGCAACGGAGGTAAGGAAAATAAATGCCATCTTCAGACAAATATTCCAAGCTTCCAGCTATACTCCCATTTCCTCAAATGTCACCTATACTTTTCCCACCCTCACACTTGGCTGACGGCCTTGTTTCAAATTTCACTGGAAAACTGAATCCAAGGCATTGCTAGTTTTCCTGCCACAAAGCCTACAGAAATTCAATCTCTAGCCATTTCCTATTTTCTTCCCCGTGCTCCATCTTACTACAACCAGAAAGGATGACTTTCTTTATCAAAGGCTGATTTTTTCCACGTGTTCTCTGGATCCCATTTTTTCTTGCTTTCTCTTGTTATGGGCTGAATTGTTACCTCCAAAAGTCATTTGTTAAGGCACTATACCCCAGTACCTCAGAATGTGACTGTATTTGGAGATAGTGCCTTTAAAGAGGTGTTTTGGTTAAAATGATGTGACTATGGTGGGTTCTCATCCAATGCAACTGATGTTCATTTGAAAAGAGGAAATTTGGACACACAAAGCACACCAGGGATGCACACATAGAGAAGATCGCATGTGAGGACACAGGGAGAAGGTGGCTGCCTCCAAGCCAAGGAAAGAGGCCTCAGAAGAAACTAACCCTGCTTCCACCTTGATCTTGGACTTCCAACCTCCAAAGTTGTGAGGCAGTAATCTGTGGCGTTTTGTGATGGCATCCCTAGCAAATGGAAACAACTCTCTTTAACTTCTCTATCCTGATGATTTATCCTTTGCCTATGAGATTTGCATATCCAGCTATGCTCTTGGCATCTGCACTTAGCTATGTCACAAAGGCATCTCAAGCTTATTAAAATGCTATTCTTGGTCCATCCCTGTTTTTCCATATCAGTCCATGTCTGCTCCTACCAACTGGTGTAACCCTTCTTAGTAGATGGCACTGCCTGAAATACATTCCTGGTTCCCAAACTACTCAAACTAGCACATTAGCAAAATATGTTAGTTATACCTCCAGGTTATATTTTGAACATAACTCTTTCTGTCCATTTTCATTGACACCATACTTGCTCAAAAGCTATATTTCACGGGCACTATCACAATAATCTTCTACTTGGTCTTCCTCCTTTCTCTCTTGTTTGCCTCCCCATCTCTTCTCCATGCGATAGCCAGAGTGATCTCTAGAAACTTAAATCTGATCATGTTACTAAATTGCTTAAAATTCTCTGGTAGCTTTCTGTTGCACCTCAAATAAAATTTCAACATTCTAACAGGGCCTGTAAGTCTCTACATAAAGTGGTCCCCTTACTCATTTTTAACCATTCTTCATCTTACCCATAGAGGTATAGCTAAACTGATTTATGTTTAGTTTTCTGGGATATGCTTCAAGTCCTGTGATATTTATTCTCCTTGGAATGCTCTTTCTTCACTCTTTGTGTGGCTTGTTTCTCTTCTTAGCTCTGATCGGCTTAATTATGACATCCTCTGAGACACTGTTCATAATTGCAATATATAAATAGGCCCCTCTCTCTTATTAACCTTATAAATACCCTTATTTGTTCCCTGCATAGCATACATTCAATTATACAATTATTTTAATTTATTTATGTGCATGCTCAGTTGTCTGACTTTCCAAATACAATGCAAATTCCCTGAGGTCAGGGTTCATGTTTGTGTTATAATCTTCTACACATGTACGAAAGTTTATAGCTATCTCAGAACCAAGACAAATTCTTAGAACATACCATACATATTATACATATTTGATGAAAAACGAGCAAATACCTTTCTTTTGCGCATGTTTGGCTTAACCATCTTGTAAGCGTTGAACCTTGATGTTTCCTCAACTGCTCTCAATGCTGTCCACTGTCTTGGCTATTTTCTTCTCTAAAATTTATGCTTTTCTTTGAGTCCAGTTTCTAATTGACCTCAGCCTGTTAAATTCCATTTGGACCCTAGGCCTTCTTGCCTGATGGTTGTCTGTTGTCATAGTTGACAATGAATCGATAAAATGAGCTCTACCATAAGATGAGCCAGAGAAGTAACTAACCCAAGACCACAATTCTGTTTTTCTGCACCTTCAAGAAACAAGACTTATGCTGATCTGGGATAATCTCATCCTGAAAGATCTCCCTTCTTTTGAGATGGGTAGGTGTCAGGCAAGAAGCCATACTGAGAAGGGGGAGAGGGTGGTAGCAACACAGTAACTTCCTTCTGGTGTGCCAGAGACTGTACAGAGATGCCAAGGACATCTCTTCGTTCTCTTATACAAAGAATATGAAAGAATTTGAGATTAATGGGAAAAGAAAACAAGATCCAAAAATTCCTGCTTCAGTTTCTTCCTGAGAAAAACAATTACATTACCTGCATTTACTGCTAAGGACATGGCCCACAAAATTAGTCTAATTTCTGTTATTTGATCTACTTTGAGGTTAGTAGGAAATTGAGGGGGTCAAAAATACTTTTTCCACATTTTCACTATTAGATACCTATAAAATATTTACTAATTCACTAATGATAGCCAAAAGAATACAAATTATACATCAAATAATTAGGATATACTGGTGTTCACAATAACAAGATCAACACTATTCCTGCCCTCAGAAAATCTAGACTGTATTGAGAAAGGTCCTATCTCATCCTGATGACATGATGAAAACTAAAACTCATGAATTCATATGGCAAGGCTGTAATCAATCAAATACACAGAATTTGCTGGTAGTTTGAAAGTTCTTACAGTTGTTTCAGTGTGTAATTTGTAATATATAATTCGAAGAGAATGCATAATTATATATATACTTTGAACCAGGAATCACATTTTTTGAAACATAGCTCAGGAAAGTGACTCAAAAGAAAACAGCCTCTTTTGTCCAAAGATATTTATAGCAGCACAATCTACAATAACAAATACAAAGTCACAAAACCTCAAATGTTTGGGGAATTGTTAAAATAGTGATAGGATAATGTCTTGATTTAGATTGCCATAGGAAACCGATCCAAAGACTAGTGTTCAAGAAAAATTAGTTTATATGGGAGATAGAAGGGGCATAAGCAGGAGGGGAGGTAAAAGAAAGAAGGAAGGAAGCCAAAAGGGTGCGTTACCAAGCTACCACCACTGCCACCCCGAGCACGACTGCAGTGGTGTCATAGGAACCCTATGACAAAATGACATGATACACTACAGAATTATGTCATCTGTGTGATGGTATATTAATGCTCTAATTCTAAGTAGTCATAATTTTGAGTTTTTTCCAAGAGCATGTTACTCCTTCAGCATCAGCATTTCCTACTCACCTTGGCTGTGGCCAGAATGTCTTTGAGTGGTTGAGGTGGGTGGAGTCTCACATGCAGAGAGTAGCAGTTTAACACAGTCTGCAGCACACTAAAATGACAGCCAATAAAACAGTGTGCTGCACGGTGGCACACCCCTGTAATCCCTGCACCAGAGAGGCTGAGGCAAGAGGATCACCATGAGTTTGAGGCTGGCCTGGACTACACAGCAAGACCCTGTCTCAAAAAAATGCAATAATTTTAGTATTTACATTAAATGTGGAAAATGTACATATATTTGTAAACATCTAGAAGAAAAATTGGCAAGCAAAACTATTCCTGTAGTGTCTGTATGTATGGAAATACTAATGTCATTAAACACATAGAGTCTTATAAAACAGTGTGGTTGCCGGGGATTTAGCCTAGAGGTTCCACCACCTGCCTCACAAGCGCAAGGTCCCAAGTTTGATACCCGGTACCAAAAAAAAAAAAAAAAAAAAACCCAAAAAAACCCCCCCAAAACAGTTTGCTTAAACAGATGTTATTTTTTAACCTTATAAAGGCATCTAATTAACTGATTGATTGATTGATTGATTAACAGAAGGAATGACTCTTCAATTAGACATTGTGTTGGTAAACTTTTCATTGCTGTGACAAAATACCCAAGGAAGAGAACTTAAAGGATGAATGATTTCTTTTGGCTCAGTTTCTTAAGTTTCAGGGAACAGTCACCTGGTTCCATTGTTTCTGGGCCTGTGGTAAGGCAGAGCATAATGGCATAGGGGTAGAGTGGAAGAAAGCTGCTCAGCTCATAGTGGCAGCAAGGAAGCAGAGAGGGAAAGAGAAGGGTCCAGGGACAAGACATAGTACCCAAGGCCATGCCTCCTGCCATGACCAACTTCCTCCAACTAGGCTTCACCTTCTAAGTTTCCATTGCTCCCCAATAATGCCATCAAATCACAAATCCATCCATGGATGAATCCAGGCATGATGTCAGACTCTCATGACCCAATAATCTTCTAAAAGCCCATCAGCTGATATCCAAGCCCCCAGCAGATGGCTTTGGGGGAACATTTTAGATCCAAACCATAATGGATGTCAATAAGCTGATACTTTTTAGAATACTAACATTAGTGATGACATTGTGCAATAGAAGAGATGTTAAAGAAGTGGAATTAATTAAACATGGAGACACCTTGGGTTAAATAGGGGGAGAAATAAAATGCATGAAGAATGAATTACATATGTTTGACTAATTGAATAAAAAAATGGAAGCACCTTTACTAGTACTAAGGAAGTCACAAAGAAGATTTTATATTAAGGCAGAAGATTGAAGAATAATATTGTAAGACTATGATGACCTCAGAAGTTCTTAGAAGAGGCCTTGGAGATATTATTCACTGAACGCATCAATCTCTGAGATTTACAGAAACATATATTTGAAAAACATTAAGGGTGGAAATACTGTTACACCTGTAAGTTAACTCCATAAATACTGATGGAATAGAAAAGCAGGAAATGGTCCCTTTCAAAAGGAGTAGTTTCTCCCTTTAACCATTTTAATAATTTTTCTCAACATTGCTATCCAATAGAGATTAGGAAGACAATCTTTGCTAACTAATTTGCACAATACAAGTTTTAATGAAAGGAGATAAAACACTTGAGGAGGCAAAACAATTAGTAGATACGTTTACTTTGTAAGTTTTATTCTTATCAGAACACAAACGTTTGTCGCCTGGCTCCTTGGCTGGCATTAATCTCATTGTGTATCTCTGGACAGTTGCCATGCCTTGGTTTTAACAGGCTTAGACTATCTGCTTGTTTTACTCCTAGATTGTCTCTCATAAAAGGATGAAAGCAGCTATAATTATGCAAGGAACTACTTTGTCACTACTTTCATGATTTGACTTAAGATGTTCTAGACACTGACATAAGTAGGACACAGTGTTTTATTGACCTCAATTAACAAGAAAGCAACATTTCTTTTATTTGTGCCATTAATATGGGCAATGGATAAGAAAAGTGCAATAAATTTCTGATTTAAATTTGGAACCCAGTGAAAATGTTTGACTCGTTCATGTTTGCAGTTCCGTGAATCATGGCCAATTTTTTAAACATAAGCCATCTGCCAGTACAATACTTTTAATGACACATTTACTTGAAATTCTTTTCACATGCTCCCCTGAGTTCCTGCATTCAAACAGATCAGAAAGAATATTTGGCTGAAGCATTTGGGGCTGCTGTGATCTACTGTCTCCACTGATTTGAGTTCCCAACAACATTCATCACTCAGTGTCTCCTCAGGGGCTAATAGTCCATATATCTCACCTTTTTTCCCTTAAAGAACTTTGGTATGATTTAACAGCAGTATACAATCTTTTTTTTATTGGTACATTTTAGGTATATAATATAGTAACATTGATCATTGGAAATTTGCACCTTTACATAATCTCTCTTGGTTCTAAATTTTCCCCATTCCCCTGCCCACCCTTCAACCCCTCCATCCCTCCCTATTTACAAAGACTTTGTTTCCTTTTTTTCATTTTCTCATATTAATTCCATTCCCTTCTTTCCTTTTCCCTA
>NW_004624883.1:157682-174841 GCF_000247695.1 Heterocephalus glaber | reverse complement strand
GTTGAGTATCAGAGTGTTCCATCTCATTTCCCTTTGGGGTTGCTGTAGGTGATCTGGAAGTCTGGTTTTGAGACTTATTTATGTCTCTTCTCATTTTGATGGGGGGGCGGTGCTGTTGGCTCCCACGCAGCTCCCCTCCTCTGGGTTGCAAGTAGTGGTACAGTGTCCTGGAAGCTCCTTCCTTGGGGCTGGGATTGGTGGAACGGCGGCCCGGAGGCCCCTTCCTCTGGGCTGGGAGTGGTGGAACAGCAGCCCAGAAGCCCCTTCCTCTGGGCTGGGAGTGGTAGAACAGCAGCCAGGACACCCCTTCCTTTGTGCCTGGAGTGGTGGACCAGGGACCCAGAGGCCCCTACCTCTGCCCTCAGTATACAATATTTGTAGGTTGATGGGTTTGGATTTTGCTGGAAAGTTGTATGTTTCATGGTAAGTAATAAGTGGCCATCTGAAGTTTTGTATCTTATCAACAGCATTTTTGGGATGAGGCAATCTGTAAAGAAACAAAACTTGATATTCACAGAAGGGTTGACAGAGCATTATTCACTAGACTATTCCCAAGTATTATCTACTGATTTCCCTTTGTTAGTTTTGTTTGCTTTTCTTTCTAGGTTTATTGTTTTCTTGTTAGTTCTGGAATCAGAATATCCATGGATCTTTGTTATGTCATCACTAAGTCTCTATTTATTGGTCTCACTTTGTGTCCATTATTTTCAGAATTATTTTTATAACAGTTGTATTTTCATTTTTAAAATTGTTAGTGCATTAAACATCTGAGGTCAGATCCATTCATTATTTCTTTCTCATCTCCTTTCACAGCTCCAAAAAAACTATTGCATTTACTTATTCATCAAATATTTTCTAAGACCTACTCTTAAACTGGGGTCAACACTAGGCACTGGAGGTAATAATATGACCGGGCACACCCTGTGTTCAGCACGGCAGTGTAATATAGTGGTAAAGGCAGAGATTTTGGAGTCAAACCTGGCTTGTGTCCCAAGAGTGATGATTAATTTTGTGGGTCAACTTGGCTAGGCCATGGGGTCCACATGTTTGTCCAAACACCAGTACAGGTATTGCTGTGGAGGTATTTTTTTAAAAAGATGTTATTTTAAGATTTAAATTCATTGACTTTAGTAAAGGACATTGTCATTCATAATGTAGGTGGCCTCACCCACTTAGTTGAAGGCCTTAAGAAAGAAGAGTTAGATTTCCTGCAAGAGTTATAACTCAGTAATGAAATACAGAAATCCTACTTGAGTTTTTAGCTTGATTTCCTTTAAACTGCAACAAAAACTCTTACTTCAATTTCTGGCTGGTTTGCTCCGTGGATTTGAGACTTAGCTGCCTGCTGCATATGTATCATGTATGCGAGGCTATACATAAACTTCTTAAGTTGAAAATATAATAAGCGGAAAATATACCTAACCTAACAGACATCATAGCATGGCCTCATCTGCCTTAAACACACTCAAGATATTTACATTAGACTATAGTTTTACAAAAATCATTTAACACAAATTCTACTTCAGAATAAAATGCTAAATACAAGGTGTGATTGAAATATATGGTGGATATTTAAATTTTTAAAAAATTTTATTGCAGTGAAAGACACATTGCCATTGGCCCCTTCAAAATACTCCCCATCATTTCAAACATACTTATCCCAACATTCTTGCCACTTTTGGAAGCAGTTCTAGAGGTTCTCTTTTGTAAGTGTCTTTTAAAGGTGTGATCAAAAATATAGTGCATGCTACTGCCAGGTGCCATCTAACAGAAAAACAGACTAAAAATGCATCGCACTGTGTCCTCATCCACCTTATTCACTGGATCAGCCACCTTGCAGCTACTGGCTCTTCCACAAAGTCAAAAAGACCATGAAAGGCAAACATTTTAAATCAGTTCAGGAACTGGAGTAGTCAGGACAGTGCAACTAGATGCTCACAAAAGAAGACCTTCAGGACTGGTTCAGAAAGTGGCAAGAATGATGGGATAAATGTTTTGAAGCGAGAGGGAGTATTTTTAGTGAGATTAATGGTAATGTGCCTTTTACTCAAAAATTTACTGCACCAGCACTCAGGAGGCTGAGGCAGGAGAATCACTGAGAGTTCAAGGTCACCTTGGACTACACATTGAATTCAAGGCCAGCCTGCACCACATAGCAAGACCATATAGCAAAAAAAAAAAGGAAAAAAAAAGAAAGAAAGGAAAAGAAAAGAAAAGAAAATTTACTGTAGCTTTCATTTACACCACACAGCTCATGTAATTTATTGAATACTGTGCTGAAAGTGAAAAACAAAATGATCATATTGGTGCATTTTTGCATCATTGTAAAGTTGAAAAATGGCAAGTCATAAATTGGGGACTTACTATATTTATAAATATATGTATATATATACATATATAAAGCTATATTTAATTCTATAATACAAATATATCTATAGATACATATGTCTATATATAGCATATCTAGAAATATATAGAAAGATCTATCTAAATATCTATTTGTACATATTATATATATATATATATATATATATATATATATATATGAGAAATGGAGAGACAAACAGACACTTTTAGTTCTCTGAAGAACACTGCCTAATATACCAACTTTTTAACTTTCCAGTTAGACTGAGGAAGTTGCCAGTCTGAGCTATAATTCTTCTTTGCTTAATGGACTTTAATGATGGGTAAATGAGTCAGTGTATGTGAAAGAACATATCACCATGCCTGGTACACATTATATAGTACTCAACACATAGTAATTCTACTTTCAAAAATTCCTTACTGTCTGAAGGGTCAGATGTGACATAGGCAGTGCTGGAGATATAAAAGTGGTAGAAGAGAAGAGAAAAGAGGGAATTACCTATGTCTTGGGGAAAAACAGTCAGGAATGACTTTCTGGAGAAATTGATACTTCAATCAAATCTTAATGATAGAATAGAAAAACTCATTAGTGTAACTGAATTAGTTCAGAAAAGGTATCATATACTTAATTACTCTATGGTGGACTTTGTAATATGTGTTGGAACAACAACTTTATTTGGTCTAGATGAAAAAAAAAGGAAATTTAGAGCAAGTAGTTGCAGTTACCCAACAAGGACTAAGAATCCTAGAGATGATTCTGGGTGTTGAAGTAGACTCTGGAGAGGACAACTGGCTCTTCAGCTGCTGTCTTAGTAGCTCAGTGTCTTCTTGGTGGTGCCCCAGTCTTAGGATCTGAGTTTAAAGGAGTTGTTGAATTCCAGTAGCAGAGAAAGGACAGAGGTAGAGGTGGAGTGGTGCTGGATCCTGTTCCTGCCCACACAGCTGCCCAAATATTAAGCCAATTTGAATCGAAGTAGACTCATTGAGAGAAGTGAAAAACAGATTGAGAAGCTTTCACACACTTAGAAGATATCGTCCAGAAAAAGTGAAGAGTATAGAGATAACAGCTAAAAATTTCCAAAAGTTGAAGAAAGATTTGAGCCTATAAATTGAATCACAGACAGTGTGGTAAAAATTAATTAATTAACATTATTGCATCTAACAGGCTCCACTTGTGGAATGAAATCACGAAGCAAAAATACTTTTTTTCTTGCCTCTTACTGAAGTGTGAAATTTAACAGGTGAGTTGTTTCTCTGAACCTGGAGAAAAACTTTAGGTAGTTCCACTTCTCTCCAGTTATTCTTAGATAAATAAGAGAAACAACTGATTATGATTTGTAGACATCAAACAGTATATCCATTGTGAAATTAGAATGTTAATTCTCATATAGTAATTGACACTCGATGTTCAAGTTTACAACTTTCCCAACTCCCTTTGCTAGGGTTTTGTAGCAAGAAGACAATCATAGATAGAAAGTATAGTAAACTTCATTTTTCTTTCCTACTTTCTTCCTCAAGGTTGCAATATGCTGTGGGGCAGAGAAAGAGGAGAAGAAAAGTTGCTGGCCTTCATACTTTATTGTTCTGGCAAAGTTGGAAAGGTAACTCGCTCATGGTGCACATTTCTGAGTTCTCCAACCTTTCTCCTCCCCACTCCCTCATTTGCTCTTGGCTTGATGGAGCTGAATGAATCTCTTTGTTGGGCTTTTATACCTAAAGCTTCTATCAATTTGAAGGTATATCTTCAATTTATTTCTGCTTAGGTGAACATTAATTTTAATAGCACCTAATCTGTTGTATGATGTTTTATATTTTCAAAAATTTTACTTTTAAATACTGACCTAGAAAAAAATGTAGACATGTGAATTAACTGCATCATTTATCGATGTGTTTCCACATGTCAACACGGCTCATATATAAATGACTTTTGAGTCAAATAAATTTGATAAATGCTGGACAAAATAATGCAGACTTCCTTTCTGTGGGTTTTCCCAGAGCTTTTAATACACTTCGCTGAACATAAGCTATATGACTCTAGGTAAATTATTTAATATCTCTGTGCTGTTTTAGTATTTGTAAAAAGAGACGAGATAGTCTTGACCTTATAATATTAACATACAGATTAGATTCAGTGAAATATATGAGCTGCTTATAATGCTTGACGTATGGTAAGCCCAAAATTTGATAATTATTAGTATTCATTCTGATGATCATTAGGATGACGATGATGCCTCCTGTGGCTACAACTAAAATATTCTATACTCTCCATCCCCCTCTCTCCAGGGACTCACTTGTATTGTGTAGGACACACTCTGGGGAAACATTGCTCTCTGTACTTTATTAAACTTTGCAATCTATCTTTTACATCGTCAAAAATCAAAAGAGTGCACAGAATACTTTTACTTCTGTAACTTGGAAATGGGCATTTTTAGTGATTTTCATTTGCTTTTGATTTTCTGGAATGCCCTATTACTGAAAACTACCTTTGCTTATTTGTAGTGTTGTACTGAGCCATGTAGCCATTACCTTCACATGGCAACTGGCAATACCTATTTGCTTGTGTGTGTCAGTTAAAATTATTTATTGTATTCATTGATGTTTTTATTAAAAAAAATCTTAGTAGTACATGTTTGCAATACACAAAGATTACATTCATTGTGGCGAATTGGTACGAATACATTAATATACTTCAGTCTTCTTTTCCCTTTCCTTCCACTCCCCTTTGATTTTACCAGCATCAGATTCATTTATTTACCTTATAAATCTTTAGAAAGTTAATTATCACATATACAGATTAAAAACCAGACTCATAGGCTAAAAACATATAAAACACATAAGACAATTAATCCAGGTACACTTGTAGATACATTGTCCATGCTGGGGAATCCTGCCTGGTAGTATCTATTATGAGTTCTGCAACAGGCCATGAACTTATTGACTTCCTGCTGGCCATGTTGAGCGGCTAAGGCAGCTCCATGCCATTTTATTCAGCCATTGGTTCACACAGCACAGAAGCTTGTACCTGTTCCACATACCCTGATGAAATAGATTCCTAGTAAACTATGCCTTTGGATAGGGGATGTTGAAATAATAGTCTTTTTCAGACAAAGGTTAAATTAGTTGTGTACCCCTCAACACCAGCCATCCTCCTTTCCTGGATTCTGTTCTCCAGCTAAATTTATAGTGGGTATAAGGTGAGAATTGCTTTTTCAGTAGAACATCGTTTTAAAGCTGGGAGAGAATCACTAAAAATTAAGGAAGAAAATCAGGACAATTGACAGAAGGGAGCAATGTCAGAAGCTGCAATGCAACTGAAAGATGCCCACTCCTAATTCTTTCTAGGTGCCTTTTCTTTGTGTCATATAGCTCTGCAGATGATGGTGGTATAGCTATGTTCTGGGGGAGAAAGAGAGAAACCGAAGGTGCCTTTGCTGTTTGTACTTATTCATCAGACACTGCAACTACTAGGAAGCCAAAATGTGACGTTGCCACAATGAGTAGAACAGGAATCTGGGCTTGAGGCCTGACTCAGTTCTGTCATTGAAAATCTTATGACTTCCTCTGCTTTTATACAAGAAAATTATTATGGCTTAAGCTCCTATATTATATCCATTGAATTATTGAGGTGAATTGCATTTGAGATGCAAACAAATATTTTAAAGTTTGCTCCCTTCTATAAAATATATACACTGAAATTTTTGCTGGGGAGAACAAAGCCCACCCAAAGCAAGCTATCTCTCTCTCTCTCTCTCTCTCTCTCTCTCTCTCTCTCTCTCTCTCTCTCTCTGTGTGTGTGAAATTAGTGTCCTAGGAGTCTAAATTTGACAGTGACAGACTGACCATAATTTAGCCTGAAAATTCTGCAACTATTGGAGGAAATTGTCCCCTTGTACCTGATGTTTATGTGAGGTCTTTTCCATTCTGCTCTTCTGTCTCTTTATCTCAAATATCAGTAAAAAAGATTTATTAAGATATTATCAAGTTCTTATATTCTTGAAATCTTACTTTTTTCTTACTGTATAAATACTATGTCCAGCTTTGTTTTTTCGAACAATGAAAATCTGCATAGACACAAACACAAAGCTATTATCTCTAACACACTACAATTTACTATTTCGGAATTATGTGCCTCAATTAATAGCTCCCCCGCCCCATAACCCAGAAGATAATAGTCATTCACTCTCTTCCTTCTCTCTCTTATCTACGTATTGATAGCCATCAAATTCAATAAAATCTTCCTTAGAAATATTTGTCTGCACTCTAATTTCCCTAATCCTTTTTCTTATCCAATCTATCAATGTTTCAAAAACTTCCACCGGGTGATGTATTTGCTTCGCTTCAAACACTTCACTAAACTGTCCTTGGTTGTGGGATACTCAAGCTATGTAGCATCTTCTAAACACCTAGAAATCTGTCTCTCCATGCCTATTTCCTAGAGTTACAGGGGAGAGCAAGTGATTAATGTCCTTCCCCCATAGTTGTTCATGCCCAAATTCTCCAAATTTGCAAATATGTCACCTAATAGGCAAAAGGGATCTTGCAGAAGTTACTAAATTAAGGAATTTGAGATGCAGAGATTATTCTGGATTTGGGGGTTAGTCTATTGTATTCCCAAGTATCCAGATAAGGAAGTGTCAGAATCAGAGACAGAGATGGAAGACAAACGCTAAGATTGCAGTGGTACAGGGTAATGAGTGCAGGAATGTAGGCAGCCTTTAGAATTTGGGAAGTTCAGGGAAAAATTTCTTTCTTAGAGCCTCCAAAAAAATTGCAACTCTCTTGACACCTTGATTTTAGATCCATAGGACTCATTTTTAATTTCTGACCCACAGAGATTTAGATAATAAACTCCTACTCCTAAAACAAACAGAGGTAATTCATTACAATAGCAATTATAAACTCATACAAGATATGTGAAGTAGATCACCTTGTATAGCAGCTTAATTTAATATGTATTGTTAATATTCAATACAAATTAATAATTACATTAGTAATTTATTTTTGAAATTAAAGTTCATAACTCTTAAGTATATTTAGACTAAGCCTAGAGAAATATTTTCTATATTGGCAAACCATGGAAAAAACAAAATTGATTTAAAAAGGACACAGCAAAACAAAACACAGCTGCGTATTATCAGAGTGTTGTCATTGGAATCATCCATGAACATACAGAAATTATTTCTCTTTAGTTGGCCTGAGATTGCTTATCTGTAAAATTGTTTCATACTCTTCTGAATCCAATATATTTATAGTCTATACCTGCACAAGATTTAGTTAAGTCATTAAAAAAAATCTAGGTTGGAGCATTAATCACTATATCTAGCACTGACCTTCACATTTTTAGCTCTCTCTTTCTGTTTCTTTCTTACATATAAATGAAATTGAAATAAAGATTCAGGAATTGGATACAGGAAAAGCATTTGGAATAAGGAAAGCAAGTCATTCCTCCCATTTCACTTCTCTACTTTGCAGAGGCCAAATAAATTTACCAGGTTCCAGGGCTGATAAGTAGATAAGCTACCACTTTAACCTCAGCAGGAATATATCCCAAAAACCCATCTATCCAAACACTATGCAAAATAGTTACGTGATCCCAAAGGAATGCTGAAGAACTGTTAATGGCAGTAGCATGGTTTTATTATTAAATCCCACGCTAGCCATAGAATTAAAAGTGTTTACTTGAAGATATTTTGACCCACATAAATGCATTTAATGATCTCCATTCAAAAGTCAACCCATACACATGAGATGTTGCATAGTATTAGGAGGGCCTTCATCATGTTTTATCATCTTAATTTTATCCAGAAGCATTAAATCATCTGGCATTCATTCTTGCCTTTTAAAGGGCTTGAAATATTATGACTAGCAGAATCTACTGCAATCTATATTTTAATTTTGAATATATGCTCTTATATCTGAAAGGAATCAATAAAGGAATATTTCTTTAAGTCCAAAATTATAACTGCAGGATACATCCATATTATATATACACTTTGCTATGGCCCTTCTCTAAAACTAATAATTAATCTATCAACATGTAAATTGTGATCTCCTGTAAAACATATCTTAGACATGATTGCACTCTCAGCTAAGTGTGGAAATTGGCAAATGTGTGCTATGTTATACCTAGTGTTTTCATAGGTCAGAATTGTGCTAGCTGCCCTACCATGAACTACTGAGTTTGGGCACCATATGGTTTACATTTTTAAGAGAAACACAACATAGCTGAGGATAAAATAGTTTTTAGACTTCTTTGAGAGGTTAGTATGTGTTAGTGGTGCTCTTATGACAACAAGCACACATGAAACTGTAAAGGAAAGGAGAATGTTGATGCTCTAGCACATACCCACAGAGGAGGTAAATTACCAGCAAGTGGGCTGAATTCTGTTATGTGAAACAATTCTGTATCACCACATAAATATACCACATTGACTTTTGGCTTTATTAATATGGTCAGGAGATATCTTTCATTCAACTAATATTCAACATAATTTAATGTCAAATGCATTTATGATAGCCTGATATTAAAAAACCCAAATGTGATATAAATGATTATTTGGAATATTCATTTATCCAGAATCCTAAACTAGATATTCCATAATTCAAATACACAATTTCACATAGACACAGTATCAAAATTTTCAAGGCATATTTTATATATTTATTATTTATTTTTTCAAGAAATGTTTCTTTTCAGCCTTCCCATACTCAGCATTTGGTTTGGTAGTATGTTATCAGTGAGCAGTAGCTACTTAACAGGAACAACAGGGTTCTGAAGCTGACAGTTTTGAGAACAATGTAAACAGTGTTCCATCAACTGATTTGATTTACTGGTAGAACAGAATGGGATGACAGAAAATAACCTTAGAATTTATTTAATCCCAGTCTCTTCTAGATTCTGATTTTATGGATGAGGACCCTGAGGCTCAGAGAGAAGTAACTTAGTCAAGATAGTAGAATGAGACAGTGTCAGAGTCAGAGCTAAAACTCTTATTTTCTGACTTCCAGGTCACTGAATTTTTCACCATGCCGAGCTGCCTCTCCATATTCATATTTTTTCTCCATTGCATAAATTAGTCTTTTTTTGTTTGGACATCATATATACACCCCACTCCCAAAAGGGAGCTAAAATCAAGTATACCATTTTGAGATTTAACACTTGAATTCTCTTTGTGTGCCATATTGGATACATGGAAGGGAGTACTGGGAAACAGTTATTCACAAATATCCTATTTCTGCATGGTTCAGGTCCTACGGACTTTGCAGTCAAATTGTCAGTGTTTGTATGAGGGTAAAATTCTAGAATAGTAAAGCTGAGGATTTCTTCCTTCTTGAAGGACATAGAGGAGACTAAAGACAAAGACCTCTTTTCTCTCCCACAGAGGCATTTGCTAGCCCAGAATAAAGATGAGGCTATGAGGGCACCCCATCACCACCGTCCTATATAATGGGACAGTTTCCTAAGTTTAGGCTTCCTTTGTGGTGATCTGGCACTGCATATGCAGGTACTGCCTGACCCTTAGTGTGTCACCCCATGACAACCAATGCTTAAAAAGTCACAGCTAATATATTTCTCTGACTAATGTTTTTGCTATAATACTGTAAATGATGTTTACCTCGGATCCAGAGATCTTGTATCATATACAGAGGCTAACTTCTTAGCTTCAGGTTCTGTAAAATCTCAGCCCTTATGAAGTTTCTAATTTAACAGGCAGATAGAACTGGATTGTTGCCATAGTATTCAAATAAGCTCACACAAGTAATGAATCACACCATGAATACCCATGAGAATACAAGTGTTTCTGGTTTGCAGAGCCGTCAGCTATTTGCCCATCACTCACTTACAGAAATATTTTCATTTGCATTGCATAGATGTCTGTATCCAATTGTATGGTTTGGACACCCAAGTGTTCTTTGGGAACAAATGAAACAAAGTGGTGGTCTTTGAATTTATGCCCCTGACATTCTAACTCCAAAGTGGAATCATTTAATTTTTACCAGAGGCAAAATTACTTTCTGTAAAACTGGACCTTGGAGATCACTAGTCAAACCTGCTCACATTTAAATTTTCAAATTTGTAATTGGAGAGAGTCTAAATTTTCCAACTTTTTTTCAGCACCAGATGGTTGCAACGAAAGAAACTTAAGAGTAAAGGCTGATATACAAACAAGTTAAAACCTTTGAAAGAAATTCTAGAGCCACTGTTGAGTTAATATCAGCCACACAATCAGTCAGGATGAGCCACTATTAATTCTCAAATCCACCCCATGGTATAAGGGCCACCATCACCATTGAGAAAATGAGAAAATTAGGGCTCATAATTGTCACCAGGGAAACAAAACTTAGTAAATGGAAAAGTTGGATTGAAGCCCAGATCTTCTGGATCTATGTTCCTAGGTTCCTTCCATTTTCTTTAAATCTAAACACTTCCTTTTATCATAAATATATGAAGAAAAAATAAAACTGTATAGGCATTATGATGGAAATAACTCATTCTTTAGCATTTGAATGCTTGCTTTTGAGTACTGGTTTTCTACATAATAACATATTTGTGCAATTCAGAGCATGGAATTTAAAGAGTTTGCTACCCTCTTAATAAATGACAGCATTGGAACTGATTCGAATCCAGGTCTTGACCACTACAGTGACCAATCCAGTGTACTTACCACTACAACATGCTGCTGCCAGAGGATTAGATTTCAGTTGTTTCAGGTATGTTGCTGGTATTTACTGTCTGAAAACCCCTTGTTCTTACATTTCCACCAATGTAGACTGGGGAAGGAAAATTCCAACCTGAGAAGGGAAATCTAGTAGGATGGGTAAAGTACATAAAATTTTCACCAAAGCCTAAAGTCTATTATTTCCAGAGACTAGTAAATATTTTTTAATCTTTAAGGATGATGCATGCATGTAGGAACTTATTCTTTCATTTGGGGACTAGTGCCAAAATTATATCACATATCCATAATTAGATAATATTTCAAATTCATTCATTGTTGATTTTCATACCTTTTTGTAGATCATTTAATTTACACATAATTTATTTTCTGAGATATTTTTCAACAGCTTAATGTAAAGATAATTGCTTTTCATTTAGGACAAATGCACTTTGATATCAGAAGAATAGGGTATTGAATTCATAAAACTTGTTTCATTTGAATTTGAAATGGAAGCATCCCTGAAATAATAAATATTCAGATATGAGTCAAAAAATATACGTTATTTAAAGCTCTGGGTATAACAATATAATTATGCATATTGTGTTAAATTCCTTTCCATGGGGATTTGGACTGCAAACAATAAGACTACCTTTTACAAAAATAGGTGTAGTCTTGTGTAGGTATAAGGGGGTAATTTAGGAACATAGGCAATTTGGTGAAAATGGAAATAAAATCCATTTGCTGCCCTCACAGGAATCACAGATGCCAAAGGACAGGCTTGTGAAGAACTCAGATACAAAGTTAAAAATGTGAGACCTTTGAATGGCAGGCCGAGGATCAATCCAGGATTTGCAAGGAGCAGAGTAATATAATCAAAGTTTATTTTTTGAAAAGTTTCTCTGAAGACTTCTTATGAGGCAGAGAGAGACAGGATTCAGGAAACTGCATTAGCATGGCACTGTATCAAAGTCCAGAGGGTACAATAGGGACAAAGAAGGTGATCTTCCTCCTCTTTTTCATGCTGGGCAAACTATATCTGAAGTTTGAAGTTCCCTTGAAAAGAGGCGCCAATATAGGAAGTATGCTTATATTACATCATAGGTAACACAGTCACATGCTGTGGGAGCTGGGCATGTAACATAGAGACAGGCAGCACAACAGTTGTTAGGGAATATACCTGAAGTGGTGACACAATGCCTATGTCATAGGCATATAGGCCTATTTGTCTACCTTTGTATAAAAACTATGGCAAATTCAATTTGTGTGTGTGGTCTACTAATTTTATACCCTGGGGTCTACTAATTTTATATCCTGGGTCACAATTTTTTTTAAACACCGTACAATACAACAAAATTTTTCACTAAACCTCATTTAGAGATATCAGCTTTAAAGATTCTGGAACCTGTCACAAAATGATGTTTGGAGGAAGAAAAATGTTTAGGCTGTAGAAAAGAAGCTAGATTTGAGACAGTGGGAAGAGATGTGGAATTTGAGAACTACTTCCAAACAGCTAAAAGCTACTGTTGGAGAGAGTCACTTGTTCTGCATAGCGTTTTAGAGCATATAAAAGGCATTAGGTAAATGTTTCAGGAAGACAGATTTAAACGACAAAAAAATACTTTTGAATGTCCAGAATAATGTACAATTAGAAACAGGCTGCTTTAGGAAGTAGTGAGCTCTCTGTCACTGGAGAGGCTCGAGCAGAGAAAGGATGACCTTTACTGAAGATATTATAAAGGGGATTCATTGAAGAAGAAAAACATTTTACTTATATGGTACATTTTAACTTTGAGTGTCTATTTTTAAAATAAACTTCTAGCACATCATCAAAAAGCAGTTTGAAAAGATTCTAAAGTATGAGTGGAATTATTGACTCCATTAGTAGAGAGCAGTACCTGACACAAAGGCATTGTGATGCCATTCCTAACGTAGGAATTAGGAGACCTAGCTATGGGACCAAGCTCTGCTATTTACTTAGTTGTGTGACCTTGGGTACGTCACTAAGATATTTCTGTATCTCAAGTTTCCTGTTAGTAGAGTGGAAAGTTTAGGCTAGCAATTCTCACATTCTGGTACATCCTTTGCTAAAAATTCAGATTCATTGACCCTATTCCCAGAGATTCTAATTTAGTGAAACTATAACAATCAAACCTCTGTGGATTTGGGAATTTATTTGCATTTGGATGACTTGGTTTTAAAATTACTCTAGGGGCCGGGGATTTAGTTCAGCGGTTTCGCTGCCTGCTGTGCAAGCACAAGGACCTGAGTTTGATCCCCGGTACCAAAAAAAATAAAATAAAATAAAATAAAATAACTCTAATTCTTTAATTGAGAACTAGAAGTTTTAATATCCCACAACACTATACATTGTCTTTATACATTGGTTTGAATGGTCTATTTCTAGTTTTTCATGTTTGCTCTTTTTTATTCTTGTTCTTTTACCTAATTCTAAGAATGACAGCATGGCAAAAATTGGACTTTTTACTCCAATTTAAAGGAAAAATACTAATTTCTTTTTTTTGGTACCAGGGATCAAACTCGGGTCCTTGAGCTTGCACAGCAGGTGGCGAAACCATTTGAGCTAAATCCCTGGCCAGAAAAATACTAATTTCTTATTGACTGTGGCTATATTGTACCACTTTCCAATGTAGAATGTTAGAAAATTAAGCTAAATTTTTGGGAGAATTCTTCTATGCAAGTGATGCAGCTGGCTTTGTCTATTCTCCTTAAATCTAATTCCAGCCATAGATCTTTATCATTCAAAGAGAAAGAAAGGACAATCCTTAGTTCATACATCACTATCAAGGGGAAAGGAATGAAAATCAGAGCAACAACATTTTTTTGTTCCTTGTGAAAACAGCCCACATGTTCAAGGATTCGTTGGTTCTGATGTAGGCAATCATGTCCATTTCATCACAACTGCACTAACAATAGAATTAGCACTTTTACTTTCTACTAATGTTTATGATCTAACAAGAGCAAATGAAAACAAAGAGCTTATATGATTGCACCAAGAAATATTGCTATGTAATATACAAAACCTCCCTGCCTCCTTGGGCATCAGTGTGTACAGGCAAAGCATTCTTTATTTCTTCCTGTTATCAAGTGCTATTCCAAAGAACAAAAGCTAAGGTAACACGTAAACAATTTATGTAATTTTAAAGTGCCTAGTAGCCACATTCAAGGAGCAAATAGAAACAAATGAAATTTATTTTAAAACGATGTTTTATTAACCGTGGGATATTTAAAACATTTCAGTGTCAACTCACATGTGGCTGCCAGCTACAGCACTGGGCAGCACAAATCTAATCAGTTATCCACAAGTTTGCACTCATTTCCACTCGCTGACAGCTTATCAGCAGTTCATGGCCTTCCCACCTGTCCCTACTTTGGTTTTAGATGCATTCATTGTCCATAAGCCCTTTGCTCTGTCTCTTCATCCTCAATGATCTGTTGTTTTCCTCCTCCATCGTAGTCACTAATTCCAATGATCCCTGACCTTGATAGCATGTATGACTTCTCAACCTCTGATGTAAATTCGGTCATTTTGTTTCCTGATTCAAATATCTTATTATTCCTGATTTCTCCCTTAACTACCCTCACCATGCTTGCTCTTTATGTCCATTGGAGCAGTAAATTTTAACTCACTTTCACTCCCCCGAGTGATCTATATCTAATTTAAATTCTAAGGAAATTCTATGAATCAGCCATTCAATGACTTTCTCACCAGGATCTTTACCTCTTTGCCATAATTTCGGCTTTTGCTCAATAATTTCTTGAACTCTGTACCAAACATTGTTCAGTGCCTTAAATGTATCAAGCTATATGGCCTCACAACTTGCAAACAAAGTTTCCTTTACTCCATCTGGTTATGGTTAAATATCACGATGAGAAATTTCTCTATGTGATTCCCAACTCCTCTTTGGCTTGGTCAGTTCTGTTATCTTCTGCCAAGAGCACATTATATATCTATACCATAGTACTTGTCAAGAGGTTTTATAACTGCTTTTTAAATGTACACATTTGCTGATAAATTTTTGCCTCTATGAAGAAAATATTACCTATATTATCTGCCATATCCACGAAATACCCACTATAATTATAATTTATCACAGTTTGTTCATCTAGAGGCTGGTTCTTAGAGCAGGTTTTAAGTTTAATACAAGCAGGAACCATGTCAGTTTCTTCATTGCTGCACTCCCAATGCACAGAGAGCCACGTAGTATAAAACTAATGCCTCATGAATTTCTTTTAAAGCAATGGATATATGGGCAGACAGATGAATGGATAGACTGTTTTGGTTGGTTTTCAGATGTATCACAATGTGATTAACTGAAACACTTGTTTTCTGGTTGATGTAAGAAAGTTCCAATATGAGTCCGAGCAAATACCATTTAAATGTTCACTTCATGTGTAATTTAAACGTCTGAGGACTGAAGGCTAAGATTCCTTTTCTGAGCATTCATTATATGGTCAATGCTACTCAGCTCTTTCATACATTATTTCAGTCCTTATGTGTTAGAATTCCATTGCTGTGACCAAATACCTGAGATAAACAACTTAGAAGAAGAAAGGTTTAGTTTGAGTCAGGGTTTCAGAGGTTTCAGTCCATGGTAATCTGGTGCCATTGCTACGGGCCTGGGATGAGGCAGAACATCATGGCACAAAGGTGTAATGGAGGAGAGCTACTTGACACATGGCAACTGGAAAGCAGAAAGACAGGGAAAGGTCCAGTTAAGAAGGGACCAGAAACCAAATATAATGTTCAAGGTCACATCCATGATCCACTCCCTCCATCCAGTGCCATTTCTACTACTTCTCAATAATGCCATCAAATTATGATACCATCAGTGGATTAACTTACTGATGAAGTTAGGGCCGTCACGACTCAGTCTGAACACTGCAGTATGGGGCACCAAGCCTTCTTCACATGAGCGTTGAGAGACAATGCAGATCCAAACCATAACACTTTTTAACAGCCTAAAAACATCATTTCCTGCTTTATGTAGATGAGGACGCTGAATCTTAGAGAACTATAGATGTTCATAGTTTTTCCTATTTTACAGCTCAGAGAGGTAAAGTACCTTAAAAAGTTCACACAATTAATGAGGGCAACAGCTGGGGCTGGAAATAGAATCAATTTGCATTCAAAGCTGGAAGTTCATCGATTCATCCTTTAGTGAACCTTAGTGGGATCTGTGGTGTTCTCTACAGCTTTCACTTCATTGGCCATTTTATTAGCTTTCCCATCATTTGGGCAAAGTTCTGGACACCCACAACTTAAAGGAGGAAAAGATCCATTTGGCTCATGGTTTCATAGGATTCAGTTCATGACCAGCCGACTTAAAGACAGGACCATCATGTCAAAGGGGTATTGTGCAGCAAAGCTGCTCGGTCCCAGGTAGTCAGGAAGCAGTGCAGGGGAACAGTGCCAGCAAAGAAGGGGCCAGGGGCCACATATGGTCTTCCAGATCATGCCTCTGTGACCCACCCAGACAACCCAGTGGTTTGGTTTGTAGTGCCCTAGGCATCTCCCAAAGCCAAACCAGCTGACAAAATGAAGTTTCACCTCCACATACATGTATTAACCTCTAGGACTAGACCAGTGAGGAGAGAAGGCATTATTTTGTATTAAAGTCATTTGATGCTTTTCTCCCTACTAAAATTGTGCCTCAGGAACTTCCCATTTCCTACAGCATGCATTCATGATGCTGACATGATAAATGGTCTGTGATTCTGCATTGCTACTGTTTATTGTCTTAGACTTAGTGAGCAGCGTTTATTAAATCAGATGGACTGGAGAAATATTTTATCCTCTCAAATACTGAATTTTCTCAAATGTTAAAAGGGTAAAAAATAATCATCTCAGAGATTTTTCTGACTATTAAATAAAATGTCTTTAATCCATCTGGAAAAGTGCACAACACTTAATAAACAAGAGATATTAATATTTTTTAAAATCCACTGAATCTGGTTAACTTGGCTACTTGCAGCTAATTGGAAGACAGGGGAAGAGTTATTATATAACAGTCTCCTTTCTTTTTATTTTGTATTAAATTCTTTTATTGGTACATTGTAGGTATACAACACAATTACATTTCTCATTGGGAATTGTACCTTTACATAATCCATCTT
>NW_004624883.1:65886-94391 GCF_000247695.1 Heterocephalus glaber | reverse complement strand
AGATGGATTATATAAAGGTACAATTCCCAATGAGAAATGTAATTGTGTTGTATACCTAAAATGTACCAATAAAAGAATTTAACAACAACAAAAATAATGTTGACTGGGGATTTAGCTCAGTGGTTTCACCGCCTGCTTTGCAAGTGCAAGGGCCCGAGTTTGATCCCCGGTACCAAAAAAAAAAAAAAACAATGTTAAGAGTTAACTATGTTCAAATACTTTTATAGCTCAAACACATGCTCAGAGTGCAAATATTAAAGTAAACATTTCTGTCTATTTGGAAACATGATTTCTATTAATGATCATGTAACAGTAAAACTTGCATAAGATCTGGGAAAAATGAGCAAAGACAAATAGTTTTCTATAGTGTTAGACATTACATTAGATAGAGAATATGTGTATGAATAATGAATTTTTTAAAAATTAGTAGTATCCACATATTTTGATCATTAGGCATTATTTCTGTAAATGTTCTCCTTTTAAAATAGGTAATATTTCATTTTAAAAACCATAATAATTGCTACTTAAATGCCCATTCAAATAGAAGACTAGGATATCAGTTATCTTAACTTAAACCAATTCTCCATACTTAGCAGGAAAGTATGAAATAAAAGTAAAAATAAAATTAAAAGGATCCAAAAAATTTCAAAAATATCTGTTTCTTTCATGATTTACTGTTAATGTTGGACCAATTTTTAAGCTTCCATTTAAGAAGATTTCCTGGAACACAATGAATCACTAGAAAGAGTGATATGGAAAAAATACGAGCCTCAGATATTTGCTTGGGTTTATTTTAGGTCTCTTGGTCTAAAATGTGGACACATCAAAACCCTGAAATTCACTTCAACTGATGCTTTAAAAAAAACACAGCAAGAATTACATAAGAAGGGATTTATATTTTTATGAAAAGTTACTAATATCACAGCTGTGATGTGTTAAGTATTTAAATTAGACCTGATGTAGTAAGGGGCTACACGGTGAGGGAGACTGAGACTTGAATGGCAAAGAAGATTAAGTACATCACTCCCAGATCACCAAAGGAAGGGGAAAGCTTGCCTTCCAGGGCCAATGGAAAGGGGTGGGGGAATCCAGAGCATTCGATTCCAACCAGCATGTGAGGAAGAAGAAAGAGTGTCACCTGTGGGTTGAAGCCTTCGCTAGGGTCCAAGGCATGACTTAGGTCAGCTTTCTATAAGTGGGTTTTGTATTGTTTCATTGGAAGGGAGCACAAGGCTGTGTCGAAACATAGGAGTTACAGTATCAGGTTTACCAAGGTAAATTAGCAGAAGTAAGGTGGTCAGGTATTTCAGTGTATGGGGACTTAACTACCTAGAACATGAAAAGTAGGTGAGGTGTGACAAAGCAGGGACAGGACAACAAGTTGAATGCCAATACAGATACTCCTCATAATCCAGTTCTTTTCCTGTGCCTAGGTTATTAAATGAATTGGTTGCTAAATGACGAATTGCACACAGTGTAGCATTCATATGCATGAGAGTTGTGACATTTACTGCTTGTGTCACCATACTGAAGAATTAGTTCACTTTGTTTTCTGTTCTACACAAAACTGTTGTTGTGTACAACTGTTTCCTGTTTTTATTTTTTAATATTTTGTCAGGCACTTGAGTTAATTGTTCTATTTCTTCTTAGCTTCTTTATTTTTTGCTGGCATAAAATTTCATGTTTAGGGAAAATGCTTAACTTAAAAAAAATCCCTTACCATTGGTTTTAATTTCTTTATTTTCTATTTAAAGAGTATGTGTTATTTAACAAAATGTTTAACTTTATATAATTCCCCCTAATAAAGTTCCAAATTTGTTAAGGTCAGTTTTTTTCAATGCCCTCAGTAGCTCTAAGTCTAGCCCCTCTTTATGCAGAGAATTACATTATAAAAACAATGCTTTCTTTCTTATTTTCCTGGATAAACTTTGCAAAGGCTAATACAAATGGTGACAGTGTTTTCCTTTTCTTCTTTCTTTTTGTTTTTCTCTTTCTAATGGAACTGGTATGGGTAGATTTTAATCTTTGGTTTCTGATACATTATAATTTATCCATGAATGTTTCTCTTTCTTTCTATTCTATATTAATTTATTTAAATATTTATTTATAAATTCAATTCCAGAATATGACCGAAATGTCAGGCAAATAAGGTCCTCATAACAATGACAAATGGTACAACATCAAGATTAAGTGGCCAGAGACTATAATGTATGAAGTGTGATCAAAAGTTACAGTGGATGTTAATATTTTTAGAATTCATTACAATAATAGATACTTTGTGTTTAACACCTCCCCCCCCAGAGTGTTCCCTCTTCTTTCAAATACACTTATACCATTGTCCTTGCCACTTTCTAAAGCAATTTTGGAAGTCTTCTTACATGAATGTCTTTACAATGCGATATTAAACTTGCATGTCTTTACAAGGTGTGGTAAAATCATCCGGTGAATGCCGCTGCCCAATGCCTCTCATAGGCTTGTAAAAGCTGATACAGTGTCCTCATCCACCTTATTCACTCGGCCTCACACCATGCAACTTCTGGCTCTTCCCCAGAGTCAAAATGACCAGGAAAGGTAAGCGTTTTGACTAGATTCAGGACCTTGAGGCAACCACAACCGTGGAACTACAAACACTAACAAATGAAAGCTTCCAGAACTGTTTCAGAAAGTGGCAAGAATGATGGGATGAGTATGTTGAAAGTGAGGGGAAGTAGCTTGAAGGACACTCAAGGAAATATGTCTTTTAGTGCAACCATTATATTCTAATTTAAGTATTCACAGCGTATTTCAATCACACCTCTAACTTCCCTTTGAATGGAACCTGGTTGGAGGTAGAAGAGAAGTATGCGAGGTAAAGAAAATAGAACAAAAAAAGAAACATGCTGAGCAAACAGAAAACTACCAATGTTTTGATTGAAATATAAGGTAGATTAAGGCGTATAGTAATAAGATTGTTAAAGGCCTTGAATTCCAGTCTGATGAATTTATATTTTATTATGTAACCACAAATTTGTGCGAATAGAGAAAAGGTAATTTCTGAAGTTTAGAACAGTCCCATTCATCAAGCCACAACATGGTAGATGGATTTGGAAAGGAAAAGGAATACAGGCAGAGAGTCCATAAATAAAAAGACATGAGGTTCCCAGAATTTTTAATACAACTTTTTGTATTAGCATCTGGTCAGGTTTTTACCATTGCCTATTGAGTCCTTTCTTTGAAGTCACAGCTACTTTTAATACTTTCTTTTTTGATTTCTGTAAGTTTATAAGTAGTTACTGAGGGGCGAATGAACTGATTCTCTAGCGTTTCCTAATTATAATCTTCTGTGAGCAAGGACCGAACACATTGCCTCTGTATCACTGTGCTCCAACATCAGCAAAGTATTGGCATTCAGAATACTTGCTTTGGTGCAACATTTAAAATTAAGTCTAACACTATTTGTCTGTTGCTGCATTTAAATGTTTTAATTGTCTTAAAATCCTTAATGTCTTGAATACTAAAGTACCTACAGAGAGTTGACAAGGAATGGTAAATAAAACATATACCCCTTCTGTGATTTATGGTTCAGGTCAAGTTATCATGTTTGTTTATGTATTGCCAGCGAACTGGATGTTATTCAACAACAGATGCCATCAAGTACCATCTGATGAATATTATTTTGGTAAATATAACAGATCTCAATCTTTTCATCAGTAAAAATTATTCTGTGAAACAGGGGTCACAATAAGCACTTGCCATGGTAAGGATTTGTTTCAAAGAAGTAAGCTGTAGACCAGCGTTTCTCAGCCTTGTGACTACTGAAAATCTGAGCCAGGATAATTCTTTCTATTTAGGGAATGTCCTGTGTACTTCAGGATAGTTAGTATTCTTGGTCTTCCCTCTCCAGATAACAGCATAATCCACCCATACCCATTTTATTTTGCAGTGCTATATTTTTTATTAGTACACGTTTGCCATACATAGTGATCACATTCATCATAGGGAATTTGTATGGATATATAATATATCTTAATTTCTCTTTTTTTCCCATTCCCCTCCCCTCTCTTCAACCTTCTTCTCCTTTCCATTTACAAATGCTTTGTTTCCATGTTTTCCCCTTCCATTCCCTTTTTAAATCCCTTTTCCTTCCATCTCTTCCCCCTTTCTCCTCCCTTGCTCCTCTTCCCATTTGAACATTTTCTTCCTACTTACCAATACCTATCTTCTATATTGCTTCTTATTTATCCTTTGGGTTTCTCACACAAGAGAAACAATGCAATATTTAAACTCTTATGTCCAACTTATTTCACTTAAAATTATGGTCTCAAGGTAGATCCATTTACCTAAAATTTTCTCAAGTTTATCCTTCTTTATGGCAGAGTAGTACTCCATTGTATATAAAAACCACATTTTCTATATCCATTCATCTATTCATGGGCATATGAGCTGTTTCCAAGATTTAGCTATTATAAATTGTGGTGCTATAAACATGAGTGTGCATGTATCATTATGGTATGATGGTTTTAAATCTTTCTGGAAGATACCTAGAAGGGGAATAACTGTATCAAATGGAATTTCTGCTTTTAGTTTTTTGAATGATCTCCATACTGGTTTCCACAGTGATTGTACCAATTTACACTCCGACCAACAATGGAGAAGGTTTATTTTTCCACCACAGCCTAGCTAGCATTTATTAATTGTTGATTTCTTGCTGATAGCCATTTTTTCCTGGAGTGAGATGGAATCTCAGTGTTGTTTTAATTTGAATTTCTGGAATGACCAGTGATGTTGAGCAGCTTTTCATATATTTATTTGCCATTTCTACTTCATCCTCTGAGAAGTGTGTATTCATCTCAGATGACCATTTTGGATTGAGTCTTTAAGTTTGAGGGTTCTAATTTTTTTAAAGTTCTTTATATATTCTAGACTATTTTAGAATCAAGAAGAGTCAGGTTTGAATGTTTAGTCTGCCTTTCATTCATCTTCTGTATTCAGAAAGTTACTTAACCTCCTTAACATATACTGTCTGAACCTATAAAATGCAGATAATACTCAATTTGCAGGGTTAATTGTGAAGAGTAGAGAATTTTATGAATAATATATGCTAATACGTTGCTACTGTGGCATTTTCAACATCAATTGTAATTATTGCTGGGTTTTACTCATACTTCTTTTTTTTTTTTTTTTTTGGTACCAGGGATCGAACTCTGGTCCTTGCGCTTGAGGGCAGGCAGCAGAACCACTGAGCTAAATCCCCAGCCCAACTCATACTTCTTTCTACCTGGTCTCAGTGGAGAAGGAAACTCTTCTCCAGTTCAAGGCTAGGTCTCTACCTATGTTCCAGTCTCAGTCACCCCCTGCTTTCTCAGTAATAGATTTTGTGACTTGTCTCTGCAACATTCCCTTCTGCCTTACAGAAGGACCAGGTGGTCAGAGAGATTAGGTATCCATCCGCAAAGTTTAAAACATTAAATGAGATTATACATATGACTCATGTAATAAAAGAGGAAGCTGCCAATAAAGTAGAGAAATTGGTCAGTCCTAAACACTTAATTCATAAGCAAATGTACTTGCAGAAATACTAATGAGGAGATCAGATGTTAATTACTGTGATTCAATCATTTCACAATAATTATGTCACATTGTATCCCCAAAATACATGCAATTATTATTTATTAATTGAATCTGTGACAGTTAAGCTTAATTATCAACTTGATTGGCTTGTGAACTGCCCACATCTGGATGTGTCTGGGGAAGTCATGGATCTGTGACGTGGGGTACTATATCTGGTCTCTGGTTCCCTCCTCTGTGGCCCTGTTCACCTGCTCATTTTCCAGCTGCCATGAACTAAGCTGCTTTGATCTGCTGTGCCCTGCTTCCATGAGGTTTCTCCCTTAGTGTCAACCAACCATGGACTGAATTCCCTTTGACTGTGAGCCAGATAAAACCTCTCATCCTTTAAGTTGTGGGTGTCTGGTAATGTTTTCCAGCAACAGGAAACCTGACCAATTCGGAAACTAAATAAATAAGCTTGAAAAGGGTTTAATGCATAACATTGACGACTTACAAAGCTTTTGTATTTCCCCCACCCATCAATGTTTCAGTCTTTGTTGTTTTATCTTTACAACTGGGAGATACAGTTAAATTAATGACACAAGGAGTAAACATGTTGCATTTGCCAAGATGACCTAGGTTATGCTGCAGTAGCATGCAAATATCTCAGTGACTCTCATTCCTGTTATACATCCATCTTGACTTTACTACACATCCTGGCAAACGTCATCCTCACCCAGAACCTCAACTGATGGTCTGTTCCATCTCTGGAGCATCACTTGTCACTCTACACAGCAGGAAGAAAACACGCTGGCTTGTCTGTGATCTATTTAAGGAGACACCGGCACCTATGGCCTGGGCTCCAAATCCAACTCACCTGTATTTTATTTAGACACAGACCTACTCATTTGTTTACATATTGTCTGTGGCTCCTTTCATACTACAAGGGGAGAGTGAATTTAGCTGTAACAAACTATATGTGACCTAGAAAGCCTAAAATGCTCACCATCCGGCTCTTTACAGAAAATAAGTTTGTAAATCAGTGTCTTTTCTTCTCTTTTTTTTTTTTTTGTCAGTGTCTTTTCTTAATGTGTTCTTCCAAGAAGTAAATGCACCATATTTATTCACATTGCACTGGCCAAAATAAGTCATGTGGCCAGAACTAACTTCAGTGAACAAGGGAAGGACAATTCTACTATCATGTTCTAGGCAAAAGGTGGACAGAATTTCTACTATATGTGCCTGTTTTTCTGCATTTCACTTCTCTCTCCCTCCCCTTCTCCCTCTCCTTGTCACCTTGTTTAACTGGCAGTTAATCTAGAATTTATTACCCAGCATTGCAATGATCTCTTTGCTTTCCTGTATCCTTTCAGTCCACTGCTCTCTAAGTGCCATGAAAGAAGAGCTCCTGTTGCCACATTTACCATCTGCCTTGTTTCTCAGCATCTAAAACAGAGCTTTGCATTAGGGCCCTTTTTCCTTTTCTTCATAGTTCTCATTATAATTTGTGTTTATGTAGTAGTTTTGCGATTATTCATTGCTTTCTGTCTCCCCACTAGCCTCTAAGCTCCATGTGGACAGGGATCATACTTGTATTACCTACTTTGCATACTCAGTATGTTAAACAGTGTCTGACAGATATAGGCACTCAATACTGGTTAAATGAATGAGTAATCACTCTGTGAATGAGAATTCCACTCTGATTTTGATTTAAGGTAAAACTTCTTAATGAACTATAAGACTCTGTTTCATGTTATTCCTACCTATTTCTCCAGTTGTGTTTAGCAACATACTCTTCACCCCCATGCTTTTCACCTCCACTCTACTTTAAGCTCCCTGTCACATGGTCTTTGGGCATGGTTTCCCTTTGTCTCGGAATGACACCACTTTAGGTGGTTGAATCCTAACTGCTTTCTCATGGAAGTCCACCCAGTTGACCCTAAACAAGACAAATGCCCCTACCAAAGGTTTGCACAGGATAATGAACTCATCCTATACAAGGACTTATCACAGTTGTACATTTTTCTTCATGTATTTCTCACATGATTATTTCATTACTTGCTTAATGCTTGTGTTCTTTCATTAAACTGCAAGATGTGTTATTTAGATAATCATTGCAACCCTACTGTCTATCATTACCTTTTTCACATAGAATTTTTTAAATAAATGATTTTCTTGTGCTAGAACGTATGTGAACATTTAGGAAAGAGTTTTAGTTGCTGTATTGTACTAGAACATATGTGAACATTTAGGAAAGAGTTTTAGTTGCTGTAAAGCAGAAAGTTTTAGTGCTTCTCTTGGTAGGGTTGTTGTGAACATTACAGACAATGGATGTTAGATACTTAGTACATAGAATGGTCTCCATAAATGATAGCTGCTTTGCTATTTTTTATTGTCCCTTGAATGCATGAGCAAAATAATATTAGTTGAATGTGAAACTCCATAGGGAGCCAAAGAAAGAGGAGGAAAAGAAGGAAGGGGGGAGGAGGAAGAATAGAAATAGCAGAAGAAAGAGGTGGAAATCTAGTGGCATTTTGTGCAAAAGAAAGCCTGATCTTGATCACTTACCAACACACGAGAACCTTCCAGTTCAGCTCAAGGTTATCCTTGCCTCTAATCTACTCTGTTCAGACTTGGATAGAGATAAACTTAAGGGACCTATAGGGTTAAGTATATTTTTAATTATTTTTCTATTCTGTTTACTCAGCAGGAGCTACTGACCAAAAAAATCAGACTACTGTTTTTGCAAGTAGATGTGGAAAATTGTATCAGAATCACAATCAAATTGTATTTGAGAGCAGTGTAAAAATGTAAGCTCCTTTTGCCACTTTAACTTCATTACTAATTATCAGTGTGCAGCAGACGTTGTCGATTGCCACCTGATGATAATTCTCCCCCTCCTTTACCACCAGAAATCTGACTTTGTTATGCCAACACTTCCTTAGCTCCTTGTGCTATCCCTGCCTTCTTGCTGTTTTGATTATTGCCCTGTAGCGAGTTGATGATTTGGAACTGCAGCAACAATCATGTTACCATGAGATCACCAGGTAACAGACTAAAGAGGAGAGGATGGAATTATGGAAATAGTATGGCTTCCTAACGACATAATTGAGATCAAATACCAATCTTGGAATCATTAACCCACAGAGTTCTAGTGAAAATTATAGAGTTCCCTTGTTAAGTTTTTAAAGTAGGCATTCTGTTACACGTAGCCTCCAAAACTCCAAATTCATAAACTGTGCCCTGGGCACACAGAAGTATTTAACCATTTGCAGTTGCGGGTGTTCTATTGGGGGAAATGGAGAAGACAGGAGCTTCTTTTCCTGAAGATCAATACCTCTAAGGTGTGTGCACACGTCTGGCTCTACCACAGCTGGCCACTGTTCCTCCAGGCCCACATGCAGACCATGTAGGCCACGCTCAACCTCTGGCTGACCCGAGTCTTGGGAGAACACTCTGTAATCCTCCCCGGAACGAAGCAGAATGGGGAGTCTTGTGAAGGCTGTCACAAGCCCGTTTCTGTTCATCCTCCCTTCGTGGGGGAGGCTGCAGAGGGGCAGCTTATTTTTCTCTCTGGTTCCCACAAGGCCCAAGACTTGGCTCCTTGACCTCTTTGCCCTCTTAGGCACTGGTGCACATTTCTTTGTAAGTTTACAAAATTGACACCTCAATGATCAAGTGGCCCAGTCCTTGGGTCATCCTTCAGCTGGTCCCTCAAGTTCAGTGTCTTCTGGAGGGCCCAGGAATATGTGAAGGGAACACCCTGCAGATTTTCCTCGTCTCTCTATATAAGTAATTATCTGAATCCATTTGAGTTTATTGTCAGATCTATGGAACTGTGACAAGCCAACCTAGCAGCTGCCACTTTGCTGCTCTTTATAGGTGTTTTCTAGACAAGCTAGGCATTGCAGTGGTACTAAGTATTATTACACTTATGTTATCAAGATCTCAGTTTTCTATAAATAGTAATTACATAGAAAGGAAAGTGTTTTAAAGCTCCTAAGTGCTATTTGCATGTGAGATAGAAATAGTTAATTAACTATTTTCTTAGATAACTGTAGATATCTATTTGTGACTTAGGGAAATGGTATCTAACCTAACTATTGAGTGTATCATATTTCATTGTAAAAGATAACTTAACTGATTGCAGAGGGCCCCAAAACATGTGTTTTACAGCTTTAGTCACAGTGAAAGCTTTTATACAACTGTTGGATTTATCTTCTGACATGGCAATATGCAGATGTTCTGCTCTGTTGAGATGAACTCAAGCTAAATAAAAGTAAATCCTATATGAAAAAAAGTTATTCGTTCTTCTAGTCTGCTTTTTTAGTTGTAATACTCATTCTCAATCTGAGGAAACAATAATACAAACTCTCTGCTCCCAGGCAATGCACAGAGTTGAAATTTCAAAATTCTATCAAGGCAAATTATCATTATTACAGAATCATCACAGAACATCTTACAGATAAAATTTCAGCATCCCTTTAAGCAAAGTTAAGATTTAAAGATGATGTTACCTAGGGAAGATTGGTTTGAAAGCAATTACTATTTTCTTCATTTGACTAAAGGTCTGTGTTTACTTTGAGGAACTAAATCCATTTTTCCAGTATTCAGAGTGAGAGCTTCTAATTAGATTACTTGTATATTTATAATTTTATAGAGGGGCAACCTGAAGTTCTGAGATAGATGTAAGAGAGCAATTGAAGGAAGTAGAGTAACAGGTGACTGGTTCTTTGTACACTGTTCAGTGTTTTCTGGGAAATATGTGTTCATCAGTTTCTCAACAATGTGTTATCTTTATCAAGTGTATTTACTTAGAGACATATGCTTATATTTTAAAAAATGTTTCTTTGCCTTCTATTACATTCTTTTCATCCCAACAATGAAAACAATATTTTTATCACGAGGAATTTGGCATTCTGCTAAAAATATCACTTTGTCAGCAAGAAAATGATGCATTTCATATGTGTGTGCTTTTGTAGCTAACAGTTAAGGCAAGCACATTGGTTTTATCAGGACTAAGGTGAGTGTTGTTTGTAACATTTTCAATTCCTTGATATAGAAACTAATATTTTTATTTCCCTAAATGATGAACATCAATAATTAGCCAGAATTTAATATTAGTGATGGAGCTAGTTTATGAATCTAGACACCAAAGCACCTATATGAACAATCTAATTTTTTATGTTTGGGTGATTATTATTTGAGATTTCTCCATTTCTCTGTTAATGTAAGATGTGACAATAATAGATTTCTGAATGTTAAAGCTATCCTTGTTTTCTCAGGATGTATCTATCATGTATGTGGGTGTTAGTTTAGTTTAGTTTAGGATTTTAAATTTAAATTTTAAATGTTAATTTTAGCTTCATAGGTTTAAAAAGTTATGTTTTGTTAAGAATTTTGATTCTGTGTGTGAGAGTTTGACTTGTGACTTTTCTTGCTTGGGCTGTCCTTGTGCAGTTTTGCTATAAAGTTTATGATAGCCTCAATAATTTGTTCTCTCTTTTAAAATTTACTGTAAAAGTTACATAACACGAGGATCAAATTTTCTTTGTATACCTATAGATTACACCTGTAGAGCTGCCTAAGTCTTTATATGTGTGTGTATGTGTGTATGTGTGTGTGTGTGAGAGAGAGAGAGAGAGAGAGAGAGAGAGAGACAGAGACATACAGAGACAGTGATGGGGGAGGTGACATATAATTTTAAGGACTTTCAATTTTTTAATGCTTGTAGATATACTTAGGTTTCTATTTTTCTTATCAGTGTTGAATTATATTCTAGATAAACCTACCAATTTACAAGGGGTTTTTATTCATTAAGATTATTGGTACATCTTAAGTATACAATATGATGACATTCATCATTGGGAATTTGTAACTTTACATGATATATCTTGATTCTTATTTTTTTCCCATTCCCCTGCCAATTTATAAGTTTTGATAGTTCTCGGCCCAGAGTTAATCATATCAAGTTATTTTATTTCAAACTATGTTTTCAGTTATGTCCTCTTTACATTTTCAATAAAATTTTTTCTGAACACAAAGATTTGTCTACTTCATTAGTCTTTCCAAAATTATAGTTGTTGACTTTATGGTACTTTACTATGATTTTCCATGCTATTATTTCTGCCTTTGTCTTTGTTTACTTATTCCACTGTCTTTGCATTGATTTGATTGATATTTCATAACTCTTAAATTAGATAATTAGCTCTTACATTTTCAACATTTCTTTACTATTTCATAATTATTTAAGGTAATATTTTCATCCTGTTTATTTGATTTAACTTCATTACATTCCATAAGTTTTGAAATGTGATATTCTTATCTGATGTGTAGTATTTTCATTCAAATCTAAACCATTTCCAATTTCCATTATAATTTCTTCTTTGATCTACGAGGCATTCAGAACATATTTAAAAATTCCCTAATGTTCTGAGTTTTTATTAGTATTTTCATATTGATCTTTCACTAAAAGAAACCACATTGCATTCTGGTCAAATAATGCAGTTTGTATAGTGAGCTTTTGAAATTTATTGACACTTTCTTTTGGCCGTATTACCTGGCCAATTATTACATATGCTGTATATGTACAAGAGAAGAATACATTTTCCCTAGTATATTTGGGGTACGGCTTTCCATATGATCCTTAGTTAACCTCACTAACTTTGTTTCAAATTTATACATTTAATAAATACCAGACTATATGTAATACTGGTGAAAATATACAGCGATGGAGATTCTCATACGTGGCTTATGGGATTGTATGAACTGTTAAATCCAACTTGGAAAAAAATTCATTTTATCCAGTTAAGTTGAAAATATACACATAAAAGGCCTATAAATTCTATACTGAGTAAATTCCCTAAAGAAGTATGGGCATATATGTTTCAGCTACATTTATGAGAATTTACACGTATACTACTCAAATGATCATAAAGTGCAAATTTTAAAACAAACTTCAATAATGGAATAACATATAGCAAAGCAGTTGAATACCTTACAGCTATATAGAACAATTTAGATAATTCTTAAAAATAATATTAAGAGGAGAAACTAGACAGAAATGGATATATTGAGCATAACTGGGTTTACAAAAGGTCAAAGAAAACTGAACTCATAGATATATTTATTACTTATAGATATGTATTTATATCAAAAAGCTAAATAAAAGCAAGAAATACATTTTTATGAAAGTTAGTGTGCTTGATAGATTAAGGAAGAAGGCTAGGCTTGTGTTTTGTAAGGGACACGTTATCTTCTGTGGTAAAATTGGTAAAGTTCTATGTATTGATTTAGGTATTGATTCCATTAGTGTTTATACTATTGCTTAATATTATATAGAATATATTGTAGTATATTGTTCTGTTTCACAATAAATAGATATATAATATGAAGTGTTCTGACAAAATTAAAGCAGTGTGCGAGTGAAATGGAGGATTGTGTATATGTACGTATACTATGTTATAAAGAGCCATCAACCCAAGTGTCCATTGATTGGTGAATAGAGAATAGAGAAATTATGGAGAAATTAATTGTAGTATCCACGTACAATGGAATTTTATTGGGCCTTAAAAAGGAAGGAGATTATAAGAAGTGTTATAATACAGATGAAACTTGAAGATATTCTGTTAAGAAAAATAATTCAGCCATAAAAGGACGAATATTGTTTAAGTCTACTTCTATGAAGTTCCTACAGAACTGAAAGTCATAGAGAAAGAAAGTAAGGGTGGTTGCCAAAGGCTGGGGGGAGGAGGTGATGCAAAGTTATTGTTTGGTAGGTATAGAGTTTGAGTTTTATAGGATGAAAGAGTTCTGTTGATGGATGGTTGTGAAACTTGTACCATATTGTGAATGTGTCTAATGCCACTGAACTGTACACTTAAAATGGTTAAAATTGTAAATTTTATGTTTTTTATATTTTACCACAGAAACTTCAGAAAGCGAAGGACAGACTAATTAAGTAGCTATGAGAAGAATGTTTTAGAGGAGAAAAATTCCTCAAGGGAGGGGAGATTCTGCCTAGCATACCCAAGAGGAGATGGCAAAAAGAGTGGGGCTTCAGAGGAGCAAAGAATGGGTAATGATGTGAGAAGAGGCCATGGTGTGAGGCGTGTGTGTGTGTGTGTACTAATTTCCCAAAACAAATGTAATTATCAGGTATCACAAACATAATAGACATAAAAAATTTCAATAGTCATCATTTACTTCAGTATTAATTTAATGCAGTATAATTCTGAAATCACCATATTTCATGTTAAAACATTTAATATGAATTGTGTATTATTATGATTTGTGTCTGGATGTCCCCCCAAAGCTTCATGCGGCCATAGGTGGCTGAATCTAGAGTGTGTGATGCTGGGGTTAAGGGCATGTGATTACTAAACCACTACATGTGAGTAATTGGTTTGGCACCGCCCCCATCCCAGTACACTGGATGAGATGAAAGGGGCAGAAAGACACTATGAAGGTCTCTTGTTGCTTTTGCTGTCTTCCACCACTGTGAACTGTTGTCCCTCTGCCACCCTGCCTTGGAGCCAGTCGATTATGGACTGAAACCTTTAGGAACTGTAAGCCAATTAAACCCCTTTCCCTTTAACTTTGGGTGTCTGGTATTCTGTCTCAGCAAGAGAAAAGTAACTAATACGTGAATGCTTGCTTGGTTGGGGAAGGAAATGGAGTAAGGAGTGGGAATGTTCTTGCTACATTTCTTTTTCTCATTGTTGCTCATTTTTAAAAATGTAATACTGATAATAAGCACAGCTATGATGACCATTCCACTGTTTTTCAATAGGTTAACAAATAACTCTTCTTCATCGTATAGGCTGATATAAAAGAATATCTCCTTGCCTTTTCCTCCTACGAAGCAGTGTTGCTAGCAGGGATGAATGTGTGTCCCTTTTTGAGCAAATCGATAATTGCATTAGTAACTTCAAATGAACTCCTGTTTAATGATAAGAAAATAGGTTCCTTGTGTTGCTGAACAGGATATACAAGTATTAAGGATTATGCAGTGAAGCAATTTTCAGTATATAGGTATTTACTTTCTTCCCTTCCTTTATGAAAGGCATTTGATTTTCTTAGCACCAATTTTCTACAAAACAAAATATTCTCTCCTGTGGAAACAGAGTTTCCAAAGGAATACATCCTTTCTAATACACATTGATTTACATAAATGCAGCAGATGATGTGTATTGTGCCAAACATTTACTAAGTGTAGGAATTTGTGTTTGATATACTAAGCATTCTGAAAAATATTATTGACTTTCTTCTCTAACATTATTTTTGGTTGCAATAATGCAGGATATAAACACTTAATATGTTAGAAGGGCAAATTTCTATCTAGGACTCACAATTTTCTCCACATTGTTAACTGAAATGGATGTTCTGATGATAAGCCATTTTTCCATTCCCAAGAATCACATACTTTACCAACATGCTGGTTTTGAAATGTAGGAAAGGACATGAACAATAAAGCTTGTAACTATATAAAATCACAAATACTGGCATCAATCAAGTGAATTATGTGACATTGTTTTGTCAGATGAAACAATTTGATATAACCCTATATTTCTCAATTTTTAAAAATAAGGGTAAGATTTTTGAGATTTCATTTGGCAGATATTTACACTAATTTCTAATATTTTGAGGACAACTTTCTATATATGTTTTTTCTTACAAAAATTCAATAAACTAATCTTCTAGAGGAAGAGTATTGACAATTCATACTTATTTCTTCAACTTAACATGGAGCCTACTCGTCATAGTTTTCATTTATTTTAATGTATTCATTTGTTGTTCATCCATTCATTCCTTTCTCATGGAGATTTCTTCCCATTTAGATTATTCCTGGCAGTCATTAGCTCCCATAGCAACTTATTCCCCTGTACTTCCCTTCTGATTCTCACTGTGCTTTCCATTACCTATTTATTTATTTGCTGTATCTCTAGACTGAATTCTACAGGGATAGTGCAGGATTACTACTGTCATTTATTTAGCATTTAATAGACACAAAGTTCTGTGCTATTTTTTCAAATAAATCATCAGAAAACCCATTTACACTGGGTATTCACAATGCCACTGAACACAAAGGAAAATTAAATTTCTCAGAGACTAGTATATGCATTTCATCCATTCACTTATATATTCATTCATTCATTCATTTAGTGTCTATTGCATACCTGCAACTCTGTATATTTTGTGTTAGTCTCTCAAGATTGAATGGTGAGCTAAGGCAGGCATTGCCCTGCCTCATGTAACTTTAGTGTTATAAACTGACATTAAGGAAAAGAAAAATACACATTTATGAAATTGCATCTGGCCTTGGGGGAGAGGTGAAAGGTGGGAGAGAAAGCGGAAGTAAAAAGTAAAAGCCAATAGAAATTTACAACAGTGGTATAACTAGCATCCTATGTTTCTCTGGCTTTATCATAAAAAATGAAAGTTTCCTGTAAATTCAATACAACATGCCTAGAAAACTGAATGTTGTTAAAACTCTAGACTTAGCTATTATGAATCTTAAAAAAAATTCTAGTGAAGCTTTAAATAAAGATATATAGTTTGTGAAATAAAAATTGACATAACTAGACTTGACTCACTTAACCAATATCTACTTTGGAAATTTTCCATTTAGTATAGATAAAGTCCTTTATTTTCATTTGTAAATATAATCTAAACAGTTGCTTACAATTTTTTAGTTTTCTCTTACCTACTATTCGGAAGGCTGAGTGACAACAGCAAATCGTGTCACATTAGAAATTCTAAGGATTGTATCTAGGCAACAGAATAGAAAATAAATGAAAGCCTATATTTACTTAACTGTCTCTTTGCTTCTCTTCACCTATAATTTACTTTTCCATGGCCATTCATCATGAAAATATCCATGCAATAAATTTAACAGACAAAGATAACTGATAAAGGCTTGGTGAATGGATTTCAGTTGTCTTTCTTAAGCTCATGTACATATTCAAAATGGTGTGTTGATTTGCAATGTGTGCTACTGCATAGAGGAGGGAGTTTTTAGCTGGGCCCTTGAGTACAAGTGTGTGTGAGTTCTATGGCAGTAATATTAATTTATCTTTGAATATTATTTTGTGCTATTTTTGTATTTTTTGCAGTGATGAGGATTGAACACAGGGCCTTGTGTATGCTAGCCAGACACTCTACCATTGAGCTATGACCCAAGCCCAGAATATTATTTTTAAAGCTACCATAAATGCTTTATTTCTACATGAATGATTTGGTTTTTACAATGAAAATTTGGGTTAATATTACATCTTGGGCAATTATGAATTTGTTTTCAGCATTTACAATTTATCTTTATCTATTGCTTATCTCATCCAATATTCCAGACATTTTAATCTATTGTCTTATCTCAATTTCTATCTCTCACTTTTGAGGACAGATGCTTTCTTCAGTTTTATTCTAATCAAGAGCAATATAGATCCTAGGCTCCTAGGGCAGAGAAGGTAAGCCCGTCCCAGCACCCGGAAGGAAGCTCCCCCACCGCCATCCCAAGCTCCTAGGGCAGAGAAGCTGAGCTGGCCCCAGCAGCCGGAAGGAAGCTCCCTAGCCACCATTCCAGGCTCCTAGGGCAGAGAAGCTGAGCTGGTCCCAGCACCCGGAAGGAAGCTCCTCCACAGCCATCCCAAGCTCCTAGGGCAGAGAAGCTGAGCCGGTCCCAGCACCCGGAAGGAAGCTCCTCTGCTCCCATCCCAGGCTTCTAGGGCAAAGAAGGTGAGCCGCGCCGGCGCCAGAAGCAGCCCCCCCGCCCCGTGGAAATGAGCAAACACATAAACAAGCCTCAAAAACAGACTTCTGGATCACCTACAGCAACCCCAAAGGGAAATGAGATGGAACACTCTGATACTCAACCACCTGGACTCTCTGAACTAATCCAGAGCAACATAAAATTTTCTCTTTTTAAGTCTGGTGCTCTCCAAACTTTTACTTTAAAATAACAAGCAAAATAAATATGTTTAGCTCTTCTCCCTTCAACAGTTCTGTTTAAACTTAAAGGGGAATATAGAATGAAGAAAAATTACCAGGTATAGAAACTAGAGAAATACATTACCCACAAGAAGTCACTGATATTTTCAATATACAATAGAGAACATAAAAGACAGAGAGCTAGGCACTGCAGGTCCTAAGTCTCAATGCCTCAACCTCAGAGCAGTGGGAGCTGGAGAACACTGCCATGTGAGGCAGTTCTAGGATCCAAACTTCAGTCCATCAGTGTAGTGCAAGTATTGGAAGAGAGTCTCTTGATGCTACCTTTAGTGTTTTCATGATCTGAACAATTTTTGATGCTATCCTTATGATTTCCTAATAAGGGCAGGGTCATTTGAGTTAGACAATGGAAACACTGTCCCAGTTGAGAGCTTCCAAAGCAACAAAGAGATGGGACACTCTGTTCACCTTGAGCACTTAACTTCCATGTCACATCCTTGGAGTAGACTCCTTTCACCTTTTGACCACCTAGGTTCAGAGAGGAAATCTGTGGAGTTCTACCCTTCCTTATCACTCCACCCTCCTCTACCACCACTCTTCCAATTGTACTGTTCACTACGATAACCCTCTTTTCCTTCATCTGCAGCATTTCTAGCAATTTTTAATGATATATTTGTATAGCTATCTGTTACATGACTCTCTCCTCTGCTAAACTATAAGCTTCACAGGACAATAGTAACATCTATTCTACCACTCTACTTCTAGTACATAATGCAGTATCTGGCAGATAGTAAATAAATAGTTGCTAAATGAATGGACTTTAAATTCATTAGTTTACTGATATTCATTCGATTCCCACTGCTGCCCTTCTAATTCCAACAGAAAAGATTTGGCAAAATAATTAAAAGGTAAAATTTTCTCTTTTCCTTTTATCTAGATCCAAAATATTAGAGAAGGTTCTTAAAACCGGAGACAAAAGTTATCACCAGAACTATGTATTTCTCATTAAATTTGTATCCTAGTCCAGTTAATTTCACAATGAATTATTTCAAATATTTAAAGGCCTCATAGTGTTTATGCTATGTAAAGTATATGCTATTTATGCTATTTAAAGCACAGAAAGTTAATGAGAGTTGCTAATATTTCCTAAAATTGACAAATTGCTGAAACAAAAAACATTCTGGCAAAAAGATAACCCCAGAAATATTTATGTGCAAATCCTAAAGAAGATATTAGTAACAATTCAGTGTTGCATTAAAAGACTAGTTTACCATAGCTAAACAAGAGTTATTTGGAATGTAGAGATAATTCAATACAAAGCTTAACATATTTACATAATTGTCCATATTAGTAGGTCAATTAAGTCTTTCCACTGTTAGTGATGTAGAAATGGACACGTCTTCATATGTTCCATTGTGAAACACTGGGAATATTCTCATTAAAATTGCAACTAAGACAATGATGGTGACTATAATGAATTTCTGAAATACCTGATAGTATCGGTCAGTGAAGTGATAAGAGAATAAAATAAGAGGTGAACGTATTAGAAACTATTAGAAGAGAGGGCACGAAATAGTTGTGTACAGTTAACCAAGGGCCTTACCTTGAGTCAGCGGATTAATTTACAATTTGACACAATTTAAAATTACCAACACATTTGTATGTGTTATCCCATTTTGTTTTCAGAATAGCTTTGGGAGACAGGTCAGTTGGATAACAACCTTTTGGAGATGAAACAAATAAGGTGCAGATAGGTAAACTTTAATGGAGGGTCACAGAAATAGTGCACAAGCAATTATTTTTTGACATAAATAAACATTTATTTAAGCTAAAATATAGTGAAGAGTTTTTACTGATTCATGCCTAGTTCTTACATACTCTTGGCTGGTCTTTTGCCACCAGCATAATATGAATGAGCACATTAGGATCTATTCTATAGCCAACATTAGGACCTACTCTGTGGCCATAAATAAGGTGAAGGTAGCTACCTCTAGGAGGCATATCATTATTCAAAAAATGCCCCAAAGATGTAGCATTTTCAGAAATTCAGTATAAATCAAAGATTCTTAACATGCCCATTATCAAATATTTAAAATATTAAAAAGTTTGGATTAAGGCCAGCTAAAACATAGATATGAATGACATGGTATTTATGTGATAGACTGTTCCACAGGCTTTTAACAAGTACCTCATATGTACCTAAAGGTCTTCTGAGAACTGACATTTTAGTGTAAGGAGAAGACATATACAACAATATCTGTTTTATAGTTGGGTATAGTTTTTTTGGGGGGGGGTTATCGGGGATCGAACTTGGGACCTTGTGCTTGAGAGGCAGGTGGTGGTACCACTGATTCAAGCAATTATTTTAAACTGCACTTTGACACTATTTAATGGTGTCTATTTTCCCTCTCTTAGAGAAGAGTTGACAAGCCATAGAGAAGGCTGCCTGAATTTTTTAGTAATCTAGCATGAAGCTGTTCTCTTTTATTGTCTGCTTCATTTTCCTACCTTATCCCTTAATCTTTTATCAACCAATTAAACAAGTTTAATCCCTCCTAAATACACAGCTCCCCAGTTTTTGAAAGACAAAAATGAAGTTCCAAAAGAACTGAAGTAGTTTTTTCTGAAAATAAGAATTAGAGCACAGTTAAATTTTTGTCAGTAAAAAGGTTTTCTAATGAAAATTACTCCTCTTCAAATGCCATTGTAATTACTTTAAATTAATTAATTAATTATTTCCATACTAGACATTGAGTTTTGCATTGAGCTACATCTTCAGCCCTTTTATTTTTTATTTTGAGATAGGGCCTCACTAAGTCACTAAACGGCCCAGGCTGGACTCGAACCTGTGATCCCAGAATGCTGGGATTACAGATGTGTGCCACAACACCTAGCTACCACTATAGATATTTTTATGTCTTAATATTTCTAAGCATTAGTTATTATTAGCTATCATGCATTTTCTAGTATAAAGCACTAGAGAGAGTATACCCATATCAGGAATCTTCATTTATATTGAGGTGTCAGGAAAAGCCACTCAAGGAAGTAAGCATTAGAATGAGATGTGAAGGAGTAATAGGATTTAACCAAGTAAGCAACAAAAGAAAGAAAATCAGTGACCTTGGGCATAGTGACTGAAAGCCAATGGGAACTGAGATGAAAGAAGTCCTTTGAATATGCGCAGTCTTATTGTCCATGTTAAGGACTTTGGATTTTACCCTGAGTCTAATGAGCTCAATCTGATTGCTATTTTACACTGGTCCCTTAAGCTGATGGTATAGTCGTAAGTCATTAGGGAAATTCTATGTGCTCAGAGATAGGGAGATTTGTTAAGATTTGCAACTTCTGAGCTTATTAAAGAGATAGCACCTGGAGATAGGAGAAATGCTGTGCTCCTCAGTATGGTGCCTGGACCCCAGGAGCCCAGTCATCACTTAGAGACATCTTAGAAAAGCAGAACCTTGGCCTCAGTGCACTCATATTGACCAATATTCATTTTATTACATTGAGCTGTGAATTCACATAAAATACAATGCATATTTTGCAATGAAACATTTCACGGATATTGACATATATATCCACTCATAAAGTCATGCCCACAATTGCAAGAGTAAACATATTAATCACTCAAAAAAAGTTTTCTCGTGTTTTTTGCATTATTTTTTATGGGTTTATCAATAGTTCGTTTCTCTTTTTTTTTCTCCTTTTGATGAATAATACTTCATTGTGTGGATACACATTCTGTTTATACCATCATGCATTGGTAGATATTTCGAGTCTGAGGTTGTTATGAATGAAACTGCTATGAAATTTATGAAGTAGTTTTGGTATGGAATGTATATTTTCTTTCTTTTGATTTTATACCTAGCAGGGAAATTGTTGGATTTATATGCTTTTAAGGTCATGTACTTGAAGTATAATTGATATAAAGTCTAAATTCCTGGCATTTAGGTTTAGCCTTTCACATTTTACAGTTTGAAAAACGTAAACAATCATGTATTCACTACCACAAACTAGACATAGAATATTTTTATCAAAACAAAAACCTTCCTGGTGCTTTTCTCTAATCAATCCTTTTTCCCCACTTTAATCACTTACCAGTCCAAGTTTTAAAATACAGGATGGCAATAACTTGCATTATTTTTTGTTAATTTTTATAAGATAAAATAGCTGGAATTATAAAAATGACAATTATATCAAATTTATTTAATACAGAAATCGACTGGTTGAAATGACACCTGCCCAAGTGACAGTCTGGCTAATCAGTACATAAACAAACACTCCGGCCGAGTGTCGCTGCCAGGAACTGTTAAGAGGTTAAATCCCTGCAATCCACTGATGACACCTTTAGTTTTATCCTTTCCTGAGTGTCATATATGGAGGCACACAGTATGTGGCATTTTGAATCTGGTTTCTCTCATTTAGAACGATGCACTTGAGATTCCTCAATGTTCTTGTGTTTATCAGTAATTCATCTCTTGTTATTGCTGAGTATTTTCCACTGCATGAGTATGCCACTATTTCATCCTTTCACCACTTGATGAGTATCTTAGATGTTTCCAGTTTTTGGCCATTATGAATGAAGTCATTTTAAATACTCTCCTACAGGCCCTTCTGTGGGCATACGTAAACATTTCATTCATCTTGCATGAACATTTACCAAGTAGAGGGTGGGGTTTTGAACAAAGTATGTATTTTGTCAAGTGGTTGTATTATTTATATTACCACATTTTGGTTGTGGAAGTTGCAAGTGCTCTACGTATTTCTCAAGACTGGATGTCATCAATCTTTTAAATTTGATATTCTAATGTGCATATCATAGTATCTCACTGTGGATCTCATTGCTTTTCACTGGTGGTTAATACTATTCAGCATCTTTTCTTCTGCTTTTTATTAGCACATCATTTTTTCACTAATATGTCTTCTTTCCTGAAGTCTTTCTTTAAATCTGCTGCCCATTTTTCACTAGGTCATTTTTCTTCCAATTATTGAGTTGTAAGATTTCTTGGTACATTCCATACAGTAGTTCTTTGTCCGATACACACATTGTTAATATTTTTTCTCTATGACTTACCTTAAATTTTTTCTTTGTCTAACAATGTATTTCATGGGTAAGTGGCTTACTACACTTGATCTTAGCCAAAAGGCCGAGAAGCGATGGTAAGTGGTTTAATTATGCTCAATCTCAATATACCACATGTTTCCCTTAGTGATTTCTGCTTTTTGTGCCCTATACAAGAAACCTCAACCTATCCGAAGTAAAGCATATTTTTCTCCTATACTTTCATTGAGAAATTTTTATAGTTTTAAGTCTTATCTTTAAGTCCCTGATCCATTTCAAATTTAATTTTATGTATGGTATGATGCAGGATAGAATTTTCCCTTATATTGATCTGTTCTGTGAACATCATAGCTATTCCCCAGTGAATTGTCTTGGTACCTGTATGAGAAATTTTTTGGCTGTATATGTATGTGTCTATTTCTAGATTATCTACTCCTTTCCATTTGTCTATGTTCTTTCTTCAATACAAATTATTTTCATTACTGAAGTTTTATAGAAAATTAGAAAATTAACAGGAGAATCCCTCAACTTGGTGATTTAAAAATTGTCCTTTAGTTATTTTTAAGTCCTTCATATTTCCATATAAATTTTAGTATAGCAAGACAGTTTCTACAAAAAAGAAACAACAGCAAACCTGGAATTTTCTTTGGGATTGCATTGAGCCTTGAGATATACATCTTACTATTCACTTAGGTATTCTATAACTTATTCGGTAGTACAATGGACCCCCAAAATTCACAGGGGTTATGTTTCTAGAGTACCCACAAATTGTGAAAACATGTAAATTTCAGATATGGTCAGAAAAATGCATATAAATGCCTATTTTTTATTTAAACCCTAAATATGCTACATCTCTTGAAGTTATGTAATTTAATTAATAAAATATTATATTAATAAAGCCTTAGAAGATACAGGGTTTTTTGGCAGCACCTTAGGGATATTAGGCCTTTAAGAAGAACAAAACCAAGAACACTCCAGATAGCTACACGTGGTACAGCAACCTATTATGATGCGGGAATGCTGGTGCATCTGGAAGTGGGTTACAGGGCAGCAGCCAGTCAGCAGCAAGTAGAACTGAATAAGGGTCTCGGATTGGCTACTTGCAAATTTCTCGCCAAAAAAAAGCAATTGTGGAGAATATTTGCAGTTTTCACAAAATTATGAGGTTTCTGAGTACAATTATTAGTTAGGGTCCAAGGAAAAATCCAAGAACAACTGAAGCCATGAACTCTGAACCACCACTTCACAGGGGTATATTGTATTTTGGTTTTCATGGTAGAATTTTTGAAAATATTTTATTAGACTAATTCTAAGTATTTTCATTTTTGATGCCATTGTAAATGGTTTTTTGGTGGCTGCATTTTCCAAATACTTCCTGGTGGTATATACAATTTTTTATATTAAATTTCTATTTTGTAGTCTTACCAAGTTCACTTGTTATTTATGGCAATTAAACTATTGTTTCCATAAGATTTTCCATATTAATAATGATGTCATCTAGAGTAGGAACTGGTTAATTTTTTCCTTTCTGATCTTCATGTCTTTATGAGCACGAGTACCAAAAGTGGGCATATTTACCTCAATTCCAATTTTATAGAGAAATCATGAAGTATTTTTCATTGATTTTTATGTAAGATACAGTCAATGGTTTTTCATAGATACCTTTATTGTATTAAGTCCCCACTATTCACCTGTTGCTGAGAGTTTTATTTTAAAATCACATATGTGTACATCTATTAAAAAGGGAATATTCTTCTTTATTCAATTAATGTATAATTAGTTGACACTGGTTAAAATGTCATATGTAAAACTTGTTAAACTTGTATTTTTGGTGTAAACCATATTATGTCACATTTGATTGCTTTTTATATATTTTTTGATTTATTTACACTTCTGTTCATGATAGTCATTGGTTTGTTAAATATACTGTCCTTGAGTTTGGCGGCAAGGTAGTACTATCTTAATAAAATGCATGCATTTTCCTCCTACTCTATTTTCTGAAAATATTAGTTGTATTAGTCAACATTCCCTTCTGTCAGATGCAATACCCAACACCCACAATTAAAGGAAGAGGGAGTTTAATTTGGCTTACAATTTCAGGAGATTCAGTCCATAATTGGCTGCTCCAAGATAGCGATGTCATGGTGGAAGGGCATGGCAGAGCAATGTTGCTTAGTTCTTGGTGGCCCGGAAGCAGAGCAGAGGAACAGTCCCAGAGAGGAAGAGGCCAGGGAAGAGATATAGACCCCAAATCCTCCATGACCCACCCAGACACAACTAGCAATATGCTCCACCAATCCCCAGCAAGGAATCCAAAGCCAACCAAGTTGATAAAATTAAGCTTAACCACCACATTCGTATGAGATGCCTTTCCTAATTGATAGAATTCACAAATAAAATCATGTGTGTCTGGACTTATCATGTGAAAAAATAGATAAAAATGATCTTTCTTTAACTGATATATTTATGTTTTCTGTTATTGTGCCATTTTCTAAATTTTGAATCTTCAAATAATTTGTGTATTTACTACTTTTTTTTTGCTGGCTAATGTGTTTAGTATTGGCAGTGATAACAGTGCTTTTATCCCTGTTCTTATGATTTGTATTCTTTCTCTTTATTTAATGATTAGTCTGTCTAATAGTATGTTGATTTTGTTGCTCTTTTCAAAGTACTAGCTTTTGTTTTATTATTTTTATCCATTGTTTACCTATTTTCTATTTTCCCATTTTGTGCTTTAATTATTCCTTTCTCCCTACTTACTTTGATTTTACTTTCTAATTATGTTGTATTAATTACCAATTATTACAACTGTAGCTATTTTAATAATTTTGTCTTTTAACATTTAAACTAGAGGTAAGAGTGGTTTGCATATCACCATTATAGTATTACTATATTCTTCATTAGACTACATTACTTTTACTGGTGAGTTTTATACTTTATGCTTTCATGTTATTATTAATATCTTTATTTTTTATACTAGTTTCTTAATGTAGAATATTCTTTCATTGATTTTTAGATATTTTTAGATATTTCCTCATTTCCAACGTTTTATGGCTTGTGTCTAGATGCCCCCCAAAGCTTTTCAGAGGTGCCTCAATCTAGAGTGTGTGATGCTGGAATCAAAGATTTGATGCTGGGACTGATTCACAGTGCCATGCTAGGATTAAGAGTGTAAGTGCTATCCTCCCTAAGGGTGGGCAGCCTGCATAAAATATAAGAGACAGAAAGAGGGTTCTTGTAGCTTGTTGTTACCTTTTTCCCGGCTGCTCTGCGGTGCCCCTCTGCCATGCCACCCTGCCTTGGAGCCAGCCAACTATGAAATGAAACCTCTACAATCTGTGAGCTACAATAAAGCTTTCCTCCTTTAACTCTGGGTGTCAAGTATTTTGTCTCAGCAATGAGAAAAGTAACTAAGACACAATATAAATAGTATTTAAACCTCTAAGTACCCCTCTGTGCTGATTTAGCTATATCTAACATAGTTTGACATGTCTTATTTTTATTATTGTTCAACTCCAAATGTTTTATAATTTTTCACATGATTTCTTGACTAACTTATGAATTATTTGGTAATATGTTGCCAAATTTTCAAGTATTTGTGGTCTTCTAGACATAGTTTAGGATTATTAATTTAATTCTATTGTTTTTATTGAATATACTCAACAATATTTTGGATCCTAGAAAACATATTAGCATTCATTTTATAGTTAGTATATGGTCTGTTTTGGTAAATATACACTGAATATGAAAAGAATGTGCATTCTTGACTTGTTGATACAATAGTTTATCAGTATCAATTAGGGAATATGACTGTCAATGCTATTAAATCTATACATTTACTAATCTTTATGTGAGTTTTCTATCAATTGCTGAAAAAATAGATGGTAAAATCTTCTAGTATGATTCTGGGAATGGTTATTTCTTCTTTAATTCTGTCAAAGTTTTGTTCTTAAAATTGTCCTAATGTCTAATTACACTAGTAATATGGCTCAATCATTGTGGTGTTGCAGTTTTCACATACTTACTATTTTATTAATTCTTGTTTAAATAGAGTACTGTACAAGAATCTGATTATTATATCTCAAAGTTATTTTGTATGGGAATATATTTAGAAAAGTGGTTTCTGAGCCACATTCTTATTCTTGCTAATCTTTTTGTATAAAAAATATAACTCATTCTTGAGTGTGCAGGTCATTTTATGAAGAATTCCAATTATTTAATGTTGGAGCACATCGTGATTGTCAACATTCTAAGCATCTGTCTGTGTGGTCTACCAGTTGCACAAGGAAGGCATGTTATCAAATGTATGTAATTTTTTGGACAACTGAAGTTAGATTCACAACCATTTGAAATGTTGGCAGCTGATCACATTTACTTCTAATAAAATGAATGTGTAAATGAGGTTCATCTTTCATAATGCCTTATTACAAGTGGATGCTGCTTCATGAAACTTCATTGTATTGCCCATTTTATGTATTTACACTACATTGTTGTTGTTGGCACTGGGGATCGAACTCAGGACGTTGTGCTTGTGAGGCAGGCGCCAGAACCAGTGAGCTTAATCCCCAGCCCTGTTGTTGTCATTTAATGAATACATTGTTTTTCTTTTTTAAAAAAGTTTGGTTCTTGTTAGGGTTTAGACCAAAAATGTTCCTCCAAAGGCTCACGTGTTTAGAAAGTGATGGGATCATGAAGGCTCTATACTCATCAGTGGATTCATCACTGGGAGGTGTGAGCTTGAAGCTTGTGTTCTTGTCCCCAGCTCCTGTCTTTGCTCCTCTCTTGGCTGCCATGGAGTGAGCAGCTTTCCTCTGCTATGCCCTTTTACCACACTGTTTCTGCCTTGAAGCCAACCAACGATGGACTGAATCATCTGAAAGCTGTGATCCAAATTAAACTTTATCTCTTCTTTTTGCCACTATAACACAAGATTTTCATTTTTTCTGTTGCTGAAGTCATTCCTGGGATTAAGTGACACTATCCCACTATTCTTCCGTTTTCTGTGTCTCACCAGGCATCCTCGTTGGCTTTATTCTGCAGTCTTTACTTTCCTAATCTCCCAGTTCTCCTCTGTCTCTGGAACTTTACACAGGAGTATCATTCCCAAAGAGAGGATTCAAAAAACCAGTCATGATTTCAAATGAGAATCTCTGGTCTGTCACATACCATGTGGGCTTAACACTCCCACCATTTTCTTTACTGCTTAAAAACCTGAACAGTGTACTGCTCGGTAGGTTATGCAGATTGATTGCTACCGGTTCTTTTTTTCCTCAGTGGATTATAAAATATCCTCAAAATGATATGATCTCTTAGAATTGTTTAGAATTGAGATACTCTTCACTTGATCTTAGCCAAAAGGCCGAGAAGCGATGAGATACTCTTGACCATTGGAAAAGAACACACAAAAAAGTTTCTCCTTTAAGGGCCTATCTTATAAGAATGATGGTTTATATTCTGGCCAGTCCTGGTGGTACAAACCTGTAAACTTAGCACTCAGGGAGGCTGAGGCAGGAGGATTGTGAGTTTGAGCCCATTCTAGGCAACTTAGTGAGATCCTACTTCAAAATATCTTTTGTGTTATTTGTTTGTTTTTTGAGACAGGATCTCCCTTTTTAGTGCAGGCTGCCCTTGAACTTACTGTGTAGCCCAGGCTGACCTTGAACTCATAGCAATCCTCCTGCTTCAACCTCCCAAGTGCTAGGACTACTGGCATGTGCTACCACACCTGGCTTTCAAAATAAATAATTATTTTTATAAAGGGCTGAGGATACAGCTCAGTGCAAAGGCTCTGGATTAACCACTTACCAGTCCAATCATTTAAATGCTGGATGATCCAAACTTGCATTTTAAAAATTAATTTTTATAAGATAATGTAACAGGAAATATAAAAATGACAATATTATCAAATTTATTCAATACAAGAATCTACTGGTTGAAATGACACCTGCTTGAGCGAAGCTTAGGATAG
>NW_004624883.1:0-63611 GCF_000247695.1 Heterocephalus glaber | reverse complement strand
CATTATGTAAAGGTACAATTCCCAATGAGAAATGTAATTGTGTTGTATACCTACAATGTACCAATAAAAGAATTTAATAAAGTGCAAAAAAAAAGAATCTCATTTTCCAGGTTATTTTGTGAATTGCTCTTTTGAATTTTATCCTGAACACTGTAAATGTTATGTTGTGTCGAATATCTGTGGATGGATGATACTTTTAGCTCAGGTGGCAGTTAACCTTGTTAGTTTGAAAATAAGCTTGCTTTATCTTCTGAAGGCCATGGTTCAAATGTCAGCTCAATTCTTTAAGCCTTTCTTGTGCTGCAATGAATTAGCCTTGCACACATATCATTCAGGGATTAGTCTCAGACATGTGTATGATTTCATATGTAGTTGGTTCCCCTTTTACCCTCCAAAAGTTGGCTGTGGTTACCCAGGCTCTGTATTTTGGTTCCTCTACCCAGAAAAATAATCCGGTCTCTATCAGAATTATAATTGCTTGTGCCATGCTACTTTGATATTTTGGCACATTCTTGGGAAAAAGTTGGAGAAAATTACAAAAGAAAACTCATTTTCCTGTCTGTTACTTCTTCAGATTTTGGCTCCTTTCCTTATTCTACTTCTTCTCTTATAGACCTCTGGCAGTTCACTTTTATTGTCTTTTTGTATTTTGTACAGTCTATAGTTGTTATCAATAAGAAAGCTCATTTCTGAGATAACATTGTCATATACAAAGCAGAGTGTGTACTTTAAAAATAATCTCTGATGACTGTATATACATTACAGTTGGAGAAGCACTTTAGGAAAACTGTGGACCTGGAGAGCCTGCCAGTGCTGGCCGCAGCCTCGAGGGCCCAGGGCCGGGCAGAGCTGCTCCTCAGCACTGTGGGTCCGGAAGAGTGTGTGGTCCCATTCCTCACCAAGCCCAAGGTCCCTGTCTTGCAACTGGATAGTGGCAACTACCTCTTCTCCACTAGTGCAATCTGCCGATATTTCTTTTTGTTGTCTGGCTGGGAACAAGATGACCTCACCAACCAGTGGCTGGAATGGGAGGCAACAGAGCTGCAGCCAGCTTTGTCTACTGCCCTGTACTATTCAGTGGTTCAAGGCAAGAAGGGTGAAGATGTTCTCGGCCCAATAGGGAGAGCACTGACTCACACTGACCACAGCTTGAGTCACCAAAACTGTCCTTTCCTTGCTGGGGAGACAGAATCTCTAGCTGACATTGTTTTGTGGGGAGCGCTATACCCATTACTCCAAGACCCAGCCTACCTTCCTGAGGAGCTAGGTGCTCTGCGCAGCTGGTTCCAGACACTGAGTACCCAGGAGCCATGTCAGCGAGCTGCACAGACTGTGCTGAAACAGAGGGGTGTCCTGGCTCTCAGGCCCTACCTCCAAAAGCAGACCCAGCCCAGCCCACCTGAGGGGACTGCTTGGGAAAAGGGCCCAGAAAGTTTGCCCCTGCTTTGGCCCCAACAGAATCCAGTGTTGCCTGTGGCGGGGGAAAGGAATGTGCTCATCACCAGTGGGCTTCCTTATGTCAACCACGTCCCCCACCTAGGAAACATCATTGGCTGTGTCCTCAGTGCCGAAGTCTTTGCCAGGTGCTCTCACCTCTGCCAGTGGAACACGCTCTATCTGTGTGGGGCAGATGAATATGGTCCCGCGACAGAGACCAAGGCTGTGGAAGAAGGGTTAACCCCCCAGGGAATCTGTGACAAGTATCATACCATCCATGCTGACATCTACCACTGGTTTAATATCTCGTTTGATATTTTTGGTCGCACCACCACTCCACAGCAGACCCAAATCACCCAGGACATCTTCCAGCGGTTGTTGGCACGAGGTTTTGTATTCCAAGATAGTGTAGAGCAACTTCAGTGTGAGTGCTGTGCCTGTTTCCTGGCTGACCATTTTGTGGAAGGAGTGGGTCCTTTCTGTGGCTATGAAGAGGCCCGAGGTGATCAGTGTGACAAGTGTGGCAAACTCATCAATGCTACTGAGCTCAAGAAACCTCAGTGTAAAGTCTGTCGGTTGTGCCCTGTGGTGAAGTCCTCCCTGCACCTGTTTTTGGACCTGCCTATGCTGGAAAAGCCACTGGAGGAGTGGCTGGGGAAGACATTACCTGGCAGTGACTGGACACTCAATGCCTGGTTTATCATCCAGTCTTGGCTTCGGGATGGCCTCAAGCCACACTGTATAACCCGTGACCTCAAATGGGGGACCCCTGTACCCTTAGAAGGCTTTGAGGACAAGGTATTCTATGCCTGGTTTGATGCCACTATTGGCTACCTGCCCATCACAGCCAACTACACAGACCAATGGGAGAGATGGTGGAAGAACCCAGAGCAAGTGGACCTTTACCAGTTCATGGCCAAAGACAATGTTCCCTTTCATGGCTTAGTCTTTCCTTGTTCAGCCCTTGGAGCTGAGGACAACTACACCTTGGTCAAGCACCTCATTGCTACAGACATGCTGCTGAAGAATAACTCAGAGCTGCTGAACAACTTCATCAACAGGGCTGGGATGTTTGTGTCTAAGTTTTTTGGGGGCTATGTGCCTGAGATGGTGCTTACCCCTGATGATCAGCGTCTGCTGGCCCATATCACTTTGGAGCTCCGGCATTATCACCAGCTGCTACAGAAGGTTCGGATCCAGGATGCCTTGTGCAGTATCCTCACAGTATCTCGACATGGCAACCAGTACATTCAGGTTAATGAGCCCTGGAAGCGGATAAAAGGCAGTGAGGATGACAGGCAGCGGGCAGGCACAGTGACAGGCATGGCAGTGAACATAGCTGCCTTGCTGTCTGTCATGCTCCAGCCTTACATGCCCGCAGTTAGTGCCACCGTCCAGGCCCAGTTGCAGCTCCCACTTCCAGTCTTCAGTGTCCTTCTAACAGACTTCATGTGTACCTTACCAGCAGGACACCAGATTGGCACAGTCAGTCCCTTGTTCCAAAAATTGGAAAATGACCAGATTGAAAGTTTGCAGCAGTGTTTTGGAGGGGGCCAAGAAAAAGTATCACCCATGCCAGCAGTTTTAGAGACTGTTGAAACAGCTGGAGCACAGCAGATTCAAACACTGATGGATGAAGTCACAAAACAGGACAACATTGTCCGAGAACTGAAGGCACAAAAGGCAGACAAGAACCAGGTTGCTTCAGAGGTGGCTAAACTGTTGGATCCAAAGAAACAGTTGGCTCTAGCTAGGAGAAACCCCTTGAAACTCTTAAAGGCAAGAAGAAAAAGTGAGAAACCGTTCATAAAGTCACAAAAGTCACTTTAATGGATATAGACAATAATAAATAAATGTACAACCTCAAAAAAAAGAAAAGAAAAATGTGGAGCTGGGGTTGTAGCTTAGCGCTCGGGTGTTTACCTAGTATGCATGAGGTCGTTGGTTCCATCCTCACCAGCACACACACACACACATACACACACACACAATCTTAAGCTTAGTTTTACTTTAAAACCACCTGAATAGATTTTCATCTTTTAATTCTACTTTTGACTGATGCATAATCTTTGCACCCTCACATGGGGTACAATGTGATGTTCCAATTCATGCATACATCAGGTAGTCATAAACTCAGGGTAAGAAGTATAGCCATTAACTTAACATTTTTATCTTTTTTTATAGTGAAAACTTTCAAAATCTTTTCTTCTCGTTTTTTGAAATGTACAGTGCATACTCTTACCTATAGTCACCATACTGTGTAACAGTCCCTCACAGCTTCTAGTTCCTACCTAACTGTACATTAATGCCATTGACCAACCCTCTAGTGACCACTCTTCTACTGCTAACTTCTATGAATGGACTTTTGCAGATTCCACATATCAACACGATCATTTAATGCTTGTTGGTGCCTTATTTTACTGAACATAATGAGGAAGCTTTTATAATTCTCAATTCTCCAGATACATCCCAGGTTAACTGAACAAAAATTTCAAGGTGTGGCATACAATTACTGGTATATTTTAAGTATTCTCATGTGATTTCAACATATGATCAAGTTTCATTACATATCAGTTATGTCAAGCCTTTTATGTCTGAGAGCACAACCTTAAATTCAGAAAAAGTTATCAGAGATAATCTGTCTGGGTGACTAGATGTATTCTTAATCTGTATATTACTCTTTCTTAAATACTATATGATCCAGTAACCATGTGCATTAGAATTCGCTAGGCCTATAAAAATCCAAACACTGGAGTGTCATCTCAAACTAAGACAAAAGACTCTTTGAGGGTTAACCCCATAAAAGAATATTTTAATAAGATCTACAGGCAAATCATACGCACACTGACATCTAAGTGGTCAAGAATATGTTTTTCTTTGTGAAAATAAATGAGTTTGAGTTGTATGGTTATATTTCACAAGACCTATCCTAAATTTTTACAATACTGACAAGATTCTTACATCAATAATCACCTTTTATACTTAAGCAGCAAGTTATGAATTGTGAACCTGATCAGGCTATTGGACTTCCACTTGCCAGTTATGTAAGGCAATGTTTTGCTTCAATGATTTGCTCATCTATTAGGTATTGATATGTTTTTATTTATAAAAGTATGCCAGCTGGTTCTGAAACTATGTCAAATGGTTCATGTAAGCAGGTCTTTATATTAATTAAATTTGAGTTATGTGTGTTAGCATTTCATGCTTTGTTTGTGAAGGTGTTTTGCAGGAATATCATGATCACTGATATTTCACATACTTTAAGTATAAATTGAGCAAATAATTTATTAATTTTAAATGGGACTCTTGGAAAGAAAACTTTTTCTTTATTTACATCCTAGTATTAAGGCAAATAATTGCTTTTCTATTAAAATATTCATCATTCCCCCCATGCAATTTTATTGAGAAAATACTAAGATTTAAGGGGATGCAGAAAATAAGAGAGATACAAATTATGTCCTCATAGAAATGATTGTCCCTCTTCCTCACCAGCTCTTAAGCTTCAGGAAGACAGAAAATGTGCTTTGTTTGCCATTTCTGGCATGTGTATATACTGCACATTGAGGGTCACCAAGAGATTAGTGTTGCATGAGTGAGTGAATAGAAGTGAAAATAATATCTAGCAGTCATTTCTTGAGTAATGTTGTCTGTGCTTTAAGAGAGTCACACTTAATGAACAATGAAGATTCAAAAAGGATAACAATAATTTCTGAGTAGAAGAGTTTGAAATGATTGAGTGAAAGGGTAGCATATGACCGAGAGCTTGAAGGAAAAGGGACACTTTCTTATCCTCTCATTCAGTTCTCCTTAAAGAAGGGGGTGACTTTATTAGTGAATTTTGATGTAAGAACAGTGTGTGTATAAATGTTTTCCCTCTCCGCTTCCTCTTGTTGATGGCCATACTGACTATAGAGAGGTAAATTGGGCCATGTCCTTCCATGATATAAATTTCACATGATACCTGTGATAGTCCAATGCTGCCTGGGACTGGTCGGATAGGTCTGGCTAATTCCAGAGTATTAGGAAGCTCATCATTCTTAAAGGCCTAATAAACTGTACTCTTCAGTACTAGTATTATAGTGATAAAGAGATTTTTCATTGTTGTTGTTGCCCATCTTTTTACTCTCAATTATTAGTTCAGTAGGTGCACACAGGAAGGAGAATGCTATATACTGGCACCTTAAAACACCTATTATCACTATAAAGTCTAACAGCCAGATACTGTGCTAAATGATTAACTTACAGTCTTTCTCAGTGTTCTAGAGAATGGAACCAATAAAAGCTTTCACTGTACATGTAAGGAAATTGAGTTTATGGGAATTAGATCATTTACCGAAGTGATGAACTTGGCACTCAAATCTGAATCTGTCGACCTCTGCTGTGTTATACAGAACATGAACAGAGTTAACTGGTACAACTGATCACCTGCATAGACTAAGAAGATGGACAAACAATAGAACGTCGTGTAAGTATTTCAATTTTGTTGATCTGCAGGATCTTAAAACATAGGCTGTGGACACATGGTACAGTATGCTTACATAGTATCATTGAGGATAAAGGCAAAAGGTACAAAATGAAAACAAAAAAGTTTGGTGTGGTACTAGAAGGATCTGAGTTATAATCACTGCTATTTGTGAGGATAGGAAATAAATGGATTATTGATATCATGGTACAAGGATTAATCACAGTGTAAGTTATTTAAGAATAGTGACTGGTTCTTCCACTTAGCTTTCAAATTGGAAGATGTCATCATCCCTGCTAAAGTAAAGTTTATGAAACTTCTCCCACCATGGTGGTCACAAAGAAAACATAATTTGTAGTAAGGAAAATCTGGACAGAAATAGCTTCAAGAAATATTTTACAGAATTAGAAGATAGTTCACCTATATATTCAGATGATAGTGTGGAATTTCTCAGAGCTTTGGTAAGAAATTTTCCTCTAGAAATGAAGCTAGCTAAATTGTATATCATAGGAAGAGGAAAAATACCTTTTTGGGTTATTCAGTAAGAGTGAGGTATCAAAGTATAATGATTTTTAAATACGATTAAATGTAGAGGAATTAATCCAAGACTAGCATGAAAACATTTTCCACCATTGTTGCAAAACATTTAGCTCACACATAGGAATGCAGAGCTTGGTGCTGAAGAGCAAAGATCATATCTTACCCTGATCATGATCATCTTTATTCTCACGATTGGGTATGGATTATTCTCAGTTACTCTTTATTGCCTGTTTAAATCTTCCCAAAGGAAAAATAACCAACAAAGAGAAGAAACATCAAATACTGCTGTAGGAAAGAAACTTGAATTGAATGAGTGGGGTAAACACTCAGAATTATCATCTTACTACCAAGCATGGACAGACTAGGTGAGATGAACTATTAGAGAATGGCAGCATAAGGGGGCTTCTTCCTGTCAATTTAGCACAAATATCTTGTAAAGTCTGCACCTTTTGCAAAGTCTGCACCTTTTGCATTGTCATAATGATAATATAAGGAATAAAACATGGATTTTAAATAAAACATTATCACATGTATTATCTCTCCATAAGGAAAATGGGTCATTATTAAAGATTTGTATCTGATGAATAAAATGAATAGTAACGCAGTTTTTACGAAAGAATTTTAATTTGCACATAGTAGTTCTTGATTTTAGTAAAACTTCAGGTTATAGCCATTCTAAAAGTGGGTCAAGCAGAGACATTACGCCCTTTTAGAAGAATAAGAGCAATTTTAATCCTCTTTTTTCCATTGCTTTACTCATTGAATATAATAAAAACAAAATACATCCAATTACAGAACAATGGGACTAATCTAGAAAGTTGTTATGTTGCAGGATTTGAAGTATCAAACCTTTTAACTTTCAGTTTTCAAAAACCATAATTCATAATACCTGAAAGGAATGTGAATATTATGTGAGGAAACACATTAGGAGAACATTGCAATTTTACATATTATATTTGTGAGAATTCTATATTTACATCTATTACTGAAAAATGATTTTATTCATAGGAAAAACACATTTGCTCAAATAATAACTGGAAGGCTTTAACACATGTAAGTGCTGCTAAGAGGCTGAGACTTCACCACATTCCAAAAGTTGTTATGAGCTTTAATAACATAGAGGCCTTCAGTGAATTTAGCAAGAGCCATTTCAGTGGAGTGACTGGGTAGAAGTCAGACTGGTTTGGTTAGCTGAAGGATGAGCAGAAAGTTAGAAGAAGCAGTCATTGTAAACAGATCGTGAAACATTTTCAATAAAGGAGAACATAGAGATAGGATACTAACTAGTGACAGGAAGTCAATGGGGGATGTTTTCTGATTTCATTGTAATTCTTTATTTTTAATGTATCAGAGACTAAAATATGTCTCAGTGTATATGGGAAGATGAAAGTAGGAAGTGAGGCTGATATTGTAGGAATTTTGCTTTTCTTTAAGGAGGCAGCATTGAATAGGGTCCAGAGAACAGGCATGCGAATGAATCTTGAATAAAGTAAGAGACATATGAATGTAAAGACAGTTGTTGGCATGGAGAGTGGCAAAAGTTCCAAATGCTCGATTTGATGACCTTTTCTTTTCTTAGGTGGGATGGGAGACTTCAAATTATGTTAACGTTCTAATAGATTGAAAGAGAAAGATGAAGAACTCTAGTTAAAGGAACATAAAGAGTATTACTAGGTTTCATTAAGGGCCAACTTTTTGATAAAGCACATGTATTTGTATGGCAACAGTTTGTGAAGTGATATTTTCTTCAACTGACACAGAATCTTGCTTGATAGGTGAATCAATAGAGGATCGTAATATTGCTGTAAAGACAGCGACAAAAGAGTGGGACAAATAAGTTAAAGGATAGTACAATGAGGATGTTGTATGCAAGCACATCCTACAGATTTTATAGAGTACAATTTGAATATGAAATGCCTGGATCACTTTGTCATTGCCTAGAGCTTTGCAGATGTTGCTTTACAGTCTTCTTTCATTGTATAGCATAATGGGAAATTGTGTATCCTGCAATTTTTCCTATGTGTAATTTCTGAGTAGTTCCTATACTGTTTTTAAGTATGCATACTTATAGTCTACTTTCAATAATATGATACCACTGTGGTGGTTAGGGTGGAGAGGAAACTCTTTTTAAGAGCCATAAAGGGATTTATTAGGCAGAATTTCAAAAATATGAGAATTTCAACTTGATTGGCTTTGGGACCTGCCCAGGGATTGGCCTGGTCTGTGGGGGAGGGGGATCAATCCAATACATCCGTCTTTTAAAGTATATACTTCAAATTCTACCTTGGGTACCATATATACATATCATATATATATGGCCTTACCCTTACCTTTCTGGCACTGTTCCCTTGCTCTGTTTCCTGGGTACCAGGAACTGAGCAGCTTTGCTTTACCACACCCTTCCTCCATGATATTTCTTCCTTAGAGCCAGTAAACCATGGATTGAATGCCCTGAAACCATGAGCCAAATTAAACTTCCTCTTTTAAGTTTTGGATTCCAGGTACTGTGTCCCATTGATGGGAAAGTTCACTAATACAAACACTTCATTGATAAAGTAATACCTTATTTTAATTTTTATTCTGTTCTTTCTGTTATACTTGTCACTTTGCTTCAATATATCATATAACCCACACTAAATATTAACTTACTTGCTTTAAACTGTTAAGTATAATTTTCCATATGTGGTCAGCTTTATGGAGGTAAAAGCTACATCCAATGAAATTCACCTTTTTAAAGGATATAGCTGAATTTTTTAACAAACGCATATAAACATTTAAACATCACCAGATTTGAGATACACAAAATGGCCATTAGACCAAGTCTCCATTGTTTTTTTGCACTGAACCTCCTCTTTCCATGCCCAGTCATATATCTGAATTCCACCCTGATGGATTTTTCTTTTCTAGTATGTCTGTAAGTGTAACAAAGGCCTTTCACATCCTCCTCCTTTAATTCTGTGTGATGCTTGTGTGTTAATCCACAATATTGCTTGCATCAGCTCTTTGTTCTTTTATTACTAACATAACACTGATACATCACAATATATTTATCTTTTCACCACTTTATAAACATTTTTGTTCCAGTTTTTGATGATTATAAATAACTACTATAAACATTTTCTGACATGTCTTTATGCAGACATATACCTTAATCTTGCTTGTGTAAATACCTAACAGTGGAATTGCAAGACCATGTGATACGTTTAATTTTATAAAAATATGCCAAACCATTTTCCAAAGATGCTGTACCATTTTTGTACTCCTCCCAACGTTTGAGAATTCTAGTTGCTATGCAGTCTCATCAAAACTCAATAGTATAACGCTTTTCATTATTCAATTCTCTAGGTGTATCAGGATATCTCATTGTAATTTTAATAACAATAAATTATTTCTAGCACTGTTTTCTGTGCTTATATGCCACCTCTACGTTAGTAACATGTTCAAATCTATGGTCAATTTCCACTCATTGTTTTAAAAACAACAGCTTTATTGAGGTATAATTAACATAACATAGTCATTAGCTTAAAATGTAAAATTTCAATGGGTGTTATCACATTCACAAAGTTTTACAACCATTCCACTAACTTCAGAAAATTTTCATCACCTTAAAAAAATTAAAGGAAACCAAGTACATACCTCTTAGCAGTCACTATATATTCTAACCTCCTCCCTGCCTCCATCATGTAGCATTCTACTTGCTTTCTAGATGGATTTACCCTCTCCAAATATTTTATATAAGTGAAATCAAACATTAAGTGGCCCTTTGAGCCAGAATTTTTTCACTTGGCCTGATGTTTTCAAGGTTTATCCAGGTTGTGGTATGAATTTGTACAACATTCCTTTTGATGACCATCTAATATTACGTTGTACAAATATACCACATTTTGCTAATATATTCTTTGGATAATGGACATGTTAAGCTTTTTTCTACTTTTTGGCTGGTTTTGTTAATATTTCTATGAACATTCATATACAATCTCTTTTTTTATATATCTGGGATATAGATGTGTCACATAGCACTTGTATGTTTAATATTTTAAAGAACTGCCAAACTATTTTCTATACTGGTAACAAAATTTCAACTACCACCAGAAATATTTGAGAGTGACAATTTCTTGCCAGTGCTTTTTATTTTATGGACTTTTTAAATGTTAACAATCTTGAGTGTAAAGTTGTACCTCATTGCAGTTTTGATTTATGTCTCTACAGATGAAGGATGTGGAACATTTATTATAGAATTTTTACAGAATTGTCTTTGAAGAAATATCTAGAAAAATATTTTATCTACTTTCATTATCTTTTTATTGTGGAGTTGTAAAAGTGTGTTATATATGATGAATCCTAGTACTTTATGAGACATTAAATATGTCATTGTCATGTACTTTATTCAATTAAATTATATTTTTACTTTATTATTTGTGTCCTGTAATGTACAAAGGTTTTTAAGCTTGAAAAAGTCCAATTTGTCTATTTTTTTCTTGGTTATTCCAATTGTCCCATGGACAATAAGGAAAATTTTATATATATGCATATTTGAATGATTAAATCAAGAAATTAGCATATCTATAAACTCATACTTATTTCCTTGGAGTGTCATAACACAGCCAAAGACTAGGGACTTTTTGTTTTTTACTGGACATTTACACAACTCTGCACATATGCATGGCCTTTTAGATTCCCAAGAATATATTAAAATTTTAGTGAACCCATATAGACTTCCATGCTCCATTAAAAAAAAATCGTCAATCTTTTGTTAGCCTCTGCTGATAATGGAACCTCAGACCCCTACTATGTTAAACAATTACCACAAAATTTTTTTGTGAAGTCTCCTAGGATTGTTGGTATTTGCACTGAATTTTGAAACAGCTCATATAATGATATATATTGAAAATAGTTATTCAAGAAGCTAAATATGTCAAACATGTGAAAAATGTCATAGCTAAGTCTCTGAGAATAAGGCTATCTTGGATCTCCAAAGGCATTTATTTCTTCCAATGTCTTCCAGACTGCTGGTTTTCACAGAGATGTTTTAGGGCTATACAGAATTGGACAAGGTATATGAGAATAGAACAAGAACAATGCTGAGGTTTCCTCTTTTTTCAAATATTATGCTTATGTATATGTTTGTTCTTAAGTACATGTTACGTATATGTTTGTTTTATGTATTAGGCATGTTTTTAGAAATGCTCATCATATTGTTGTAACCCTTTGACTGACTTTTTAAAGGATTTAAAATTCTTTCTTTAAGTTTTATTTTTATTAGTGCATAGTTGTCATACATATGATCACATTCAGCATAGGAAATTTGTACCCATACATATCTTAATCCTTTTTTCCCCATTCCTCTCCCCACCCTTTTTTTTAAGCATCATTTGTTTATTTAATAATATACCATCTCTTTTTGCTACCTCTCAGATATAATCTTAGGGTGACAACATTTGGCAATACATGTTTCTACATGTTTTTATGCATATATATATATATATTTATTTTACAAACCTAGAACAATATTGTTCATAATGATTGTTGCCATAGGTCTATGTATAAGCATTTTGTTAATATCAATAGATCTGTTCATATCAATAAGGAAACTTCTACCATATATATTTTAGCTTTGGGCAATATAAATTTTAAGGCTGCAAATTTACTCAACTAATTTTTGCACTTTTCACTTTTATAAGCAAATTACTGTGGCAAACTAAGTTGTGATAATTATTAGTGTTTTTGCTAATGGTACTGGGGATTGAATCCAGGGCCTTTGCACTGAATTATATCACCAGCCCCTTTTCCCTTTCTTTAAAAAATTTGAGACAGGTTCTGACTAAGTCAGTAATTTGCCTAAGCTTGACTTGAACTTGCAATCCTCCTGCCTTAGGCTCAGCCTCTCAGAGTGCTACAGTTACAAGTGTGTGCCACCCTACTTGGGTAGTGTTAAGTTTTTACATGTTGCTTTAATTAATATTTTAAAGTTTGAGCCCAGTGTTGAACTTTGAAAATTCTCTTTATTAATGAATAAAGTTTTATCTCCTCTGTCGGGTTCATTGAAGCATGACATAGCATGAAACATTTGTCTCATGAAGCAGCAAAGTCACTGTCAGTTGGATAACCTCTTTTGACTTTTCATTTCTAAGATTCTCCTTGGGCTGTTTTGATCGTGCTGCTGCTTAACAATCTCTCTTTCTCATTGACCCCAGAACACTGGTGCTGCCTTGCTCCCTTGCATCAGTTATCTGCATTTGCCCTGGATGATGAAGTGCTATTCAGCCAGACACTTGACAAAGTGGTGAGAAAATTAAAAGGAAAATATGGATTTAAGCGTTTCTTGAGGGATGGATATAGAACATCACTGGAAGATTCCAACAGACGCTACTACAAACCAGCTGAAATTAAGGTATCAAAAATATTTCATGAGAAATATTTCAAAAGTACATGAGAGTGGTCGAAAGCACAGATTAAGGAGACTGACTTCTTAGGTTTTGATTCCAGATCAACTACTTAATGGCTATGTAGCCTTGGGTAAGCTTATTACCCTCTATGTTTAATATTCATTGGTAAATAATGATAGTACCTGTACCATGAGATTCTTATGAGGAATAAATGACAACATATATAAAAGTGCTTAGAACTGTATGGAATAAGTGTCCAATAAGTGTTATTACATAAGACCCATTTGCTCATTGTGGGCCATATTGAACAACTTTTCTATCACATTTTCAGTCCATTGCCTGTTTGTCTTTTTTTTTTTTTCTGTATTAAATTCTTTTATTGGTACATTGTAGGTATACAACACAATTACATTTCTCATTGGGAATTGTACCTTTACATAATGCATCTTGGTTCTTATTTTTTCCCCATTCCTAGCCCTCCCTTCACGCCCTCCACCCTTCCCTATTTACAAAGACTTTATTTCCATTTTTCCATTTCTCATCATTTTTTCCTTTCCTTTCTTTCCTTTCCTGTGCCCCTCCCACTACCCCTACCCCTTTGGACCTTTTCTTCCTATTTTACATTATCAATTATTCATTCAAATCATCGGTACATTTTAGGTATACAATATAATGACATTCATCATTGGAAATTTGCACCTTTTCATAGTCTCTCTTGGTTCTTATTTTTCACCCTTGCCCAGCCCTCCCTTCAACCCCTCCAGTCCTCCCTATTTACAAAGATTTTGTTCCTATTTTTCCATTTTCCCATATTAATCCCATTCCCTTCTATCCTTTCCCCTAGCCCTCCCACTTCCTTCCCCTTTGCCCCTTTTCTTCCTATTTCACATTACCTATTATACATTTAGTCCTTATTTACACTTTCAGTTTCTCACACCAGAGAAACTATTTGGTATTCATACATGTGTGTCCTATTTATTTCACTTAAGAGTATGGCCTCAATTTGCATCCACTTAGCTATAAATGTCTCTAATTTCTCATTTTTTATGGCTGAGTAGTACTCCATTTTATTAAAAAACCCACATTTTCTTTATCCAGTCTCCAGTTGATGGGCATTTGGGCTGTTTCCAAGTTTTAGCTATTACAAACTATGCTGCTATGAACATGGGTGAACATGTATCACTGTGGTATGATTCTTTTAGTTATTTGGGGAAGATCCCCAGCAGTGGAATAGCAGGGTCAAATGGGACTTCCAGTCCTAGTTCTTTGAGGTATCTCCATACTGATTTCCACAGTGGTTGCACTAGTCTACACTCCCACAAGCAGTAATTTTTTTTTTTTTTGGTACCGGGGATCGAACTCGGGGCCTTGCGCTTGCGAGGCAGGCGCCGGAACCACTGAGCTAAATCCCCGGCCCTCTCTCCACCCTTTAACTCCTCCTTCTCTCCCCATTTACAAAAGCTTTGTTTCCATTTTTTACTTCTATTCTTTATTTTTTTTCTTTTCTCTTCCTTCCCTTCCCCTTCTCCCCTCCCTTGTTCACATTCCCATTTGAATATTTTCTTCCTACTTTCCAATGTCTATCATCTGTTTTGGTCCTTATATATGCTTTTTTGGGGGGGGGGGTACCAGGGATCGAACTCAGGACCTTGAGCTTGCGAGGCAGGCACCGGAACCACTGAGCTAAATCCCTAGCCCTATATGCTTTTGTTTTCTCGTTTTTTCCCAAAAAAGATTTTTGTCCAGTGCTTTTATTGCTTTTACGGAGGAGTAGATACAAAGTTTTAGAAATATTTCCTGAGTAGATACTGTCTGGTTTCCTCCAAGAACTTCATTAGCTTCCGGAGCTCAGAAAAATATTTGTTACCACATTTTTCTTTTGCCAGATGGCTTGCTGATTCCATAGAAAGTAACATTTTTGTATATTTTTTATTCTCCTATTTTGCTGACGAAGTAGGAGAAGTAAAGTTTAGGCAGCTAGCCCTTACTTTAAAAAATATTTTTCTGCCTAAGATTATGCACATATTAGACTCCTTTATGTGTCTCTACACATCTATGAGGTATATTTTATGTTTCATTTTAAAATTTTTAATTAACATATAATATCTGCACTTATTTATAAAGGACAGTATTATAATTGATACAACTACACAATGTGTAATAATCAAATTAGGGCAATTACTATTTCCATCTCTTCAAATATTATGATTTTGATGTGTTAGGAAACTTAAAACTCATCTTCTGTAGTTAATCTGAAATAAAAATTTGTTGTAATCTTTAGTTCCCTACTGTGCTATAGAACATTAGAATGAACTCCCTCATCTAACTGAATTTTGCCACCTGTTATATAGTCCTTGTCGCCCCACCCTTCCTAGCCGATAGTGATCTCTACTCTACCATCTTCTGTTTGGTAACCTTTTTTTAACTTTCAAAACATGACTGAGAACAAGAAATGTTTATGCACTAAGAATGTAACTTGGAGACAAGATAGTTTCTTAAATAAATACTCTGGGGAAATCAGATGCACATATGTTGAACAATGAAACGAGACCCTCACTTCTCACTATACAAAAAATCAACTCAAAATGAAGCAAAGCCCAAATGTGAGAGCTGAAATTATGAAACTGGTAGAAGAAAATTCAAGGGAAACAGTTCATTACAAAGATTTTTGGGGTGGGATAAGACTATAGAAACGCAAGCAACAAAAACAAAAATAGGTAAATAGTATTGCATCAAACTAAGATGCTTTTGCACAGCACTCTCCATATTTCTACAATATTTTCCTACCTGTAACTTAGATTCAATAATTACTATTTTCATGTCTTTAGGATTTTCTGTAGTATCATACATTTTAAGTTAATTCTCTGACTTTTAAATTTCACATATTTTACTGTTCAGCCCTGCCTTCTACTTATTTTTTATGCTTTTCCATAAATTCTTGTACATGTTGTAATGTCTGTTTTAATGTATTTTTCTGGTATGTTTATCATGCTTCTGAAATCTGGGTCTGTTTCTATTGACTCATTTTTCTTCTGGTCATGAGCATATGTTTCTGCTTCTTAGCATGTCTAGGAACTTTTTCTTATACCACAACTATACCTTTTCATTTCTACATTGATTAGTGTACAAATTTTGATATCTTCCTGAATATTGGTTTATACATTTACTTTAGGCTGCCATTTAGGTTACTTGAAATCTTACTTGATCATTCAGAGGCTAGTTTTTTGGCTCTCTACATACATATATTAAGTAATATTAAGAGTAAACTTAAGGATATTCCATGACAATTCTTGAAGAATAACCTTTCCAGGCCGGGGATTTAGCTCAGTGGTTTTGCTGCCTGCTGCGCGAGCACAAGGACCCGAGTTCGATCCCCAGTATCAAAAATAAATAAATGAATAAATAACCTTTCCAGTATTTCTACAAAGTCCTTTGGATCTTCATCATAGTACCTCCTTTCTTCCTGGTTGGACTCAAAAGTCTCTGTGTGTTGTATAAACTCTAGGAGTTATGAAATTAAATTTCCAGGATTTGTAACTTATTTGTCTCCTTGGGGTTTCATGCTATACATATGCAGCTTCATATTCAGCAGAAAACTCAAGGGGATCTCTATGAAGAATCTTACAGTTCTTATTTTCCATAATTCCTGACTCTGTACTTTTCTGCTATATTATATTTAGATGCTTCATCCACCCTAAATTCTGATATTTGCTTTCTTAGTTCAGCAAGAGCACTATGCTAGCTTCATTTCTCCCTTCCTGTTCTGTGGTCCAGACATGCCTCTAACCATATAGCTAGAGTGTATTTAGTGTTTAACTCATTAATTTTCCTTAATTCGTGGATCATGGCCTTGAATTGTTTGTACTCAGCTCTCTGGAAACAATTGATTCATATGTTTTTCCAAGTTTTTATTTTGTATTTTTAAACAGGAATTCTAGTATCACTTAATCTCTCCCATGCAGTAGAGAATAGAACCTTCTTTATAAACCTTCTTTCTTTCTTCCTGAATGCACTCATGTGTCTTGGTTTATCCTTGAAATTCAATAACTTTTTCCAGATAGGTTCTCATACTGAATGTTCTGTACCATTTTCCCCTGAGATACAATATATCCTTTTTATTCCCCCATTTTTGCCTTTCTCAGCATTCAAATATCTTGCTTCATTCTTCAGGAACATCAATTCGGTGTGAGCTGGATATCTTTTGTCTGAGTTTCGGGTGTTGCTTTTCATATTTTAATATCTCTTTTCTCTTTTGCTTTTATTTAGTGTAATTTCTTTGTTTTAGGGCTAAGCCCTACAATATTTTTAGTAATGCATATGTATAATTTTGTTTCTAATATCTACTCAGTTGTTCTCTCTTCTCTAATTAATTTCTAAATTCTCTTAGCTTTCATATTTCTTATCAAAATTTTTAACCATTTTGAACCTTTTTATTATCAGAGCTACTTTTCTCATGCAATGCATGTTTGCAAATGCTGGAACAATTCTTTCTGTTTTGTGTGTTAGTTACTGGCCTTTTACTATTGTTCAATTCCTTCTTTTAATTAAACTTGTTTCAATTTCTTTGACTAATTTAATGTTTATCTCTTTGAGATTATTATTCATCTTTTGGAGCCAGCAATATTTTAGAATATAGGGAAAAAGATAATGAAGTAGGGATGCCAATATTTGATATAGGTTTATTTTCTGGGGCAGTTTCTCAAAATAAATGTTTCTTTTTTTCACCATATGGAATGTCTTCTCTGGGTTATTAGCATTTGAATGTTTGGCTAGTTACAATAAATTCTTTAAGCTCTACGCTTTCTGTTTTGTGCTGTAGTAATTTTTGCCTCCATTTCACTTCCAACAATCCATCTGGATATGAGATTGGATTGTAGATAAACGTAACAATAGTACGGCTTCTTCTTCAATTTGTTTCCTTTGTCATTCTGTAATACCAGTTTAAGTTTCTGCAGACATGTTTTCTGCCTCTCCAGTTGTCTTCTCATGACAGTTAAGCTTGACTGGGTCAACTTGATTGGCTTTGGGATCCACCCAAGGGATTGGTGGAGCAGACTTCTGGGTGTGTCTAGGCGAGTCATGGAGGCGTGACTTCGGGGACAATATGTAGGCCCTGGCTCCTTTGCGCTCTGGCACTCTTCTGCTCTGCTTCTCAGCTGCCGTGACCTAAGCAGCTTTGCTCCATCATGCTTTTCTGCTGTCATGTTCCAGCCTGGAAGTTTGCCGAAGATGGACTGAATTCCCTGAAACTGTGAGCTAAATTAAACCTGTCCTTCTTTAAGTTGCGGGTGTTTGGTATTATGTCCCAGTGAGAAAAAGTTGACATACATTTCTCATACCTCTATATCTAATTACTCAAAAGTATGGCTGTTATGGAGGGAAGGGAAGGGAGAGGAGAGAGAGGTGATGAAATAAAGAAAGAATTAAAGGAAAAAAATGAAAATAGAGCTTTTGCAAATGGGAAGAGGACTAAGAGTCGGAAGGAGCAGGAAGGGATGTGAGGGGAAGGGGATGAAAAAGGAATGAAGATGTGTTATATACATGTACCACTCCCCATAAGGAGTGCATTCATTATGTACCACAAACATATACTAATAAAATATATATATACTGTTGAATGGAATTCTAAGGATAATGATTATTTAGAAGAAAATCTGAATGCTTGTTGAGGTATGAAGTACGTGTTATGTCTCTACATCTTCTCCAGCATTTTATTTCATATTCCATAGATTTTGTAGCAGTGTCTGAAATTGTTTTGGATAGTAGTTGTGATCATTTAGAAAATTAACTCACCCTACACCACCTACAGGCATACACACTCTACTTTGTTCTGTGCTGTTGGTAAGTTTGGAGAGTGGGAAGTAGAACATTTTTTTATCATTGCTTTTTAATTTTTAACCAGTGATTTAAAAATCAATTTTATTAGAATTTCTAGTGGAATATTATTTAGTAGGTTACCATTTAGCAAAAATAAATTGTTCACATTGCAAAATAAATAGAAAATATTTTATATTCTTCTACTAAAAACAATAACCAAAAGTCTTTATGTAAATAGTTTTTCAAGAGCTTAGTTTCACCATTTATTAATAAAGGATTTTGATCGAAAAAATCACTCCAGGCCGGGGATTTAGCTCAGTGGTTCCAGTGCCTGCCTTGTAAGCGCAAGGTCCTGAGTTCGATCCCTGGTACCAAAAAAAAAAAATCACTTCAGGGGGCCTTGTTTAGTTAAAGAAAATTAATTACATGTACCATAAACCTTTACTACTCATGCGATTTTAAAACCATCATAGGCTTAACTGGTAAGAATCCAAAAAACAGCATGATAAGCCCCAATTCAGTTCCACACAATGATGATTTGAATTTTCGCAAGATTGTCTGGTAATTCCCCTGTATACTAAAGGATGAGAAGCACTGCCATTACCGAAAGTGTTTCGGATCATAAAGAAAGCTTCACACACTGTCTCCAGTGCAGTGAGGATTTGTATTTCCACATTTTTCTTTATATAGCCATAGTGTAAGTAATGCTGGCCCAAAACTCTCATTGTGCAAGTGACTCTCTGAAAAGAGCTATTGCAATTCTTATTTTGCCAATTTTATGATGTGAAGCTTCCCGCCACAGCTAATTTGAAGCTAACAACATGATGTCACTGAACTTGAAATAGGGAAGACATGTAAAAATAGGTCCTCACTTGCCCAAGCAACTGGCTCTAGCACATCACTACTCAGAATTTATTAATTGCTGTTGCCATCATATAAACAACCTCTCTTCTCACATTCCATGGTATCTGGTGGCTTTGGAGATGTATTTCTTTTATTAATGAATACCTTAATAAAATGAAATGGTGAGATAAAAATAAAGCTTATAAAACTCTTCTTTCTTATCACCCCTTTAATATACACCAGTTGTAATATTTTGAAATTTTGTCGTATAAACCAAAGTTTTTGTATGCTTATATTTTTGCATGAAGTGCACAGTGTATCTTATTTCAATCTTCAAAATAAATAGTTTACATAGAAACCTTTACAATCCTGTATAGATGGTTCATTTTTTCCATATGTGGAATTTATTAGTTTTATTCATGTCAGATTTAAGCATTATTTTTCCCAAAGGAGCTCTTGTCATTCCCACAATCCAGGCTTTCCATGCCTTGCTATTTTATGTCCCCCAAGATCTCCGTAACTCTCCTTTACAGTGCCTGGTTGACTTATGCATGTTTCCTCATAAATACCTGCTTACTTGCAAGACTAGGTATTCCATAGGATAAGGATAATATCTATCCCACTATTGGTTTCTCTAGGCTTATTTTTAATTCTTCATTATTCTCTTCATCCAGAAAGACATCCTGTTTCTTTTTTCTCCTTAGGGCTATCCATGCCTCCTTCTGCCTTCATCTTGTTCACATGTCAGCTCAATAATGTGCTCAGAGTTCCTTCCTCACTCGTCCATGTAGATCACTGTCCTATTTGCTATTGCTGCATCATCTATTTCCTTCAATTAACTTTTTATAATGTTTAATATCAATCTATATGTTTTTGTGTCTCTTTTAAGTGATGTAAACTCAGTGTTAGGAGTGCTTTTATGTTTTATTAGCCATTGTATTAACACTACCCTGGGAGTAAGTACATGTTTAACAGTGTAAACGTATACTGTCGGGCTAAACATCAACTTAGAAATCTTTTAGGACAAGAAGATGTGGTTGTAAATTATAAATAAAAGTCAATAAAATTATATAGAAGATCAACTTGGATGATGCTTTTATAGTATGTTTTCTTTTTCTGACATAGCTGAACGGCATTCTGTAGACATGGGCTAAGATTTTATTTTTTAGTTTGAAGTGAACCACAGCAAAGAGTCAAAACAGTTTTCCAATGAGATAATTTCCTGTGTGCATCTTCTTCAAATTACGCTTTAAAAGTGGTGGAGTAGACATGTCAACATCTCTCTGCATTTTTCAAAGATTGGGAACTCTATGATGTTACTGGAGAAATAAATGGATACTTTATTACTAGCCAATGGATGTTCTGGAGAGATGCCTATATATTAATTAATATTTTTGAATTATTTTTGCTTTCCATGCTCAAACTCAATATGTTTTGCTCAAAATATTGATTTTTTTATTATGCATCTCTTGAAAAAGGTTTACTTCTGACCTTGAGGTTTTCTTAAACCATTCATTCATACCTCTAAAAACCAAGGCATATTTTACAATTTTTTACTGTAAGTGGCAATAAAATACACTTTCCAAAAGGAATGTTAGATGATGTAGAAATAGAATATCAGGAGGCAGCACCAGGCATGGTGAACTGAGTTCAGTGTTCATTTGTCTGTCTTTGTCTTTTTAATTTGATCTGATAAAATATTTGATCTGAATACATTAAAAATGAAAAAGATGTATAAATGTTTTCAGAGAACATTCCTCTTTCACAATTTCGTAGATTCTTGCGCAAAGACAGACATCTTGGAATCCTCTAAAGTTTAAATAATATGAGTGGGTGCAGGCAATGGGGGGTAGGGTGCATTAAAGTGTTAAAGTATAACCAGAATTTACAGAGATTGCAAGGCTTATCTTGCTGAGCCCTTGTACATGCACAGCAGGGTAGGGACTGGTCTAAAGTTGCACTGCAATTGCACAGCAGAGCCAATCCTCGAACACAGTAAGGCTGATCCCTGCTCTAGGCCCTCCTATTATGTACTCACAAAAAAGGAAAATCAGGGGCCAGGGATTTAGCTCAGTGGTTTCGATGCCTGCTTCACAAGCACAAGGACCCGAGTTCAATTCCCGGTATGATAAAAAAGGAAAATCATCACTAGAGTTGTTCCATTTAGAAATGGTGATATATGGTATAAGTCTGGGCAAATGATTTAAGATTAAATAGGATACTTTCAGCCAATAGAATCAATAGCTGAGGTCCCACTGTCATTTCAGTCTTGAATATTTTTCCTTTTTATTCTGTTTGTTGATGATTAAAATCACCAAAAATAATAAGAACATATATGAATACTTATCATACATTGAATACACATCATGTGTTCTTAAACACTTTAAAAAGATGTTCACATGACATAGAAGACTGGTTGCTTCTATTTTTATAGTCTTTTCAGTTTACAAAGTGCTTTCAGGTTCATCGTCTCTATAATTCTCTTCACAACTTGCCTACAAAATAGACTATTTTATCTCTTCTTAGTGATGATAAACTTGGAATTCCCTAAATAGCTGACTTGTAAAAGTTACTCAAGTTGATGATGACAGGATCAGGATTCAAATCTTATCCCTCAGACTTTAGTGTACTTCAGCATTCCCTTGTTTATGCATCATCAGACTGTCTGATCCTGCAGGATAGGTGGAAGCCTAGAAAGTAGAATTTCTAACAGGTTCTCAAGTGAGGCTGACACTTCAGGTTCTTTTAGGGTACTGGTAGGGTCACTCCCAGGCCTGGTCTAACTATATTCTCATGGATTTTTTTTATATAGTTGAAAATAACATCACATGTTACTTAATGATGGGGCTACATTCTGAGAAATGATTCAGGTGATTTTGTAACTGTGCACACATCACAAAATGTACTTACACAAACTAAGGTGACTGAGACATCACTAGATAGCATAATTTTATGAGACCACACTGTTATATATGTATGACCCTTCATTGATCAAAACATCATTATGCAGTGTGTGATTATATTTCAAAAGCAATTTCTTTGTCTAAACCTTTTCTCAAATTTATTAATCTTTCTTATGTTTAGCAAGTTGTTAATGACTACATTCTTAATATTCTCATCTCAATGAAGTTTTAAAACAGACATGTATATTGACATATTTGTATCAAGTGTGTTGAAAGAGATGTGAATATTACTGGATTTTTGTGACTATACTTATTCTTAATACTTTTGTCTCATAAACTTTTGTGTCAGAATTGTGGTTAATTTGCACACCATCATTTGTGTTATAACATTCTGTGTTTGACATATGAAATACGATTGAAAAAATGGTTAATGTTTAAATTTTTAAAAGTTTATTATAGTAAAAAACACATTTCCATACATTCACCTCAGGATATTCTCACTCACTTCACACACACTTATCCCATCATTCTTGTACCTTTCTGAAGCAGTTCTGGAAGTCTTCTTTCATGAGTGTCTTTAGTTGCACTGTAATGGTTGCCTCAATGTTCTGAATTGATGCAAAAGGCTTACCTTTTATGTTGATTTTGATTTTGGGGAGAACCAGAAGTCGCAGTGCCGGATGTGGTAAACAAGATGGATGAGAACACAATTGTAGTGTTTGTGTGAGCCTGCTTTTCTATTGGGTGGCACTTGATAGCAGTATTCAGCATATTTTTATCACACTTTCTAAACACACTCAGGAAAGAGGACTTCCAGAACTGATTCAGAAATTGGCAAGAACAGTGGGCCAGGGATTTAGCTCAGTGGTTCTGGCACCTGCCTCGAAATTGGCAAGAATGATAGGATAAATATGTTTGAAGCAAGGAGGCATATCTTGAGGAGGGCTCATGGCATTGTGTTTTTTATTCTAATAAGTTTTTAAATTTAAACATTCAGTATATATTTTGATCACACCTCATATATTTATCTTCATCTGTGAAAGTTATACTTTGACATGCTTTCATGATGCCTTTTTGTATGGTTTTGAACCTAGAACCTTCCATTATGTCCTAAAATAGGAGACTGTGCTTGACAAACTTTTGTTTTATTTATTTATGTTTATGGTTTAGTATACTTATACTAAAAAAATTACTTGTTCATCTGAAACTTGAATTTAATTGAATATCTCTTTTATTTTTTCTGTTAAATATGACAATCCTAGACTAATCACAAAAGTATAGCATCACCTATGAGTTAGTTTTGTTTTGATTGCTGGGGAAAATATAAGTGACTCTGTCTTAGTTACTTTTCTCTCATTGCTCAGACAAAATACCTGGCACCAAAAGTTAAAGGAGGAAAGGTTTATTTGGCTTATAGTTTGCAGAGGTTTTAGTCCATAATCGGGTGGCTCCAAGGCAGGGTGGATTGGCAGAGGAGAAACAGTTTATGGTGGCCAGAAGACAGCAAAGCAAGAAGGGACCTTAACAGCATCTTTTTGACCCTTTTATCTTATTCAGACTACTTAGGGCAGGTAGCACTCATGCCCTTAATCCTAGTGCCCTTGAGCCTAGAGCCACCATGAATCACACACTCTAGATTCAGCCACCTCTGAAAAAGCATGAGACTTTGGGGAGACATCCCAACACAAGCCCTGACAGGCTCCATTTAATTTTAGTAGTAATATCAAAAGTAAAATTCAAAGTTTCAGAATACTCAAAACTTTTATCAGAACCTACTGTGTATATAGCATATATATGATACATTAAATATATACATGTTATATTTATTATACTTTATGAATCATGTCAGTCAGTATAGTACATTTAATGGGATAAACTCGCTGTTAATGGAGTAAACTCATGGTTTTGCTCAATGCTTAAAATCTTCAAAGTTGGTTATAAATTTAAAAAATAGTTTCCAAGATCTTAGTCCAGCTCAGAATTCACTGTATTCACTCAGGTATGAGATAAATAGATTAACAAACAATTTTCCTCTGTCCTCTTAAGATACTTGAGTGAAGAAAAGGGCATGAAAATGTACTAAGACTAAAGCGATGATTCTCAGTCTTGACTTCACACTGGAATCACTTGGAGAGCTTTACATTATATGCTTGGGCTCCACCTTCAGATTTTCTTTTTTAAATTGCCTTGAAATCTGTCCTGGACATTTGGAAGGTTCAAAAGCTCCCTCAGATGTTTCCAATGTATAGCTAAGCTTTCCTAAAATAGTAGATACCAAATTTGTTTGCATATTTCAATGACCCAGGGAAACCTTTAAGTAAATAAATAAACAGATCACATCTCAAACCAATTAAAAGTTTCAAAGAGATGGAGAGAGATTGAGGCTCAGACTCCAACTTATTCAAAGTTTTTCAAATTATCCCAATGTGCATCAATGTTGTAGAACCACTACTATATAGGATTAACATGAATTTTATGCATCTCTCAATAAGACTATTTACCTTATTAGAATATAAGAGAAATTAAAGAACAAGTAGAGCAGTAGGAGGCAAGAAGCAACATTGGTTTTGTTAAAGAGTACAGAACTTCTATCATGTCATTCTCACATTGAGAGATAATAAATGAAGGCAATGACAAAACATCGAGCATGTACTTGAAAGTTGCTTGTAGACTATAGCTTTTGGGTTACATTTTTGGATATAGATACAGATTCTACAAAAAAGTATGCATCAGGAAAAGAAAATCTTGTATAAATATTGTAATATTAAGTTCATTGAGACATCATGAGGTTAATACAAGTTATCTTTGGCCTCTAGGATTACAAGAGGTGCTCAAAGCAGTGGCCATGAGCTTGCAGACATTTATTAGTACAGCGAACTACTGAAGTGTGTGTACATTTTTTGGCAGACCGAATATATCTCATTAGGATAAATGAAAATTCCAACTGAGAAAGCAACAGCTAAGCTTTGGCAGTACAAATGAAAAAACCTGTTGCTATGTTGAGTGTTAAAAATCCTGCTGTTGGTTTTCTCTTCCACACGCATGACTGAACATGCCACAGGAGCAAGCTGAGTATGCTAATGAAACATAGAAAATCCTGGAAGCTCTCGAGTGGGGCTTCTGGTTCTTTAAAATGCAGCAATTGGAATGGGTAGATTCATTTTACTTTTAGTTATTATATCAACCAACATCAATTTCTTGATAAAATCAGTACACAATTGACTTCTTAGTTCAATTTTATTGCTATTCCATATAACAACTTCCTTTTTTCTCTTCCTTCTGGGGTGGACAGCATTTCAGACACTGGAGAATGCACATGAGTAGAATGAAAGGAGCCCTGGATAAGGATCCAAGAAAGGTTATTGTATTTAGTTCTTGCTCTGCCCCATATTGCTTGCACCATTTAATTTTCAGGCCTTTAGCTGCTTTATTGTTTCAAGCAGCATAGAATAATGCCTTCCAGAAGGCCTCATACTCCTACTGTGGGGATCAAATTAGTTTAGTATATCATGTTATGTGAGGTAGCTGAACAGGACAGACAAATAGCAATGAGAGGAGCAAATGGAAAATGCTTGCAATTCGATATGCCCACTGAAGTGGGGAAAGTGCTGCCAGAATTAACATAGGGTAAGGAATATTTTCTTGGTCCAGTAGAAGTCATTCATTTGCAAGAGTTAGGATGAGAGGTTGCAGAAGAGCCTAGAAGTTTGAGGAGAGAGCACATATTTGCTAAGCTTTCCCTCATCTGTAGGAATATAAGCTCTTTGGATAGGGTTACCAGATTAAAAAATGTACAGTTAAATTTGAACTTGAGGGAAATGATGAATAAATTTTCTTATATGTATGTTCCAAATACTGCACAAAAAAGTACTTTCACTAAAAACTATTTCTGGTTCATCCATGCATCCTATATTTGCATTTGCTCAATCTGGCAACTCTAATCTTGAGATACTTGAGGTTGTAAGCCTCTCTCCTTCTCTGTTATTGCTGTGGAGAACAAAGTTTCTGGTATTAGTTTCTTGCTACATGCCTGGAGGAATTGTTGATTAACATGTGATATTTAGCACTGATAGTACTTTGCAGTTTAGAAAGAGGATTTATGTACCTTTTATTATGTTTATAAAGAGCTTCTAAGATAGACATTGTTAACTCTACTATATAGATAAAAGCACTGGAAATCAGAGTGGTTATGATGCTTTTCCAAGTTTATATGGGTAGCTACTGGAACAGTAGGTAATTAGCTCTTTGAGCTCACATTCAATATTATTTTAACTATGCTCAACATGTCTCTTATATTGATTAGATCTCAGTGTTTATGTTTTATCAGGAACAGATTCTCTTTTGTTTTCTGTTATCTAAGACTAATCCAAGCAGGCGTTTCTTCTAATCTACTTGTTTTGCCTGAATGTTTCCACTGAAAATTTAGTATTAATGAGATCGGTGTGAATGAAATATGAGGCACATTGAATGTGTCATTGTGGTGTCTTTGGCCAAATGAGTTGGACAAATGTAGTGTTATAAGAATCTCCATTTCTAGCCAATTGAAAACCCCATAATTTATTTGCTCCTCTGTTTTCAGTAGTTACTTTTTACAAGCAATGTGTTAGCTTTCTGTTACTATAACAAATACTTGAGAAAATAAACTTAATAGACAAAAGGTTTAGGGTTAGTGTTAAGATTAGGGTTAGGGTTGTTTGGCTTATGGTTGCAAATGTTCCCTTCTATGATTTATTGGCCCCTTGACTTTGGGCCTGTGGTGAGATGACGCATCATGGTGGCATTGTGTGATGTACTGTGTGGAGCAAAATGACTCATCTCATTGCCAGGGAACAAAAGAAAGGGAGAAAAAGTCCAGCTTTGCACTTTAACCTTCAAGGACACACTCCCAATGACAGCTTAGCTTTATCCAACCAAACTCCAGCTCCTAATGGTTCCACCATCTTCCTACAGCACCACTTTGGGGATCAAGTGTTCAACACATGGCTTTCAGGGGACATTCAAGATCCAAACCATAACAAATAGTGTCACAAATCGACTTGAAGTAACATAATTAACATACATATTTTCTTCTGAAGTCTTTTATGCCTTTGTATGAATGGTCATTGCGTGACAGCTTCTAAGAAAATTTCTTGAATGCAGCATATTTCTAGGAGGCTAATACCCAGAGGTGTTTGGTGGCGATGGCTATCTAGTGATATTTTAGAGCACTGGTCCTAGATTTCTGTCTAGACAGAACCAGCAAGGCACAACAGTCTGTATTTAAGCAGCTCTTCACCTCTTTGGGAGATTCCGATGCATGCTAAAGTTTGAAAACAATCACTAGAGTAGAAGCCTGCTGTATCACCTGAGGGTGAGGTCTAGATGTTGGCTTTTAAATAGTCCACTAATGACACACATATTCCTGCTCCAGTAATACTCCCATGGAAAGTATTTGATGATAAGTCCACTCTTTGACCATCTATAATCCTTATATATCAAAACTTGCTCAACAAACATAATGCAAAGATAGTTATAAAATTGAGTGAATAGAATTAATTGTTAAATACAATTGTAAAGATCTAGCCTTCACAAGGAGGGTGACATACATTTACTAAATTCTCTCTGTGAGACAGGTACTGTGCTGCACATTTTGCACAAGTGTCTCATTTATTTCTTATGACTATCCTACCTTAAGGGTATTATTATGGTCATTTAATAGATGACAGAACTGATCTCTGAAACATTAAGTACTTTGCTCAAAGTTACACTGCTGGCTAGTGACTTTCGTTTGGCTTATAATTTAAGTGTAGTTCATCATTTTTATGGTGGCCCTGACTTCTCCAGAGTACAGTATTTCCTATTGCCACCTACCTTGAAATTGATTCTTATCATCTTATAATGCAGTTTCCTCTTAACTTGACAGATATCTTGCAATCAGGAAGTGACTATCACAAATAAAATATAGAGGTTTGTACGAGAGCATTTCAATTTCTCACTCTATGGCACTCTTTGCCCATTAGGGATATACTGCCCAGTTATGTTATAGCATATAAATATATTAATAATAGAGTTTTACAATTTAAAAAGTGAATGCACGAATAACTCAAATAAAGAAACAGTTCATGTTAGAGTTGAAATTAGGTAGTATTATGGAATGGATGGACTGCTAATATGTGACACTTGAACAATTGGTTATCATATGGGTAGAAAAAAATCCTAAAATTACTTTACATCTAGCATACATCAAAAATAATTCCAAGTAGATTAAAACCTAAATATGAACTACAAAATATCAAAGATGTTTAAAATATATAATGTAAAATATATATACATAATGTATATGTATATAAATAAGTTGTCACAATTTGTGGGTAAAGAGGATTTCTTTTAAAATATTTGTAAAACATAAAATATTGACAATATCAAAATTGAAAAACTTCATATGACAAATGGATACCATTAAGAAGTTAAAAAACAGGTGATATATTTCTAAAATGTTCAATATATTCAATGAAGAAAGATTTACAAACCAAGATATATGATGGCAACCTAAAAATGAATAAGATTATAAGTAATTCAGGACAAACATAAGCAAAAGTACAAATAAATAATTCATAGTACAGCAAATTGAGTGAAAAATAAATATATGGGAAGATGTTACATCTATATAGTAATAGGGTTATTAATAAAACCATTGGGAAAACAACATCTCATACTATTAAGGTAGAAAAAAATAAAATCTGGAAAACAAGTCCATACTTCTGTTGAGTGTGTAAATTAGGCCAACTGTTTTGCAGAAGGCAATTTGAAAATAAGTGCAAAATCTGAATATGTGCATACACTAAAATCCATCAATGGCATTTGGAGATATGATTTCTAGATAAGTTCTCCTGTGTGAATGCAGAGACACATATCAGCAGGTCAGCACATGACAGACTGAAAATAACTTATATATCCATCAATAAGAAAATGGACAAAGAAAGTTTGGTATATTCTTGAGGCCTGGCAATATGTAGCAGGTAAAGCAATGAACTAGATTTTTATGCTTTAACATGATAGATTAGCAAAATCTAATTTTGAGGTAAATAAGTAATATGTAGGAAGATACACAAGTTTGGACACTATATCTATAATCGAAAAAGCCATGGAACACTAACATATGCAGTATATACAAAGTCTGCCAAAAAATGTATACACACTTCAGTAGTTCGCTGTACTACTAAATGTCTGGAAGCTCATGGCCACCACTTTGACCAGCTCTTGTAACTGTGGAGGCCAAAGATAATTGGTATTAATCTCATCGTATCTCAATACATTTAATATTAAAATATTTATGCAAGTATTTCTTTTCCTGATGTATTTATTTTTTGCTGGACTCTATTACATATATATGTATATATTTGTATAAATATATCTATTCATAGGAGACACACAAAATTCTGTGGTTTTCTTTGAGAATGACCTGTTTGGTAAGATAATGGGATTGAAAAGGAAATTCTCAGGTCACATTCTTCAGAAAAATTTCATTGCTTACATTTGAAAGATATCACACAAGTATGGCAAAATGTTAACACTTATCACATTGTAGGTGTAGTTACATAGATCCTTGCTGTAATTGCCTCTGTACTTTTTGCATTGCTAACAGTTTTTTTTTCTCCAAAAGGTAAAAAAAGAGTCATGAATCTCAGAGAGGAAGTGAATTTCATAAGATAACCAAGTTAAGAAACATATGACTGTGTAAAGGCCAACTCAACATGCAATAAGCCACAAGGCCAATTCTAGTAATTGTATTAAGAGAAGTGTGAAGAATTTCAAATAGGTCCAAAGAGATTTTCATGGATTTTTGTTTGTGAAACATTATTGATTACTCCTTGCTGTGTTAGCAAATGGAGATTTTTGTTAGAGGCAATTGCTTTCACTAACGTTGTTCTGTCTCTGAATTCCAAAATTCATACTGCAGCATTACCCTTTGAATATATATAGGTTACTAACTATCCCATAGCTGACACTAAGACATACTTTAACCATTGTGGCATACTATCACAAGATGACAACCCCTGCTCAGAAAGGATGTGATGTACTTATTCTTGTTCCCTTTATTTATAGATCGATTATTGCAATTCATAGTACCTTGGTTTTCCAAGTATCTGGTGGGGTGACATTCTAGACGATCAAGGATCCTTGTACTTGAGTTGTTGAAGAGGGCTTTTACAAGAGCCCTGGCTAGATTAAAAAGCATATTGTGAAACCCAAAAATTATTCCTAAAATTCACCAAAGACTTTAAAATTTTGACTTATTAACAACTCATTAATATAATTTTAAAACTTCTCAGAAGAAAAGCCTGGTTGATTCAATACTAAAGTTTAGGGAAAAGCAGCAACAACACTTGTTTGGGTTTAAGATGATATGAGTACTAATATTGGGCTTATTTTTTAAATTAATTTTATCGGTACATTTAAGGTATACAATATGACATTCATCATTGGAAATTTGCACCTTTACATAATCCATCTTGGTTCTTATTTTTCCCCCTTCCCCTGCCCTCCCTTCAACTCCCCCACCCCATCCTATCTACAAAGACTTTTTTTCCATTTTTTCATTTTCTCATATTATTTCCATTCCCTTCTTTCCTTTCCCCTACCCCTCCCATTTCCCCTTCCCCTTTGTCCCTTTTCTTCCTATTTCAAATGATCTATTATACCTTTTAGTCCTCATTTACACTTTCAGTTTCTCACACTAGAGAAAATATTCGGTATTTACACATGTGTGTCCTATTTATTTCACTTAAGAGTATAGCCTCAGTATGCATCCATTTAGCTATAAATACCTCTAGTATCTCATTCTTTATGGCTGAGTAATACTCCATTTTATTTTTTAAAAAACCCACATTTTCTTTATCCAGTCTCCAGTAGATGGGCAATTGGGTTATTTCCAAGTTTTAGCTATCACGAATTGTGCTGTTATGAACATGGGTGCACATATATCACTGTGGTACAATTCTTTTAATTTGGGGGGGAAGATACCCAGCAGGGGAATAGCTGGGTCAAATGGGACTTCCAATCCTTGTTCTTTGAGGTATCTCCATCCTGATTTCCACAGTGGTTGCACCAGTCTATACTCCCACCAGCAGTGGAGTAGGGTTCCTCTTTCCCCACAACCCTGCCAGCATTTGTTATTGGTTGATTTCATGATAGCAGCCATTTTTCTGGGGTGAGGTGGAATCTCAGCATTGTTTTCATTTGCGTCTCTCAAATGACCAGTGATGTTGAACATTTTTTCATATGTTTATTTGCTGCTTTTACTTTTTTGTCTGAAAAATGTCTGTTCATTTCAGATGCCCATTTTCAGATTGGGTCTTTAAATTTGAGAGGTCTGATTTTTTTTAAGTTCTTTATACATTCTAGATAGTAGACCTTTGTCTGACAGACAGCTGGTGAAGATTTTTTCCCCCATTGTGGGTTGTCTCTTCCCACTGCTGGTGGTTTCTCTTGCTGTGCAGAAGCTTTTTAATAAGAAGAGATCCCACTTGTTGATTGTTTGTGCTAGTTCATGGGCAACTGAGGTTTTGTTCCTAAAATCTTTTCCTACACCGATGTCTTCAAGTGTTCTACCTAACCTTTTTTCCAGCCTGTTCAGCATTTCTGTTTTAATATTTAGATCTTTAATCCATTTCGATTTTAGTTTAATGCATGATGAGAGATATAGGTCTAGTTTTAATCTTTGACAAGTTGAAACCCAGTTTTTCCAGCACCATTTATTAAAAAGGCTGTCTTTCCTCCAGTGAGGGTGTTTGGCTCCTTTATCGAAGATGAGTTGGCTGAGTGTGTCTGGTGTTGTTTCTGCATCTTCTAATCTGTTCCACTGGTCCTCAGGTCTGTTTCTTTGCCAGTACCATGTTATTTTTATCACAGTGGCTTTGTAGTATAGTTTCAAGTTGGGGATTGTGATACCCCCTACCTTGTCTTTATTGCTTGGTATTGCTTTTGCTATTCTAGGTCTTTTCTTCTTCCAAATGAATGTTTGGATTGTTTTCTCCAGGTCTGTGAAATATGCTGCTGGGATTTCAATTGGGATTGCATTGAATCTGTATAGCAGTTTTGGAAGTATGACCATTTTCATTATGTTGATCCTTCCTACCCAGGAGCAAGGTATGTCTTTCCATTTTCTGATATCGTCTTCAATCTCTTTTTTCAGCATGCTATAGTTTTCAGAGTAGAGGTTTTTGATTTCTTTTGTTCAGTTGATTCCCAGGTATTTCAGTTTTTTGGATGCTATTGTGAAAGGAATTGTTTGCCCTATTTCTGTCTCAGTGAGTCTGTTATTCGTGTAGAGGAAAGCTATTGATTTTGGTGTGTTGAGCTTGTATTCAGCTACTTTACTGAATTACTGGGCTTGTTTTTAACTAGCCCTGAGACTTTGATACAGTTGTTCCCTTTCTCTGGGCCTCAATTTGTCTACTGCACATCAAAAGGGTGTACTAATGAGAGAACATCAACCACTACAAAGCAGTCCTATTCAGCTGGCAGGAACAATTTATTTGCTATAAGAATCAGCATCATTCTCATAGGTGATCACTATTTCCTCATGGAAATACTTCCTCCCTCAATTCACATTCTGTTTTCCCTTGCTTCAGTGGTCCTCAGTTTCCTTTGGAGTGACCAGAGGATTACTCCTTGGGCCTGTTATGTATTTATGTCATATCCATTGCACTTTCTGCCCTTGCTGATCCACTCCAGTAGCGTGGTACCAAAATTACTGACAATGCCCAAATATGTGTCTTCAGCCTTGGCAACTTCTCTTGAGCTCTAGGCACACTTGCTGACTTGATAGCTTCACCTTTATGTCTAGAGCATTGCTCAAAATGAACATTACTGAATTTGGACTCTCAGTCCCTTTCTCTCCCCCTGCCTACTGTAATCTGCTCTTTAATTCTTCTTCACCCTATTAAGGGAAGCTGAGTCTTTCCACTGCCAATAACAAATATCTTGAAGTCATTATTGATCCTCTCCCTCACACCCCCACAAATTGTTATTACCAAATCCTAATTAAAACAGTTCCCAAGTGGTAGCCTATTATTTTAAGGCAAAATCTGTTTTTACCTTTTGCTCAAGTAATTTCATCTGTATGTTCCTACATTTGTAAATTAAAAATTCCCTTCTATTAATGATTAGTGAATCTTGTTGCATCTAATTAAAGATACACTAATAATATATCTGTCAGTCCAATGACCTATATTGTAAAGCAATTCCTGGGAATAGAACACTAGTTCAGAAAATTGAGGACACCAGAGGCAAAGAAAAAAATGATTAATATAGTAGTTCAGGAAAAGAGCCAAGTAATTACAGAATATATATCATCATATTTTAACACTTTGCAAAAATCAATGGGATCCCAAATGAAAAATTTAAGTAATAAAAGAATATGTTGTTAAAAAATAATCTAATGAAACTTTTGTGAACTAAAAACTTTAATATTATATGGGAAAAGGCACATCACAGATCTGAGAAAGGTGACCAAAACAGCCAAAATAGAAATATACTCAGTAATACTGTTTAAATTTAAAGGGGAAAAAATTGAAATACTCTTGGTTAGCTAGACAATGATATCTAGTCACTCAGAGAGAGAGAAAATAAGATCCCCAGCAGACTTTTCAAATCAAATATACTTGAAAAGTAGAAGCATAGATAAAGTATTAAAAACATAGAAAAATTCAGGGAATGTCATTCCTTTGGGTCTTTCCTGAGGAATTTTCTAGAAAACGCTTTCAAATAACCAAAATGACTTCATGAGATTGAGAAAATGAATCCAGAATTTGTGTGTTCACAGAACTAAAATTAGATGGTTTCACATGGAGACTAGATAATGTCATGACCACATACTCTGACAATGCAGATACAGAGCAAACAAAAAACATGAAAGGAAAATGAGGAGAACAAATAAAGCATAAAATAAATGTGCAGATTAGTAATTAAAGAGCATTCAGGTAAGAAACTAGAATGTTGGGAAGGGAGGGAAATGAATGGCTTAATCATTACTTTCATCATTCTGCACGGTAGGGAAACCATGGTCAGTAATCACATATAGGTGACTTTCAGAATTAAAATACAAACCTCCATAAAGAATAAAAAATACTATAAGTTGAGAGAAAATGAACTAGAACTAGATCATTTTTTAAAAAGATTAGTTATATAGGGTCAGGTATGTAGCTCAGCAGCCCAGCACCACCTGCCTGGTAAGTGTGGGGCCCTGAGTTCCATTTCCAGTACCAAAAAAAAAAAAAAAAGATTAGTTATATAAAGTATTTTATACATCTAAATAGAACAATACAACATGACAGAACAGTTCAAAAATATATCAATATTATACACAAATATAAATAGACTTGATTTATTAGCTGGAAAAAAAATTTTTTTCCGCTACCAGGGATTGAATTTAGGACCTTGCACTTGCCAGGCAGGTGAGGTGCCACTGAGCCACATCCCCTGCCCTTAGATGGAAAAAAAATTTCAGCTACGTTAACATAGTAAATCCTGCACCAGGCAATATATAAGCAACACAACTGAAACACATCCAGAAAGAATCTTTTAAAAATACAGACAAAGATAAAACTAGGGAAACTCAAATCAAAATAAAACTGGAGGGCCAGGGATTTAGCTCAGTGGTTTTGCCGCCTGCTGTGCAAGCGCAAGGACCAGAGTTCAATCCCCGGTACCAAAAAACAAACAAAAAAACCCTGGAATTGCAATCTTGCTGAATTACAATATAGAGTTAAAAAAAACATGCCTCCAAACAAATACAAATAATGATGTTGAAAACTATAATACACAGTAAAGACACAGTAGCTCTTAATATTTATACATCCAGTGCCATCCCTATAATAATAACAGAGAAGATCCAGGATTAAAAGGAGGAAAAGATGCTAACACCCTCATAATAGGACACTTTAAGATTCTTTTATTGAAAACATCAAATGTCAAAAGCACTTAGTAATATAAAAATCTAAGAGAACTGGGTATGTAGCTTGGTGGTAGAGTGCCTGCTTAGCATGTGAAAGACCCTGGGTTCATTCTCCAACACCATAAGAAAATAAAGTCCCAAATATTTTTATCATGAAGGAAAAAATTTATAAATATATTTATATCTGTAGCATATCTACATCTATATAGATATATGTAGCAGTCCAAGCCCCACTAAAAGAGATACATTTTATTCAACTCAGGTAGTCAGTATAAATAGTTGACTGTAACTGAACTAAAGAGAAAATGTGATAGCTTCAAAAGAATATACATTATATTAACATAATTACTCCACCATAACGCCATAAAAATAGAAGTTAATAATATAACGGGAAAATAATGGAATACATGTGAAAATTTGAAAACATGCCACTAAATTAGCAATTATGACAAAATAATGTTAAATTGTAGTAAGAAGTAGTGATCCTCTTATCTTCTTCCTCACTTAGTAAAAAAGATTGTTTCCCCTATGATAAGTAAGGTAATATATATCTTTGTTTATATTTATGTATATATTTGTATGTATGTATATATATGTGTGTGTGTTGTATTTGCGTGCTTATACACAGATACCACAGATAGCACAGATAATCATCGACTTCCATCAATTACTCTTTTACTGACAATTTTCAAAAGGAATAATTGCTTATGTCCAAACCATTCATGCATTGATGGTGATTATTTGATTCTTTTCATTAATGATTCTTTTCATTATGATTCATTTCACTACTATTAGAATGATGTATTATTTTACTGTATTTCTTAACATTGAATTATATTTGCATTCCTGAAATAAACCCCATTCAGTAACGTATTTTTTTTAAATGTGCTCTTGGATTCTTTGTTGTAATACCTGCATGGCCCATGTTAAAACACATCAAAAATATGGAAATTTTCCTTTTCAAAAAAATTATATGATATTTTCAATAATGTTGAATAAGCTGATCAATAAATGTTTGACAGAATTTCACTCTGCAAACATCTGGAACTCATTTTTTTTTTTCGTGGAAGCTCTTTTGATACATTCTCCATTTCCTCTGTGGTAATTGTTTTGTTTAGATTTTCTGTTTTTCCTGAGACCAAGTTTGAAAACTTTTATTTTCTTAGGTAAATACCCATATAGTCTAGTTTTTTCAATTATTTGCACAGGATTTTGTAAAATAATCTTTCATGATTTTTAAAGTGAGCTTGGTTTCAATTTCCATGTAATTATTTCCAAAGAGATGGTGTGAATTACTTTGTCAGCCATTATCATAGTCCATACCCCATAGGCACTATTAGTAAAGCAACTGGAAGGGATTGTAAATTGATAAAGTGTTTTGGAGGGCAATGTGGAAGTTTTCTTTAAAATTAACATGCATATGTCTTTGTATTTACTTGTTATTGTTTTAAGCGTATGTAAAACTGGAGAGACTAATATAATGACCCCATACACAACCATTACTCAGCTTCAACAAATAACAAGTTATGACCAATGTTGATCAGTTTGTAACCCCGCCTATTTCTCCACCTCAGACTACCCTACACATCATTTAATGTTAACCATAAATATCTCATTTACAATAAGTTCTCCAGTTTTAGTATTTTTAACAAAAATTTGTGATAATTATAGATTCACAAAAAACTAGTGCAGAGAGTTCTTAAATACCCCTAAAACAACTACCTGTGTTGTTAACATTTTATGTTACTATGATACATTTGTCAAAACCTGAGAAACGAGCATTAGTACATTACTATTAACTAAAATACAGGCTTCCAGTTCTACTAGTTTTTCTTTTTTCTGTTTCAGAATCTAACTCAGGATACATTACATTTAGCTAACACTATTCTTTTTTTTTTTTTTTTTGGTACGGAGGACCGAACTCGGGACCTTGAGCTTGCGAGGCAGGTGCTGGAACCACCGAGCTAAATCCCTGGCCTGCTAACACTATTCTTATAAAATGAAACTACTTTATACTTAAAATATAAATCTTTAATGTAATTAAATATCCAGTTAAGATTCAAATTTAAATTTTTCTCACAAATGTCATATGTTTTTGTAGTGTTTATTTGAATCAGGATTTCTGATGTTTCCTTTAATATATAATCTATGTCCTTATTGCAATGTGTGTGTGTGTATATATATACACATATATACGTATATATATACACATACGTATATATGTGTATATATATATATATATTGTGTGTGTGTGTGTGTGTGTGTGTATGAGGATAGAACTCAGAACCTCACGCTAGCGAAGCAGGCAGCAGCACCACTGAGCTAAATCCCTGGCCCTGCAATGTATTTATTTTAAAAACTGGGTCATTTGTCCTGTAGAATTTCCCAAACTTGGTTGTTGCTGATTGTTTTCCCGTGGTGACATTTAAAAGACCTGTTTGTCCTACATGTTTACATTTACAATGTCTGATCTACAGTAAAAATAACCATATATTTGAGAACAAAGGAAAACTGTTAAAAATCAAGAGAAATCAAAATACAGAAGATTATCAGGAATTTAGAGAAAAATAGAAGGATGCTCCTCACAATCATCCGTCCTGGGATTTACAAGGAGAAGTATATAGATGGGAGTTCCCATCACTAGTTGTTTGAGGTGTCTTTGCCTCCAGTGTGGGAGGGTGAGTAACCATTCTTAATTTCTAGGTGCACATCCTTGTGTGACCACTGAGCTCTACCAACTCTCACAGTGCATGGCCTCAGAGAAGGCCCAGGGCAGAAAATAAGATTCACTGTGTGCTTGAGGCAAAACACATCAAGGTAAAGTGACTCTAAGTTCTCATAAAACTTTCAGAGTAGCTGCTACTTGAATCAGAGTGGAAGCTGAGAGGACATAAAAGAAATCTGAGACAGTACATTAAACATAGTCCCTATCAATATACCAGGTGTGATTTTTTAAAGAACTATGATGAATTTTTAAATTTTTAAAATTTATTAGAGTAAAAGACATATTGCCATTAATCTCCCTCAAAATACTCCCCCTTCTTCTTGAACACACTTTTTCCATTCTTATCACTTTCTGAAGCAGTTCTGTTAGTCCTCTTTCTCTAATGTCTTCAGCTGAACTGTCATGGCCGCCTTTATGTCTTGAATTGATTTAAAACATTTTCCTTTCACGACCCTTTTGACTTTAGGGAGGAACCAGAAGTCGCATAATACCAAATCCAATGAATAATGTGAATGAGGATGTACTACAATGTTTTCATTTGACAGAAGTTGCTATAAATGATTGAACAAGGAAAAATGATCACAAAATACAGTGAATCTTTAAATTAAAAACTTATTACATTAAAAGACACATTGCCATTAATCCCCCTCAAAATACATCTCCTTACTTCAAAAACACTTATTGCATGATTTTTGGCAACGTGTTTTTTACTGTAATTTTTTTAAAACGTTCAAACATTCACTGTATCTGTCAGTCTCCCCTTGCAGACCACCTACTTGTTGCTGGGACATGTCCCTAGGAAACATAGTAGGAACTCAATGGAATTGTCTACTGTAAAATTTCATGACTCCTAGAGCCATTCTTATCTCTAGCCTGGATAAAACTCCCCCAAACCAAAAAGAATCTGAATTGTTGTCTATTATACAAAAATCCTTTTCTTCATTTTTCTACCTTTTCTACTTCAACATCTTTTTTCCAATGGCTAGTCCATCCCTCTTTCTGCTCCTCCTCTGTTATGTTTTCTTTTCCAGCCTCAGGGAGAAGTGTTGGAAAGTTTAAGTTTATAAATGCTGAGTTAGGACATACACAAATTTCTTTCCCAATTTCACCATTTACTTAGCAGCATGACCTTGAAAAATTACTTAAAATCACTGATACATCAATTAATTTTTTCTGTAAAGTGGAGCTAATCACAGGGTTATTGTGTTGTGGCAAAGTGGAACAGGTCAGTGTTACAGCAAAGTGCTTCAGCTCAAGTGCTACAGCTCAAGTGCTACAGCTAGAGCAATTTGAAGATTGAGAATCCAAAAGTTACTGGAAGAGATGTAGCAAAACCTTTATTGCCAGCTGGCTCAGAGGATTTTGCCCACTCCAGATTCTAAGCTCTGAGTAGAAATGGAAGCAGCCTTATATAGAAATCTAAGGGTTAGGAGCCTGAGCCCACCGGATGAGTGATCACCCTCATAGAAGCAGAGGGGCGGAGTTAACAGGACATTCTTGAAACACACAGGGAGAGCATATTCACAGAAACAGAGGGTCAGAGCTAATAGGACATTCTTGAAACACATAGGGAGAGCATGCTCATAGAAATGGAAGGGCAGAGCTAACAGAACATTCTTGAAATTCAGCACGTGAGCATGCTCACAGAAGTAGAGGTGGGGGGCTAACAGGACATTCTTGAAACACATTGGGTAAGCATGCTCACAGATGTGGTGGGGTGGAGCTAACAGAACATTCTTTTTGTGTGTGTGTGTGTGTACCAGGGACAAACTCAGGACCTTGCGCTTGTGAGGCAGGTGGCAGCACCACTGAGCTAAATCCCTGGTCCTAACAGAACATTCTTAAAAGACACTGGGGGAGCTTGCTCACTGAAGTGGAAGGGCGGAGCTAACATTTTTGAAACACACAAGGAGAGCATGCTCACACAAGCAGAGGGGTGGAGCTAACAGAACCTTCTTGAAGGACACAGGGCAAGCATGCTTACAGAAGTGGAGGGGCAGCGCTAACAGAACTTTGTGTGTGTGTGTGTGTGTGTGTGTGTGTGTGTGTGCCAGGGATCGAACTCAGGACCTTGTGCTTTCAAGGCAGGTACAGTGCCACTGGGCTAAATCCCCAGCCCACATTTTAAAAACACACAGGGAGGGCATGCTCATAGAAATGGAGGGGTGGATGGGCCGGGGATTTGCACAAGGACCAGAGTTTGATCCCCAGTACCAAAAAAAAAAAAAAAAGAAAGAAAAGAAATGGAGGGGTGGAGCAAACAGAACATTCTTGAAACATACAGGGTGAGCATGCTCATAGAAGTGGAAGAGTGGCGCTAACAGAACATTCTTGAAAGGTCTGATAGAAACATTGTGCAACGCAAACAGTTGCAGAACATTTTGATACATTGGGCAGGAACACTGCAGCACAAATGGTTACATTTCTGGAACAGAACATTTTATGGAAAAAAATGAGGGGGGGCACAGGCTTGCCCTATTGGGTATTATTGCATTATCAGCTGTGAGGAATACATGAGATAAAATCTGAAGAAATGCTTAATACATACTAGCTTTTAGTAGTAGAGGAAGTGGTAATATCGTGGGTACATTGAATAAAAAGAGCTACGATAGGTAAATCTTGTGAACAGTTTGCAGTCCTCATCATAATTGGTCTTTCAACAAAATGTGGCAGTTTTGCTTTGAAACAACTAGTATCTATGTTGTACTTTTCAAGATGTTTTCCTGTTTGTTATTCTCTTTACAAGATCATCTTGTACTGTCTGGTGTTTCTTGGAGTTGCATGTACGCCCTCTTCTCACTTTACCCCTTCCCTTACTCATCTAAGAATTTCATTCTTGAAAAATATCTTCAAAGAGATATTTCTAGGCTAGACCTATTCTTTGAGCCCAAGATTCGTATTTCAGCTGCTTGTACATTTTGATTTGGATATCTCAGACACTGCAACCTAGACCTTTTTAAACATGAGCCAGTGTTTCCACTAAAATAACCGATCTAGCAAATGTGATCACTATCTCTCCAGCTATGTGAGGCAGAAATTTAAAGGTAATCCTTGACCCAGACCTCTCCCTCTTTCTCCACATTATGGGTTACACTGTCCTGACTCCTTTACTTCCCAAATAGCTGGAAACTGACCAATTCTTTTCAACTCCGCTGATGACATCACCATTTCTCACTTGCATGTTGTTAGCAGCTTCCCATTTGCTCTTTGTTTACCCATACTTACCTGTTCTTTTACAATCTAGTCCCTATAGCATACATGTAATTTGTTTTTTTGCGTTTGGAATAAAAGCCATAATTTTACACTGATCTACAATTCTCTGCATGATTAGGACCTTCCTTCCTTCCATCCTCAAACATTTCTCTTGCTCCTGTTTCCTGTGGTCTCTAGACTTCTTAAATGTATGAAATGGTTTGTGCTTTCTTCTGACTTTTGTAACTTTGTAGATTTCATTGCTCTGCCTAGAATGTTTTCTTAACCCTTATTTAGCCCCACCTGTGTTTGCTTAGCTGCTCAGCTTTAATCTCAGTTGAATGCCACTTACATAAAACCTTAAATTTCATTTTCACAATTGAAATAAATGATTTATAGAAATACTATAGTTGTTTAATGAGCCTAGAGCTTGCAGATTATTAGTTAGGAATCATTACCATCATTGTTATTATGTTCTATTGTGTGTAGCTTGGTTGAGGGTCATAGCAAATGAAGACCTGTTAGATATTAATTGCTCTTGATTTGGCAGAACAGAGAAAGTTACTATGGATAGGAGGCTCATAGTCATGTTGAAATAAGGAAAATTTTCTAAGCATAATTTTGTTGGAGTTATGCAGATTGTCACCAGTCTATGTCTATAGTATCTATTACAGCATTTAATAGATAAACTAGAAGCAGTAAGCTCAAACTTCTATCATTATCTTCAAAGAGAAAATACTAGTTTTTTTGCTCCTCAAGGCCTTACAGTGTCATAGTTAAAAAGAGCAGTGATCAAAAATAATTACAGGAGTCCTTTGAGAATGTCCATTCACCACTGTGGGCCCCTCTCTGTACTCCAAGGATAATTATCTTCAAACTTTAATAGCTTTAAAAGCCAGTTATACGAAGTGGATCTGATAATTTCACTGTCATGTTCAGTAAATCCATAGTGTGTATTTTCTTTTTGTAGATTTGTTCCAAAGCCTAAAAAAACTGTCATGAGACTGTAAAATAAAACCTCATCAGACAAGCCTTGCTTATGTCCATGACAGTTCAAGAAAACTCTTCAATTGTGGAGAAGGAAGTTGAGAACAAAGGTTGCAAATCCACACACTCGAATATTGAAGAGATTGATAAAACTCGCACATATTTTTCTTTGGTTTAATTTTGTTGCTGTTCATTAACAAGTCCTTTTTAGCACATGAAGAATTTCATTTTTTTTTTTGGTACCGGTGATCGAACTAGTGTTCTTGTGCCTGTGAGGCAGGTGGCAGAACCACTGAGCTAAATCCCCAGCCCAAGACTTTCATTTTTATTCTTGAAAGCATTTATAGATTAAAAATAAATTTAATTCTAAATAAATTTACTTTAAAAGAAAGAATATTTTCTAAAAATAGAAAAATAAAAACAAAACAACTATTGTAGAATAGTGAGATCAATCACCATTATGGGTAAGATTACCATGTATTTCCATCTTCTCCATCATAGGCATGACTCTCTTCTCTGTAATGCTGAAGCTCTTACTGTGCCCATGATATAATGATATCTTATGAAATTCTGTACTACTTGAGTCCCTGTAGTTTGTGTAACAACACTGCTTCCAATATTCCTAGACTGCATTTTAAATTATTCTCCATTTCCACACCTGTTCAGGGGAAGATAGTTTTAATGCAAAGCTTTAGAATGTGCCTTTTATATTTATCTGTGTAAGCAGGTGGAATGACAAAGGTGCTGTTTTTTATTAGTGGATGTTTGGGATACATATATATAATCCACTTCCTTAATTTAGTTGTTGTGAATTGTACTGCTATAAACATGAGAATGCATATATCACTTTAATAGGATGTCTTTAATTCTTTCAGAAAAGGGAATAGCTGAGTCAAATGGAATTTCTATTTTTAATTTTTTGAGGAATCTCTCTACTGATTTCCATAAAGGTTGTACTAGTTTAAATTCCCACCAACAGTGTGGAAAGGTTCTTTTTCTCTGACATCCACACTAGCATTGTTTGCTGTTGGTGGTGGTGATGGTGGTGGTGGTGGTGGTGGTGGTGGTGTGTGTGTGTGTGTGTGTGTGTGTGTGTGTGTGTGTGTATTCTTGATAGTCTTTCTGCCTAGAAGAAGATGGACTTGCATTTTCCTAATGGGTAAAGATGATGAAGATTTTAAATGTATTTATTGGCCATTTGTATTACTTCTTCTGAGAAGTGTCTATTCATTCAGTTAATTTGCACATTTTTATTAGGTCTTTTGTTTTGGAAGGTTAACTTTTTGTGTTCTTTATATATTTTAGATATTAGTTTTCTGTCAGAAGGGTATCTGGCAAAACTTTTTTCCCATTTTCTAGGTTGTCGGTTCACTCTGTTGATTGTTCCCTTTGCTGTGCAGAAACTTTTAAAATTGGTATAATCCCACTTGTTGTTTCTTGGTATTATTTCTTGTGCAATTGGGGTTCTGTTCAGGAAATTCTTGCTTATTACTATGTCTTTAAGAGTTTTACCTATTTTATCTTCCATCATATTCAATTTTTCTCTTTTTATATCTAGCTATTTGATTCATTTTGATTTGCCTTTAGTACAGAGTGAGAGATATGCGTCTAGATTCATTCTTCTACACATGGACAAACAAGGTGTTTTTGTTGTTTTTATTGGTACCAGGGGTCGAACTCAGGTCCTTGCGCTTGCAAGGCAGGTGGCGGCACCACTGAGCTAAATCCCTGGCATGGACACACAATTTTCGTAGCATTATTTATTAAAGATGCTATCTTTTCTTCAGACCCCCCAAATCTCCAAACTCATTCTGAGCAAATAGAGCAATGCAGGGGAGGCAATACAATCCTGGATTTCAAGTTGTACTACAAAGCCAGTAATAAAAACACCATTGTACTGGCAAAGAAATAGACATATAGACCAATGGAATGGATCAAACCCCATCCACCTTTAGTTATCTGACTTTGACAAAGGGGATAAAGTGCTTTTTTAAAATGAAATTATTTATTGACATAATTGTAGATCCACTTGCAGTTGTTAGAAATTATACAGAGAGATCTATTATGGCTTATATCTGGATGTTTCCCCAAAGCTTCATGCACTCATAAGTGTGGCTTTGAGGTCACTGGATCATGGGTAGGTGATACCAATGGTTGGGTTAGCATAGTTCTGGGTGTGTATTATGAATTTACTGAAGATGGAAGACCCAACCTGGGTGTGAGTGATATAGACCAATAGGCTTGTAGCTTGAATGGAATGAAAAAAGAAAGAAGAAGAAAGGCAGTTTCCTGCTGGCAATGCCAATAACTATTTCTCCTCTGCCATGCCCCTCCATCATGCCACCATCCTATCCTGCCTTGGAGCCGGCCAACTATGGCTTGAAAACTCTACAAACTGTGAGCTAAAGTAAACCTTTCCTTCTTTGTGTTGAATATTTTGTCCCAGCAATGAGAAAGTAACTGAGATAGATCTTTGTGTGTTTTCTCAATTTCTTTCAGTCATAACATTTTGCAAAAAAAAAAAAATATGGTATCATAAAAACAAACAGGAAAGTGGAATTGATACTCTGATGGTTTGGACTTGACATATCCTCCAAAAGCCATCTACTGAAGGCTTGCTTCCTAACCTGTGTTGCTACTGAGAGGTGGGAGGGACTATGAGAAAGTTGAGTCTACTGAGAGGAAGTTTGATCATTGAGGAGCATACCCTTGAAAGTGATGTTGGAGCCCTAGCCACTTTCTTTCTCTCCCTTTTCTTCCTATCCTGGCCTATAAAGTGAGAATTGCTCACCAATGTACTATCTGTCATGTTCTGGCTTGCCACAGGCCCAAAGCAAAGAAACTGGCCAACCATGGACTGAAAACACTTCAATTGTGAGCCTAAATAAATCTATCTTTTAAATTGATCTTCTAAGGTATTTTATTACAGTGACAGAAAGCTAACAGTTATAATCCCCAGGTCTTATTCCAATTTCCTGTTTTACTTGTATTTTTCTGTGTGTGTATAAATTATCTGTTTTTTAATTACTACCTGCGTAGTTTCATGTATTTACCCTCACAGTCAAAATACCAAATAGTTCCGACAGCACAGGAATCCTGATATTGGCTTTTTATGATCATGACCACCAGCTTCCCTAGTCACATCCCTAATGCTAATTCCTAATCCCTAATTTCTAATACTATCTAATAATTTATCCTCCATCATCTGGTATGTGACATTTTGGGCTTGATTTTTATTCACTCAGTATAATGGCCTAGGATATTCTTCTGGGCCGTGACGTATAGCAATAATTTATTCCTTTTTATTGGTGAGTGATATTTCATGGCATGGCTGTTTCACAGCTTATTTAACCAGATATCTATTGAAGGACACCTTGGATGATTCCAGTTTTTAGCTATTGCAAGTACAGTAACTACATGTACATTTTTGTGTGTGTGTGAACATAATTTTTCCTCTTCCTGAGATAAATGCCCAGAAATGCAATTTCTGGATTTTATTGTACTTTTCTGTTTACTTTTAAAACAAACTACCTGTTGTGGTTCATACCTAGATGTCCCCCCACAGCCTCATGCACTCACAGGTGTAGCTTTGGGGAGGTGATTGGATCAGAGAGGTGTGATAATCCACTGATGAGTTTATAGTTAATTGTGATGTTAGAAAATCTATCGTCATCCAGCATGGACAATGCACCTGGATTCAGTACAATTGTTTTATGTGTTTTTGGCCTTTTAGTCTGGTTGTTAATCTGTATATATAATAAACTTTATAAGGATGTATAAGATAAATCAATCAATCTGATGCAGGCAAAATAAAAAGTGGTGGAGGAAAGGGGAAAAAAGGAACTGAGTCCCCCCTTCAGCGCATCTGTGGATACAGAGAGGCTAGAGGTCCACGCCGCGGACCGGGAACGCACTGCTGGACAATGGTGCGGGTGGACGGCAGATGCGAGAAAGAAGAGATACAGAATAACCCATTCCAGGGCTCAGCACTTTTGAGACAAATTCTCGCCATGTAGTTCAGGCTGGCCTCAAACTTGTAGCGATCCTTCTGGCTCAGCCTCCTGAATGCCGGGGTTAGAGGTGCGCAGCACCACATTCAGCTATTTATTTTTTTCTGATGGAACCCAGGGCCTTGGCCTCCAGACTGTTATTCTCCAACCCGTCTGAGAACTCCAAACCACTTGCTGTCCCCCGAAATATGGTATAAAAGGCACACAGGTTTCTCTGGTGATGTTTCGCAATTTAATAAATCTAAAAACAAAGGAATTGAGGTGTTCTGTACCAGTACCAATTCCCTACAATGAATGTAATCATTTTATAATGTAAACATATACTAATAGAAATTACAGATTAAAAATGAATAAATAAACGTAATATTGGGGGTGGAGCCGGGTTGAAGGAGGCGGGGTGTGGGGGCGTGGCCTGGGGACGTTCCTCCCTCCCCCTTCCCTCCCTCCAGGCCGCCATTCTGCCGGGTCGCCATCTTGGTGCGGTGTGGTGTGGTGAGCCGCTCTCCTCACCTCGTCTCTGCCAAGCTCCTCTCTCTGCTGTGGAGCCCTGCCTTGGAGACCGCGGACTACGGACTCAAACCTCTTCAAACCGTGAGCCAGACTACGTAAACCTTTCTTCCTTTAAGTTGAGGGTGTAGAGCCACGAGGGAAGTGACGAAGTCCGCCTAACGGATTTCAAGAGCGGATACACCATTTTGTATTCTCATCAGCAATGTATGAGTGACTCAGTTTCTCCACATGATGCCTAGCATTGAGTATTGTCAGGATTTTTTAGCCATTCTGATGAGCATGTGGTGATATCCCATTGTAGTTTTTTTATTTTTTTATTTTTTTATTTTTTAGGTACTGGGGATTGAACTCTGGACCTTGCGCCCAAACGGAGGCATCACTGAGCTAAATCCTCAGCCCCTCGTTGTAGTTTTAATTTGCAGTGCCCAGACACCTAGTGATGTCGAATATGTTTCTACACGTCTGTTCACCATCATGTATCCCTTTTGGTGAAATGTCTGTTGGTATGTTTTGCACATTTTCTAATATTTTTCTGTTGACTTATGAGATTTATGTATTTGTTTTTTGTTTTTTTTTCCGGTACCAGGGATCGAACTCAGGACCTTGCACTTGCGAGGCAGGTGCAGCACGTCTGAGCAAAATCCCCGGCCCTTCTGAGACTTATATATTCTATATACGAATACTTCATTGGATAACTAGTATGCAAGTGTTTTCTTTGAGTGTACAGCTTGGCATTTTCACCTTATTCAGATGTAGTTCCAGGGAGTAAAATCTGATTTAAAAATTTTTTGGTGAGGTCCAATTGCTAATTATATGTTTTGTGTTGATTGTGCTCTTGATATGAAGCCTACAAGCTCTTTGCCTTTGCCTTAAATCCCAATTTCATCTAATGTTATTTTTTCCTAAAGATTTTATAGTTTCACATTTAAGGTTGTGATCTGCTGTGACTTAAAAGTCAGAGACATAAATCATTTGTTTTGTTTTATGGATGTGCAATTGCTGCAGCGCCATTTGCTAAAAAAATCCTATTCTTCCTCAATTGAATTGTCTTTGCACCTGTATTCCAGAAGTTGTTGGGTGTATTTCTGTGGATCTACATTTATTGTCTATTCTGTTCCATTAGACTGTCGGTCTGTCCGTGTACCAGTTCCACATTGTCTTGATTACTGTAGCTAAATACTATGCATTAATATATGAAAGACTAATTACTGTGATTTTAATCATCTTTAAGTTTTTTAGCTATTGAATGACCTATATTTTTCTGTCTTAGTTGTAGAAAAGGTTGTGTATACGTACAAAAAAACCTTAGTTTGATTTTGATAGAAATTGCATCAAGTCTATTAGTAAATATGAAGGTAGGAAATACCTTTATTGTGGTGTTAGAATCCATAGTGTTTTTCTCCATTTATTCAGATTTTCTTTTATATTTTATTAGCGCTATATTCTCAGCACCAAGTTGTTCATGTTTTGCCAAGCATGTTTCAATTTCAGATTGCCCATTTTTTTTTTTTTCTATTTCTGGTACCGGGGATTGAATTTAGGACTCTGTGTTTGCAAAGCAGATGTGGTGCCACTGAGCTAAATCCCCAGCCCTTCAAATTGTTCACTGTTAATATATAGAAATATGATTGATTTTTATGTGTTGACCTTGTATCTTGCAACATTAACTGGTGAATAACTCACATTATTTTACTCTTAGGATTTTTTTTCTTACAGATTCTTTGAGGTATTTTTATGTTGATTGGTATGTCATCTGCAAAAAGATTATTTATTCCTTTCTAATCTACTGCCTTTTATTTATTTTTGCTTATTGAAGTGGCAAAAGCTTTTAGTAGTACATTTAACCATGGCAAAATTGCAAATGTTTGCCTTGTTTCCAATTTTAAGGGAAAAACATCTAGTTTCATACCCTTAAGTATGCTGTTATGTGTATGTTTGTTTTTGTAGTTGCTTTTTTCAAATTGAGATAATTTCCTTCTATTTTTTAACATGAGAGCCTTTATGATGCATGCATTTTTTGTTTCAAAATGTGTTTTGTGAATCATTTAGTATGATCGTATGACTTTTTTCTTCTTTTGCTTGTTGGTATGGTAGATCATGTTAGCTAATTTTAAAATACTGAGCCAGACTTATAAATTTGAAATAAATCTTAGTCAGGGTCACAGTGTTTAATTGTTTTTGTACATTACTGGATTTTATTTGCTAAAATTTCCTTGAGGGATTTTAAATCTAAGTTTGTGAGATGTAGTATTTTTTGGTCTTCCATTAGTCTGGATTTTATATTGGAGTAATATTGGTCTCATAAATGAGTTGGGAAGGAATGATAGGTCTCAAACAGGAATCAAGAGAAATTTGGGTCCAGCCATCTCTTGCAAAGCACATCCCCAGTAATCAATCTCTGAACCTCCCACTAGGCTTTACAGCTCCTCTGCTCTGCTCCTGTCCTCTGCTCCCCTCCCCCTCCTTTCTATTTTCTTTTTCACTACTGGGAATTGAACCAAGGGCTTTTGCAGACAACTACCTGCCCAGCTCCTTTTTCTTCACACTGAGCTACATCCCAAGCCTTTTCTGTATTTTATTTTGAGATGGATTCTTGCTTAAGTAGCCCAGGCAGGGCTGGAACTTGCAATCTGTCTGCCTCAGCCTCCCAGAGAACTGGGGTTACAGGCGTGCACCACTGCTCTTGGCTAGGCTCCACTTCGTATCGGTTCCACACCACCTCTACATCACCAAACTGATGAGCAGCCTCTCAGGACATGAACACTTGCGGGGGGGGGGCGGGGGCGGGAACCACACCCCTATAATATTAATCCACCACTAATCCTAAGGTTCATGTCCATTTCACAGAGCAAAATTAATTCATTCTATCCCTTATAGTTCAAAGTCTTAACCCTTCCTGCATCGCGCAAAAGTCTAGTTCCAAGGTTTTGTATAAAATTCAAGCCACTTGCAAGAGCAAAGACCCAAGTTCAATCCCTGGTACCAAAAAAAAAAAAAATTCAAGCCAAACTCTTTCAACTGTGAGCCAGTGTAAAATCAAAAATGAGGTTACATACTTCTGAGATACCAGGTGAGACAGGGATGGAATAAAGATTCCCATTTCAAAAGGGAGAAGGAAAGAAGCAGAAAGAAGTAATCAGCTCAAAGCAAGACCAAAATCCGGTAGGGCAGACGCTGAACTGGAAAGCTTCAAGCCCGATACTCTGGGTTCGCTTCGGGGAGGGCCAAGTCCTCAAGTCCCACCCCTTTGGCTTTGCAGGTGGCAAGCCGCATGTATACTCCCTTGAGCTGGTTTTGCACACCACCTGCAGCTTTCCCTGGGGGGGCATTTTACTTCATGTTGCAATGTTTTGGACCTCTCTGGGATCTCGCTCTACCTCCACTCCCTCGGCTGCACTGAAGCTCACTGCAGGAGTTTGGACCCTGCAGCCAACTCCTTCCTGACCTTCCAAGCCTCCTTTGAAGGCTTGGCCCGAAACTGCCAGGACTCTGCAGCCCACACCTGCAGAACGGGCACCACGGGCACACCTCCAAGCTAAAATTTTTTGTTGTTTTGTTTTTGTTGTTTTGAAATTTCTTTCTTTTTTATACTTGTAAAAATTTTAGTTTGTGACAGGATCTCACTAAGTTTCCCAGGTTGCCCTTGAACTTGGGATCCTCCTACCTGTGCCTCCTAAGTAACTAGGATTCCAAGCATATACACCACATTCGGTTTGTTGTTTTGGATTTTTTTGTACCAAATAAATTAGTCTTTTATTTTTATTTCTAATTTAGTCTATCATTGTTAATTTTGACTTCCCATAATATCTTAGGGAATGGACACAGACAACCACATTCTCTCCAGTGGTGTAGGTAATTCTCTCCAATTTTTAGTAGAATCCTCTTTGTATCAGCATCGGTGTCAAGATGACTTCTCCTATCTCTAAGATATTCTAGATCTTTTCAGCCTTACCTGGTTGTTGGTGGAATCCAGTTTCCCATACCCTGCTGGACTGATGGCCTCAGTTTCTTGATGCCTGTGTGCTAGCAGGCCCTTTCAATTCCTTGACATATGTAATTGCTCAACAGAACCACCTGTCTTATCAAAGCTTGCAAAATAGATTCTACTGTACTGCATATCAAAATCTCAGAAGTGGACTACCTTAACTTTTGCTGAATTCCCATTCGTTTGATCAGAAGCGCACAGGAGATTTGGTGGCCACTGGGAAATCAACCTCAACAAAGTATTTGGTGGTATGGGATGGGAAATGGAGGAGTCCACATACAAATGCCCAGGCTGGAGCCTGCACTTAGTAGGAGCTCAATAAATAATTGACACAAAAATGCATGAAAGTTAACTGGTTAATAAAAATCAGCTGAAACTTCAGATATCTGGAGTTCAGAAAAGAATTAGGACTGGTGTTCATCAGCAAAACTAATTGAGAATAATGTCTACAGCACATTGTATTATAAGCAATATGTTTAAAACAGTTTTATCCTTATAAGAAAACTGTTTCTTCTGAGAGACAATAAAGCAAAGCACAAAATCTACTGAAGAAATAAAAAAAAATCAAATACACACCCAGTTAAAAAGATCTTCTGAAAGTAGGAATTGAATATTCATAGGATTGTTCATAATTCCCCATCGATTACAAGTAATCCATTGTAATTTCCTGCATAATTCCAAGGAATGAGTTGAGCATTCCCAATTTCCAACTAGTAATTTATTTTAGATGTAATCCACTCTCTTCTAGTGTGCTAAGAATTGATTGGTATTGATTTGAAATCATTTGTTAAATTTAATGCAAATTTCCTTTTTACTACATTTGAACTTTGTGTTCCTTTTCTCTCCTTGCTGAGACAAAATACCTAACACCCAAAGTTAAAGGGGAAACGTTTTTTTTCCGCTCACAGTTTGTACAAGTTTCAGTCCATAAACGACTGGCTCCAAGGCAGAGTGGCACATGGCAGAGGGGTATGGCAGAGGAGAAACACTTCAAGGCACCCACATGGTAGCAAAAGAAACAAGGGACCTTAACAGCATCTTTCTGCCCCTTTTATCTTATTCCGTCTACTTAGGGCAGGTAACATTAATCCTAATGCCCTAGGGTGTAACATTGGACCATGAATGAATCTCACATTCTAGATTCAGCCACCTCTGAAAAAGCCCCACCTAAGGCTGCATGGGCTTTGGGTGGACATCTAGACACAAGCCATAACAGACTTTCTGTCAAAAAAAAAGAACTTGCAAATATGTTTCTCCTAACTTTGTTTCTTCAAGTGTCATGAAAATTTGGAGGTCATTAGGATTCTTGTGACTACTCTCAGTGGTGTAAGCATATTCAGTAGTACAATAATAGGCATGTGAGCCACACCATTGGTTAGGTGGAGTTGCTTCTCATTTCATCAAATCAACAGATATTTAGTGCGTGTCTGCGTGTGCAGTGCACTCGAACAGCACCGAGTGAATTTTTCTTCAGTTTTCTGATATTGTCCTCTCACCTCGAGAGTGTTTAAGTTTGATTCAGGGAAACTTGGCCGGAAAAATAAGACTCTATATAAAGCTCTGAGTTAATTTGCATGTATCTACAACACTGTTCCCCATGGTGCACCTCAAAAAATTATTTGAAATCTCTTAAAAAATCAAAGAAAAGCTGGGGATGTAGCTTAGTGGCACAGTACCTGCTTGGCAAGCACAGAGTTCGAGCCCACTGAGTTCGAGCCCTGGTACCAAAAAAAAAAAAGAAAGAAAAGAAAGTTCACCATATGATATGTGCTATAAACCAGGTATCTAGAGATAATTCATATTGTTGGGCCAGGGATTTAGCTCAGTGGTGCCGCTGCCTGCCTTGCAAGTGCAAGGTCCTGAGTTCAATCCCTGGTACCAAAAAAAACCCAAAACCAAAACAAAACCAAAACTGGAAACAAGTCTGCATAAAATCATAAACATCTGGATTTTATAGCACATGACCTGCTGGGTTTTGAATAGGAAAGATTTTATTTCCAATACTGAAAGGAAATAAGATGGCATGAAGTAATTTATGGTGTTGTGCAGCTGAGAAAGAAATAGTTTCCTTTACACCATTGTTTATAGTCTCCTTTATGTCCATCTGGTGTTCTGTGTCTAAGTGGAGGAATATAGTAACCCCGAGGACTGGGTTATATCTGTTGCAGGATGTTCTTGACACACAGTACGCATTCATTAATATTTAATGAGCGAATGAATACATTCCAATAGGTAAAGTTTAGTGAATAAATTTGAGAAACCATTTCAGACACATTTTAAGGATTTATCAACATAACCCTGACATAATCTCATTAGGTATAGACTTGTACCAGAAATCTGTATGCTGACAAAACTGGTAACAAAACTTATCCCAGATATGGACAAGACCAAGGAAACAACACCAAGGACAGTGGATTTGAACACTAGACCATATTCCTATAGCCGAGATCTACTTCAGAGAACAGTGGTATAAGCTGTGAGATAGGCATGACAGAAGCCATGCTCTCTGAGAGCTTATGGTCTGGCAAGAGAAATAATACAGTTAAACCCAAAGGACAAAAATCTCAAGAACCTTTACGTTGTATATAATTTGTATAGCCCTGCTTATTGCCCGTGTATTGGGTGTTGTAGGCATTATAAAAATAAATGTGTCAGAGGGGCCTGGGATTTAGCTCAGTGATTCCAGTGCCTGCCTCGAAAGCGCAAGGTCCTGAGTTCGATCACCAGTATCAAAAATAAATAAATAAATAAATAAATAGATAGATAAATAAATAAATAAATGAGTCAGAGGAGTTTGTGGGTCAAAGTAGATGCTCTGGGGAAGGTTCAGGATAACAAAGACATGAATCCTGGATTTCCAAGAGGAAAAGCATAGGTATGTACTTTATAACTAAATGCAGAATTGAGTTCACAGAAAGTATACTGAAGGAATAATGGCATGGAAAAGAGCTTTCTGGCAAACAGAGGTGGTAATTTCAGAGAGCTCCAAAGGCACCATATTTAATTGGGGTGTGCCCAGTTTGGTGGAGAAAGAAACAGTAGGTTCAAATTACAAAGGAGCACATAGTCCAAAATTTTATTAGTGAATAATGGTTTGTGCTGACATCTGCAAGGAATTTTTCATGTCTATTTACACCCTAAATGCTCACTACTGGATTGGTGTCATATTGTGATAGCTAATCTTGGTGTACTTGACAGGCTTGAGATCCCCTAGGGAGTAGTGAAGCCCCCTTCTTGGTGTAGCTAGGTGAGTCGTGGAGGGGAGATCTTGGGAGCTACGTTTATTCTCTAGCTCTCTTCCCCTGTGCTCTGCTTCCTGGGCAACACGAACCGAGCAGTTTTGTTCTGCCAAGATCCTCTTTCATGAGGTTCCGACCTCGGAACTGTCTGATTTTGGACTAAAGCCCCTGTAACTATGAGCTAAAAGAAACCATTTCCTCCTTTAAGTTGTTAATGTTAAGTATCATGTTCCAGTATTTGGAAAAGCTAATACACATATGGTATATTTTGTTCACTGCAGTTCTAAATATATCATTGCAATAAAAGGGTTTTCCCTGTGTTTTACATATTGCAGAAGTTCAGAAAAATAGAAATATGGCTCCACATTGCAAATCAGTTGGGAAAGTTCATGGAAATGTACACAAAGGGAGATACACAACATTCATATTTTTCTTTATCTCATCTTAATCTAAATAGATATTCTGTGTTTATACAGAAAACATTTGAAGATTTCTCACTTTAATTCATAATAACCATAAAAGAATATCTGGGAAAATATACTGGTCAAACTAATGGGATTTTGATCAGCAGGTCAGGATTTAAGTCTTTTCTCTGCTACTTCCTTAGTATGCAATGTTGAGTTAATGTTACTTAATTTCCATGAGATTTAATTCACGGTTTCAAAACGGCATCAGTAATAATAACCATAATATCAGATTGGGTATCTGGCTTTTGATTTTCTATGTCTATGGTGAACTGTTGGGAATATGCTGAGACCTTTTGAAACAGATAATTGTCCAATCACAGTCTAGTTAAAAGAGGGCAGGAATTAGAAAGACCTTCGTTTTTCTTAAAGATCCGGGTAAGAATCTCCTTGCTTTATTCGCCTTTTGATTAGGCATTACCATTAGCAGCTGGTGACTCTCATAGGGACTTCAAAACAACACAAAATTTAATTATAACTCACGATAGGCTCCTGGACCCCCTGGATTCTGTGCTCTGTGCAGCAAAATAAAGTCTTGTTTATTTGACTCAACATTAAATGAAAATGGACCATTGGCTGTGTATGTTGGTACCACTGTATTATGCACCATCATTTATGTAGCAGCTGCATCCACTGCAACTTCTTAAAGACCACTTCAAAAAGGACAAAAAACTAACAAAACAATGAAAAGCAATCTTTTTTAAATCACATAGAAATTTACAAGGAAGAAAATGTACTTTCTGCAGACGCTAAAGGAATATAATTGTGTAATCACAAAACCAAGGGCCCTCTTGAACTTCCCCAAAATGCAATATGTCCTTAACTGTTTGAATATATAGCATATAAATCATGGTCTCGTTTTAAGGAAGAAAGAAAAAAGAGGGAAAGAAGGGAGAACAGAAGGAAGGAGGGAGGGAAGGAGGGAAGGAAAAAAAGGAGGGAGGGAGGGAGGGAAGGGAGAAAGGAAGGAAGGAAGGGAGGAAGGAAGGAAAGAAGGAAGAGAAGGGAAGAGAAGGGAGAAGACAGTGAATTTAAGGTAGCTGTAGTGACTCTTTTCGAGTTGTCCTGAACAATAAACTACCTGTGACTTCAGACTTCTCCTTCTCTTAGCCGATGTGGCTGCATCCATGTTTAGGGCTTAATGGGGAAGGAGATGAACAACACTGTGCAGGGATGGCAAGTTCTTCTGGCTTCTGTGTAAAGCTGGCACCTAAAACAGACTGCCATGTGCCTGGGAATCTGTTTGTGTAGCATCTGATGGGGTCGCCTTCTCACATGCACCTATAGAAGAAGACATCTCAACAGGAGCTGTATTTTAATGTAGCCCATGCTGTGCAGCCAACAGATCACTGACATAGGCCCATATTTCTGTGGGTTAATATGACGGAGTACTTATGTCTTCTTTCTTCTTGATTCCGCTCTTAGAAACATTTTTCTCCTCAACAAAGTCCATCCTTTCATCCATGCCGATGTAGGTTTTAGTGTTTGTCCTGACAACTGATGACTAACAAATGGGCCAAATATACTCTTCTGTGTTCTCCGTCACCCTCTACTGAATAGCCTCTTCTCTTCTGAGATGGTTTAACCACTGATTGACTTTTTAGCTTACTCTTTTTCATATTCTACTGTTAAGGGAGCTTCTACTCTTTCCCATCTCTTAAAAAGAGCTCTCAATGAGGTCACCAATGACCAAAATAGACTTTAATTCTTCTAATAAATAATAGGTTTCATGAATTAGGGAAACTTGTAGTAATAGCATTTTACAGATCCATTTAATGTTGATGCCTAATGCGTGCTTAGTTAAGGAACAGACAATTCTGAAGTTTTGTATAGCTCATTAAATAAAGTTTAACTGATGTCACAATAACTTTCAAATATAATTATCAGAATTTCCTGTGTACTGTAGGTAATAGCTTGATAACATAACCAGATAATGCCAAATGTGTTATGATTCAGGTAGCTGCAGCTATTTTATTCTTCAGCTGATGAAATGACCATTTTTGTAGTATTTAACTGTATAACTGATTAAGCTTATTCACATGACTTTTTCACATTTAAAATACTATATAGCATTGGAAATTACTTTGAAGCAATAGTACAGGTGTACAGTTGGAACATAGAAATAAGTAGCTTCATATTTTATATTTTTCTTTAGCCACTGGATCAGAGAACACTATTAAAGGATATTTTTTCCTATCTACACTCTATTAATTCATGAGAGAAAATTTCTTTTGGTTTTTTGAAATAAGGTCTCGCTATGTAGTTCAGGCTGGCCTTAAAATCACGATGTAGCCTAGGCTTGCCTCGAACTCATGGTGATCCTCCTGCCTCAGCCTCCTGAGTGTTGGGATTACAGGCTTGCAACACTACAACTGTCTAATGAGAGAAATTTGATCCAGTGGCTAAAGGTATATATAAAACATGCAGCTCCTCATTTTATCTTCCAGTTATACTGTTTGCAACATGGTTTAAATCATTATGTCTTAAACTTCAGGACTCATGTAACATATTCACATTTTTGCCATGTTCCTATTTTAACTCCATTTTCATTTGTTATATCAAGTTATTTTTGTGTTTTGTTTAACAAATAATATCCTTATTATTAATCTTTTTCTAATTCACATTCAAATAAAGACAGTTACATTGTACACTTTTTGTTAAGGTATGAATTGAAATAATTTCAGGTACCCTCAATAATGTTAATTACCCTTTTGTAAAATAGGTAATGAAATCATTGCTGTACACCTTCTCATACATGCATGTATACACACTCATAGACAATAACATGTGTGCAATACACCTTCCCTTGATAATTTTATTTTTCTTTTAATACTTCAGTTAGGATTTTAAGTTGGAATTTAGAATTAAGGTTACCACTCTCAATTCAAAACCATGAAAATATGATGATATCGATGTAAAGGATTTGATTTTGAAACGGTTGTTTTTTTAAACAGCATTTAGCAAATGAAAATTAGTACCCCTGTTGCAATTGCAGTCACTAATTTGCAATTTGCTAAAGAATTAGTACTCTTGCCAGCAGGTGTTAATTTGTAACTAAAATGAAAATTCATGAGATCCTTGTGCTACGTACAGTGTCTTTAATTTCTATCCCTAAAATCTTTTCGTAAAATGAGTTTTCATAAAATATATGGCATTCACAGGTTTGTGGGAGTAAACTCCTGCTTTTATAATTTCTGAACTGGAGTTTCTAATTTTTTACTTTACTATGGAGTCATTATGATATTTGTATGAAAGAGAAACATCAGGCTTCAGGGACAATCAGTCTTGATCTCTTACAATAAATGATTTTAATGGTGATGGTTGTTATGGCTTAGATCAGAAATGTCCCACAGAAGTCTCCTGTGTTCAGCTGTGGGGCTTTTGGAAGGTGACGATGAGGAGAACACTAAACTTGTTACTAGGCTAATATACACTGATGAGTTCCAAGCCGAGTGTGCTGTCAGGAGGTCCAGCCTGGTTGCAGGTGGGTCATGCACGGTGGTGTGACTCAGAAGGGTGTATTCTTTTCCCCAGCTCCTCCCTTCCCTCTGCTTGCTGCTTCCCTGCACCATGCGCCTCTGACATGCCCTTTCTGCCTGAAGCCTGCCAGCCATGCATGGACTGAGCCCTCTGAAACTGTGTGCCAAAATAAAACACTTCTCCTTTAAGTTGAAGGTATGAGGTATTTTATTTTCCTTTGTGAAGATAAAGTTGACTAGTACCGTGGCATTTTAATAATAATGTATACATCCACTTTTGCCAGTGACATGTCATAGACTTAAATGTTAAAGTCCTATTTATGGTCTTAAATTTCACACTCATTGAAAACACAGTCCATCTGTAGGTGAACAAACAAAAAGAGATTCAAAGCTGTTTGAATCTGAACAAGAACCAGAATAAGAGCTAGGTACAGTTATAGGCTTATAAAGAAGAAAATCCTAGTGTTTTGGGGCAAATGAATGGAATCAGAGATCATCATGTTAAGTGAAATAAGCCACTTGTCAGAAAGACAAGTATTGCATATTTTCTTTTATATGTGGAAAATGAAAGAAAATAATTGATGATCTGAAAGTAGAAGAAGGACTAATAGGAAAGGGGAATGAGATGGGGTGCAGGGGAGGGCAAGAGAAGGTGATAGGGTAAACTTGAAGAAAGCATGATTTGTGCATATATGAAAATGTCACAGGGAACCCCATGAATCTGTATAATTAAGTTAATCATTGTAATATAAATGTTACAGGACTAGGCACTGAGAATACATGAATGCAATAATCTTGGACTGCTCAGGGACTATGAAGGCCTCTTATCTTTTACAGTAGCTATAATGTTCTTTGGCCATTCATTCCATCACTCAAAGGTTGTTGAATGGAAGAATTGGAGTAAAGTTTTATTTAGCGCACGATGTAGTAGAATATGCACAGTGTGTTGATTTAACAGTTCTCTGCAGTCATGAACACAAAAAATGGAAAGTTCAAATAAGTTCTCTTGGGTTATGCTTAGGAAGTTGATACCTTTGTTTAGAATACTGTAAGTTAGAAAATGTGTAAAATGATTGATAGTCTTGTGTGAAATTTGGTTTTCTACTTGAAATATTTTGGCATTTACGTTCATTTCTGTTTTCTCGCCCTTCCTTCCCTCTATCTTATCTATGCCCTTCAAAGCCTTCTCAAATAAAGTGGTTAGAGTGAATTCACCAATCATATGTAAACTTTCGCAGTAGATATAGGAATCTTCAGTGTTTACTTTCATGGGTTGAGCTCTGAAATTACTCACTGACCAAACTGCTTATAAGAAAGCTCCATTTTTAAACTTTGGGGAATATAGATGATGTGAATGAAAAATACGGTGAACAATGACATTTTAAAAAATTGCAGTAAAAGACACATTGCCAGTAGCCCTCTTTAATATACTTCCCTCCTTTGAAGCACTCTCATTCCATCATTCTTGCCACTCTCCGAAGCAGTACTGGAAGTCCTCTTCATGGGATTAAAGTTGCACTGTTGTGGCTGTCTTGATGGCCTGAATCGATTCAGAACATTTACTTTCATGATCACTTGGACTTTGGGAGAGTGCCAGAAGTCACACAGTGCCAGTGAATAAGGTGAATGAGGACACAGCCAGCATGTTTTTATGAACCTGCCTTTTTGTTGGATAGTACTTGACCCCAGCATTTCACTGACTTTTGGATCGCACCTTGTAAAGATGCTCACAAAACAGGACTTGTGGAATTGTTTCAGAAAGTGGCAAGAATGATGGGGTAAGAGTTCAAAGTGAAGGGAGATATTTTGAGGGGGATTCATGAGTCTTTTACTGTAATACACATTTTTAAAACATTCCCTGTATATGTCAATCAAGCTTTGTATTATCACGCATTAATTATATTGTTTAAACATTTATGATATTGTTTTGTAACTAGCTGGTAGTTTTTTTTCCCCTAAAAGCCTGACTGTAAGAATATGCGTATCATAACGCAAATTGGAAACCTTAAGTTCAGGAAATGCAGGCCATTATTCAGATGATCTTTATTCTGCTCCATCTTCTGTCTGCCCTCTCTAATTCAGAGAATGTGTTCCTTTAGATGATGTGTGAAGACTGTCTGTCCTTCAATCATAGTTACTAATTGCAAAATTTTATATCTCATTTCATACACATTTGAATAAACAGCTTTTACAAAATATTGCCAAATCAAATATATATATATATATATATATATATATATATATATTTATTTATTTATTTATTTATTTATTTATTTTGTACCGGGGATGGGACTTAGGACCTTGCACTTGTGAGGAAGGTGCAGTGCCATTGAGCTAAATCCCCGGCCTATATATTCATTTTTGATTGTTGTTAATTCTCTTGGGTAAATAACTAGCAATCGAGTTGGTTGGTCATGAAGCAAGTTATTATTTAACCTTACAAGAAACTATCAAATAATATTCTAATATAATTGTACCACATGAAGTCTTACCAGTAATGCACAAAAGTTCTGGTTGTCCCATATCCTTGCCAACACTTGGTTATTGTGAGTCTTACTAATTTTAGGCATTCTAATTCATGTGTAGTGGTATCTCTTTGTGATTGCCAGATAATACTTTTCCGTGAAGATTGATGGTTTGACCATCTTTTTGTGTGATTATAGACTATGATCAAGAAGAGATAATGTATCTTATATTTTAGTTGTAAGGGCACTGTGTACATTCTGAATTTACTAAAATATTGTATCCTCATCTTTGTCTTCACTGCTTATCTCTTTAATTTTACATTTTAATGTGTATTTGTTTACCAGTATTTTATTTTAGGTTGAGTCCTTTAATGTACTCTTTAAGAAACATTTCCCCAGGGTCACAATGATATCTAGTGTTTTCCTTTAGAGGTTTTATGGATTAACTCTAATTTGAGCTATAGGTTTACTGTTGTGTAACTTTCTATTTATGGTATAAAGTAGCAGATGAGGTTTATATTGACCTTGCTGATTTCCTGATTTTACAGACATTTACTTTTATAAAGAGAATTCTTTTACCAATAGATTACCTTGCTACGTTTGTTGAAATCAGTTGTTCCATTGATGAATATGTGTATTTGTCTTAGATGCTTTAGCTTTACTTTAAATCTTTAATATTGTGAAATGTGATAATATGAACGTTATATTCTCCAGGAATGTTTTGGTCATACTTTGTATGCAAATTGATTTCCATTTAAATTTTAGAATCTACTGATACATTTTTACCCGAAACAGCAGGGGAAGTTTGACTCTCATTGCTTTGAACTTGTAGAAAAATTTAGGAAAAATTGGCATCTTAAGAAATATTGAGCCTTTCAATCAGTTCATAATGTTCTACTTGACTTTCTAAAATAAATCTTTTACTTTGAAAAAATTTTATTTACAGAAAATTCGCAATGACAGTACAGAGTCCCCTATAATCCTCATCCAGTTTCAGTTTCCTCTTAATGTTCTTAGCTTACATTACTGTGATACATTATTAAAAGCTAAGAAATCTGGGCTTGGGATTTAGCTCATTGGTTCTGGTGCCTGCCTCGCAGGCGCAAGGTTCTGAGTTCGATACCCGGTACCAAAAAAAAAAAAGCTAAGAAATCCATGTCAATATATTGCTATTAAGTTCTTTTTCGATTCCAGGATTCTATCCAAAATATCTCCTGTCTCCTTCAAACTCTGAAAGTTTCTCAGTTTTTCTTTATTTTTTTATTATCATCATAATATAAGGTATATTAAGAAGTTATTATTTTTAACTGTGTTGAAATTTGGACTGATCCAATGATTTCTTTTCTCAAAATTAGGCTTGGATATTGAGTTTCAGAAAAAATATCCATACAGGTAAGTTGCGTTCTCATCATATCATTTCGGGATACATGATACATGCATTGACATGACTGATACTTTTAGCCTTGATCACTTAGTTAAGATAGTATTTATTGGATACCTATATTGAAAAATTATTGTAGTTTTCCCTTTTAAAGTGTATTATTTGAAAGTGGGCTACAGAGTAAGGTCCATGTTCTAAGAGTAGTGATGGTGGGGGAAGATTAAGCACTGCTTCTTGAAGGAATGCTGTGTACATATATTTCTTAGAAATATTATGTAAAGAATATTTATATCTTTTGCTTATTTATTTAATAATTCACTTGTATTACTTTGAACTCATATATTTATTTTATACTTTAGGTTTTAATATTACGCATTATTAAATATTACTCATTCTGTTACTATAGATGTTCTAGACTTGGCCTGTAGGCACTATCTCAGTTTGACTTATGTCTGTGACATGTCCTTTTTTTTGGAGCTCTTTATAACTTTCTGATAAAAATGGCCCAGACTTATCATTTGCCTGCCTGGCTCTAGATTTAACAGTGAAACCTTAGCATTTTTTATTAGAGAAGATCAAGGGCCCACGCAAGGTGGACTTGAGCCTTCACCTACTCCTACCTAAGATCAACAAGGCAGCGTGAGGTGGAGGGAGCCAGACCTAGAGAGGACTCTGTTTTGCTCCTTTCTTCAGGGCCCAGTAGGGAGCTAACCTTTCACTTCACCAAGGAACAACAGAGCAATCCGAATCGACCACTTTTTCACTCCCCTGTAGTGCTAGTAGGCCTGATCAGGAGCTGATCATACATTCCTCCCTTGGAGGTAATGAGGCCACGCCAATGTGCACATCCCTTTTGCTGGGTTAACATCAGTGGAGCTAAGTGTGGGAGAACTGTACTTCTACCCCACATGTCTTCAAATTGGTTGTGTGAGTCATTGCCCCACTTTTTCTAGCTCATTGTCAGCAGGACCCCATTTGAGGCTGAAGGTACATATCCACTTGGTCCTCAGTGGAGGTACTGGTTGCCTTAAAGAAATAAATAGGATGCAGTGTCTCACGTTATCCCAAATGACCAGGATTTAAGAGAAATCACTTACCATGCCATGAGCCAGGAAAATAACTACATAGACAATGAAAAGACAATGAATAGACAATGAAAAGTTGAGCAGACTCCAACACTGAGACAAATTTTACAAAATGTTTTATTTGTTGTCATGTATCTGACATTATTATATATTCTTTAAAGTTTTATTTACTTTGTACCAGCCATTCATTATTGCTTGAATCACCGGTTTCGGTTGGTAATTCCTTATATTGGATATTTCCTGTGCAAATGATTATATTGTTCTCCCTGATGAGGTGCTGAAATCCATAGAAGTGGGGAGCATTTGTATGTTTCAGGCTTCTCTGAGCACTGAGATTCACCTACTCCTTGTACACCAGACCATGGTCATGACTCCTTTGAAGTTCATCCAAAGAAGGAAACAGGAAGAGAAGAAGTGGCACATGGGCTGATGGTTGACAAATATTGGTTTTATTATAGGGCATTTGGTTTCTATTGGAGTGATTTAAATTATAAATTTTAGAGGCTTATGTAGGAACATTATTTAGTCCATGCTAGGTTAGCCATCTTTAAACAAATCAGTGGTTATGGTACATGCAGTTTTGGCGTTTTTGCCTCTCAAGTAGCCACAGGTTTCACCCTTACTTCAATCATTGATGAAAATTTGGGCTGTGGCTAAAAGGAGAGAATTTTTCTGTTTTGTCTACCGACATTATCTCCACGTACAATCTGTGTCTACTGCTCATGATGTCTTCTCCCTTCTTAAGCTCTATGGGTTTCACTGGA